>JAVIAB010000073.1:102460224-102902724 GCA_032433765.1 Megaustenia siamemsis | reverse complement strand
TATTCTTCTGTTCTATTCTTGCTTCTTTGTGTATCCCCACTGACCTCGGTGTGTACTCTTTTGGTTAAGGGGGCGTTATGCGTACTTTTCTGCACATATATGATGGACCCTGTATGGATGTGCATATGCATGCATGTTCTCATATGTATTGGTACGATTATGTTTGTATGCATATGTATGTATATATATATATGTATGTATGTATGTGCAGCTATGTTTGTACTTGTATGTGTGCGTATTTGTGTGTGCGTGTATACATGTATGTGTGGCCTCTTAGATACGTATAGACATTGTCAGTGTCTTTGTAGTAACGGTAACCTAGACAGTGTTCCCCCACTCACATATTTTTAGAACCCTTACATGGTTTGACCCTTCGTCTAGATGGACGAAATTACAGCGTACAACCGCGAATCTCTCTCTTTCTCATTACGACCACGGTCCACAACACAGAGAAGAAATGTTTCTTGTCTTAAACCAGTTTCGATTATTTTGTTTTGGATGTTTCATTTCTAGTTAGCTATGTAGGATTAGATTCCGTTCTAAAAGCAAAGTCAAAAGGTCCATGTTGTGCAAATTTTCTTAAGTTAATTTGTATTTGTTCATGTTGCTATGATCTCATTGAGGAACAAAACCAACAACACAGTTTGAAGACACTTACAGTTGACAAGATCACGTCTGATAACCGGCCGTACGCTAATCTTACGGTCGGTTGTTTGATGTGCGACGGGGATAATCTAACGACTAACTGTGTGTCTATATGTTCGGAATTGGAGTCAACAACGATGGCCTAACATCATCAAGCGCTATACATTTTTTTTAAAAATACGACGATCATCATTTTCAAGAGGACGTGAACGTCCATAGTATATGGTGGATAGGCGGCGGGAACAATTGAAGGCTATGCATGAAAAGTGTTCCTTGTTGCAGTTTCTTTATATTCCAAGTCCGGCTTGTTGCAGGAGCTACTGAGTGAAGTGCTCTGTGCACACCTTGAGCTGTGTGTCTCATCCGTTTTGATCATGTTTCGATATTCCAATTGTTTACGATGAGTGATGACACGTGACAAGGCAGAAAGAACAAAACACAACACAACGAGCTTTCAACAAACGTTGTGAGAACACCAGTCCTAAGGGTCGACCACGAAAAAGATGGGTCGATGGAATATTAGAAGCACTAGGAAACATAACAGCAGCAGAGGCGAACAGAAGAGCAAAAGACCGCAAATTATATCTCCCCTCGACGCTGAAAGGCAGATGAGGAAGGAAAGAAGAAGCAGCTACTAAAACATTGCGATAACTATGCAAATAAAAATTATATTGGTTCCCAAATATATTCTACAGTGTTTTTCCCCTGGCAGTACAAAGGTATGCAGCCCCTATGCCTATTTTAAAATTTAAATTTATGGACAATAAAAATATACTCTCGCTCTCGGTTGTCATGGCGTCCCCTTGGCCTACTGTCGATGTGTCTAAATGTCAAACTATTGGGCACAACAGTGACCACCTGCGTTCAAATGTTTAAAATAACGTGCTCTCCAGTAGTCTTTTCTCAACCTAATACTTAGCTACGCACTAACGTTGCTAAAATGCTTTCAATTTCGATTTATTTATTAGTTGGCCCGCAACTGATAACAGGATAAAGGAAAATAGGCAATTTTTTTCCCCTTTCTTTAGTATCTAGCATATTATCGCCATGTAGTTAGATTTGTTAATATATCGTTATATATAATTTTTGTGTTTGTTGTTCGTCCAGATGAAGGCCTACTTGGCCGAAACGTCGACTTTTGTTTCGTCCATTACCACGCAAAGCTGTCACCATACCACTTTTTTTCTTCCTTTTTTTTAGTATCGCCATTATCATCAGCTTTACAGCAGCTTCGCATCTCTACGCATCTTGGTGCATCTTGATGCCTTTACCTCTGATAACAGGAAGCAGTGTTCGCTTCCAAATATCTGTCCAAATAATGTTATCATTTATGTAACAGCAGAGAGTTGTTGTCAAGTTTTCACGTGAGTTGAGTTAATGTAAAGATAGTATATGTGCTATGATTGTACAATATGAATAAAATAAGTAGTTACCTTTAAAATATGACTAGAAATCGAGACTATGGAAAATAAACAAGTACGAGAAACAAAGAGAATGACTTGTAAAAATTAAAGAGCCACAACATGTAAATATATTGCAATCAGAAGAAAAAGTAAAAAATGCTAACAGACGAAAAAGATATAATCAATAGATGGCAGGAATATATAACAGAATTATGTTATGATAAAAGAGACAAGAAACCAATTATAAATTTATGTACATCAGGCTATAAGTTATTAAAATCGGAAGTGTAAAAAGATATACAAACAAGTAATAGGGGAAAGCTGAATGAACTGACAACGTACAGATAGAGATGATAAAAGCACTAGAAGATTTTGGCATAGAAGTGAACAGACATGCAACGACATATACCAAACATACCAAATGAACTAAAAACGTCAACTTTCATTCCATTGTCTAAAAAGAATGGTGCAGCTGAATACAGTGATTTTAGAACAATAAGCCTATGAGCCATGTAAAAAAAATCGTGCTAAAAGTTATGCAAGGATATTCAGAACAGAATCAATATAGAATTTATAGATAAAAATTGTAATTTAGGGAAAACAGTGCAACAAAAGAAGCCATTTCATTAGGACATTAATCGAAAAATACACAGAAGTAAAAATACCAATATATACCTGCTTCATAGACTACACTAAAGCATTTGATAGAGTACACCATAAACAACTTATAAGCTGACTGAAAGATCTAGATGACACAGACATACGTGGAATATGTAAATTATACTGGGAGCAAACAGCGATAATAAAATATAACAAAGAGAACTCTACACCTATTGGTATAAAATGATGGTGTAAAACAGGGATGCACCCTATCGCCAAGCTTTTTCAATCTAAACACTGAGCAAATCTTTAAACAAATCACAGAGATGCCCGGCTTAAACGTTATTGGAAAGGTAACCTAAAATATGCTGATGATACTGTATTACTAGTAGAAAAACCTAAATATCTACAACAATTACTTAATCAAATAAACATGACAAGCGAAAAATATGGATTAGATATGAATATCAAAAAATCTACAACTATGATCATAAACAAAGAAAATACTCAAAACCTACAAGTGCATATCAAAGTTGAAGGAATAGACATGGAGACAGTTCAGAACTACAGCTACCTTGGACATACTATAACGAGTGATGTAAAATTTATAACTGGAATAGACAAAAGAATAGGAATGGCAACAAGTAATTTTAATGCCATGAAAAATATACTAACATATTATTATTAGCATAGAAAATTGGCAGGATGACAATGGGCTTATACTATTAAACCAGGCAACAGATCCACCAACATTCTACTCCAGATCATGGCATACCACATCTACACCAGACCTTGCTTTCCATTCACCAGACCTGGATTGGAATATCACACGAATTGTTGGGAAACAACTTGGAGGCAGCGACCACCAACCAGTCTTTTTAGTGGTACAAAATAAGGCCGTCAGAGAGAGCAGCACTCTCTCCAGATGGAATTACAAAAAGGCAGACTGGAAAATGTATCAACACTACACCAGTGTACTGACTAAAGATATAAATACAGATAGAGACATCAACAAAATTGTTGATGAATTCAGTAGACTAATAATACAAACTGCCAGTGAAACAATACCTAGAGGGGCACGGAAACATTACAAACCATACTGGAGTAGTGAACTAGAGCAACTGCACAACGGCATGGATACATCTTGAAAGCAAGCAGAAAATAACCCTTGCCAAGAACACCACAACAACTACTAGCATGCTAAAGCCAAATTACAATGGGCTAAACTACAAGCCAGACGGAGAAGCTGGAAAGAGAAAACAGAGTCCTTGAATCTTGAACGAGACACAAGAAAAGTGTGGAAGCTTGTAAAACAGCTGAATGATGAGGGTACAGAAAGGAACACCAAAATTACACTGAAGAAGGATGGAAATATTCTAACAGGTAAACATGCAGCAAATTACTTTGCAGACTCCTTTGCAAATGACAATAATATTGAAATTAGCCTAGAAAAACGACAAGAGACCCATTTAAAACAACAAAATGCAAGACAAGAAGAGACCACACATGAAGTCATGGAAATACCCATTACACAAAGAGAGCTAGAGCTGGCAACATCCAAATTAAAATTAAAAAGTCACCAGGCAGTGATGGAGTGTCCTATGAAATGATTAATAACTTGGGAACTGCAGCTAAAGCAAAACTACTGCAGATCTACAACATTTGCTGGATCACAGGTAGAGTGCCACAGGCATGGAGAGAAGCAATTATGATACCATTACTAAAGCCAGGAAAAGATGGTTCAATGACATCCAGCTATAGACCAATCAGTCTTACAAGCTGTTTGTGTAAAACAATGGAACGTATAATCAATCTCAGACTGCAGTGGTACCTGGAAAGTGAAAATCTCCTTGTCCCACAACAAGCAGACTTTAGACAGTGTTACTCTACCGAAGATCAAGCAACCTATCTTTCCCAGGAAATTGAAGATGCGTTTTAAGAAAAGAAACTGGTACTAGCAGCATGGATAGACCTAAAGAAAGCATTTGATAAGGTATGGAAGGAAGGGCTTTTGAAGAAACTGAGAAATTATGGAGTAAATGGCAGGATGTACAAATGGGTCAAAGCATACCTGCATAACAGGAGAGCCAGAGTGCAACTGGATGGTCTTAAGAGTAAGAAGGTCTTATTGCGCCAGGGCGTTCCACAGGGAGGGGTACTATCTCCAACACTTTTTCTGATCTACATCAATGACCTAGTTACTGAACTACCACATGGCATCAAAGTGGCTATGTATGCAGATGACTTGGTAATGTGGTGCACAGAGGAGTATGCATCAGTGTCCTCCAAATTGCTACAAAGAGCTATGAATGCACTGAATTCATGGACAAATAGATGGTGTATCAGCATCAATACAGACAAATGCACTACTACACTTTTCACACTCTCCCCAAAACAAAAAGCAAGAGCCATCTACATAAACAATGAGCCTGTGAAAGAAGACATACAAGCTACATATCTCGGAGTTACATTTGATAACAAACTATCTTGGAAACAGCAGATAAATAAGGCAACCCAAAAAGCAAGGAGGAAATTGGCTTTTCTAAGAAAGTTGTGTGGAACCACATGGGGTGCGAGTGGGAAAATACTCAGTAAAGTTTACCAACAGAGTATACGCCCACATTTAGAATATGGATCATCCGCATGGTGCTCAGCATCAAACACCACATTGCAAGAACTGGATAAAGTACAAAACCAGGCACTTATGGTCATCACAAGAGCAATGAAATCAACATCAATATTGGAGATGGAGAAATTGTGGAGGATACCAGCACTGAGAGAACGGAGAGACACAAAGGTGCTGATACAGGCAGACAAAATTGCATGCATGCCGAGACATCCAATGAAGGACAGATTCCAAAATCTTGCATTGGTACGACTTACGAGAAGCAGTTTTATCCACCAAGCCAAGCGTATTAGTAGACAAACACAAGACATGCCAAGAGTTGTTAAACCCCTTCTGCCCATACCAGAACAGACTCCCTGGACAGATGAATCAGGATTATCAGTTCAAATACGGACAGAAGTGAAAGGAATAGTTGACAAAGAGGAACAAAATAGTCTACAGCGAAAAACAATAACTCTCAGTTTCCTGGATGAAGAATACCCACAAGACTTATGGATCCGTGTGTACACAGATGGATCAGCACAGAATGCAGTAAAGAATGGGGGAGAAGGTGCATTTATAGAGTACCCAAATAACACTAGGGATATGAATAAAATAGCAACAGGGAAATATTGTCACAATTATGATGCAGAAATACAAGCAATAAAGTTGGCAATAGAAAAACTGCTGAACAGTAATCTTAGCCCACAGCCTGTAGTGTTTTTGACAGATGCAAGATCAGTACTCCAGGCACTACAATCCAGAAAATTACCACATCTGCAGACCTTATTGACTGAACTCTGCAAGCACCACAGGGTTGCCCTGCAGTGGATCCCGTCTCACTGTGGAATACCAGGGAATGAGAAAGCAGATCAGTTGGCAAAGGAAGGTTCAACAGGCACACAACTAGATACACCAGTTACATACCATCATAAGAAACAGATAATCAAATCAATCAGAGGACCACAAGCACCAAATCAGGATGCCTTTCATAATATGAATAGATATGAACAAGTTATCATTATACGCCTAAGAACAGGACACAATCGACTCCATAGTCACATGTATACAAAATTCAAGATCGGCACATCAACTACTTGTACATGTGGACAGGCACCCCAGACTGCTGAACACATACTTCAAGACTGCACTGAATATAGTAGACTGAGGAAAATCCATTGGCCCATAGATACATCGCTACAGACAAAACTATATGGGCCACTGCAAGAATTACAAAAGACAGTACAATTCATACAGGAAACGACATTGCTGATATAGACAATACTTCGAGCGAACGAAAGATAGATAGATACTAACATAAAAAAATAGCACCAATGCTAAACCTACAAATTTTAAAATATTATATCTCCTCAACATTCCTGTATGGTACAGATACATTAGACTAGAAAACAGAACAGAAATTGAAGCCTTTGAAATCTGGATTTATAGAAGGATAGGAAGAACTGGATGGAAAGAAAAGAAAACATATGATGAAACCTTAAAACAACTATAAATGAAAAGAGAACTACTAAACACAATTCAAACAAGACAAATTAGATTTTGGGGGCATGTTAAAAGGCACAGCAGCCTACTAAAAGTAATAATAAGTAATAATAATTAATAAGTAATAATATTAGGCCTATTGAGCCGAAACGTTGTTTAGTCTGTGGCGTCCACTTGTCACGTAAAGCTTCTTACATACAATTTTTTATTTTTTTATTTTTCCTACTAAAAGTAATCTTGGAAGGGAAAATACAAGGTAAAAGAGGCAGAGGTAGACGGAGACCAACATGGACTAGTTACATCAAAAGATGGGTAAGTCAACCTATAACAATCTGCAGTATCAAAGCAAGAGAATGGCGCTCCATGGTACACAATCCTCGATGCAGGGATGGCACTCAATGATTATATATATTTATACTTCGAACGAAATTCGTACCAGGAGGAACTCTAAATTGTTCAGTCTAAATCAGTTTTCCTTGCTAGAGAAATGGAGAGTGGATTAAATCGTTCTCAGACGGTATAAAATAGCCATTTGAATTAAATAAAAGAGGAAATACACACATTTAATGTCAATAATAACAATTCAATGTCATAGATAATGAAATAAAGCATGAAAACATGTTTTTAAAATGTCTTTACTGTATATTTAGATGAAAACTGCATTTACTGCGACTTAGTGGTGATTTCCGGTGTGGCTAACGGACTGGGTCAATAAGGCCACTGTTCAGAAGGAGAGTCCCCTTCCGTAAACACATCAAATCTGGTATTCACTCTCTCTCTCTCTCTCTCTCTCTCTCTCTCTCTCTCTCTCTCTCTCTCTCTCTCTCTCTCTCTTTCTCTCTTATTCTCATTCTTTTGTCTAATAGCACTACTAGTTGAGTGTTTTCATTCAGTGTATCTCATTTCTAGATCCACCACACGTGTGCCGCTTTTATACTTCACCATTTTTTTTGTGTGTGCATGTTTCAGGTTTTTACCTCTGACGATGTCCCGAGAGACTAGGAACTGAATTTTGCGTGTTAATCCATTTTTCCCGGCAGCCGTAGGCATAGGGATCCCTCGCCGCACAGGCAGATAACTCTGTCTTCGGAGGGATTCATATTTTTGTCCGTCAATAAGTAATGACGTTTCAAGTCCGGCCTCACTGTAGAGACCAGGGGTGTTTGCCGCAGAGAGAAATCACAAATAAATATCCCAACTGGTGTAGCCAGGATTTGAACCCACAAGCTCTCTGTCTCGAGGCCGAGACCAACCAGTCTCCTATACTTTACAATAAGTTCATTTTCCACTATAATTGCCCAAACTACATTCTTACTTTTGTTGCTTCCACATTCTTCTTGGTTGCTCTAATTAACAGACAGTGGTTATATGGTTTTATATATATATATATATATATATATATATATATATATATGTATATATAATGGTGCAGTTGAATGCAATGACGTTAGAACAATAAGCCTAATTAGCCATGTTACAAAAATCTTGCTAAAGGTTATACAAGGAAGGATTCAGAATAAAATCAATACTGAATTAGATGAGCAGCAATTTGGATTTAGGAAAAATAGCGAGACAAAACAAGCCATATTATGCATGAGAACATTAATCGAAAAGTACACACAAGTAAACACACCAATATATGCCTGCTTCATAGACTGCACTAAAGCTTTTGATAGAGTACACCACAAACAACTTATAGAATGCCTAAAAGAGATACATCTAGATGACATGGACATACGACTAATATGTAATCTATACTGGGAGCAAACAGCAATAATAAAATATAACAAAGAGAACTCTACACCCATTGATATAAAAAGAGGAGTAAGACAGGGATGCATCCTATCACCAAGCTTGTTCAAACTATACACTAAGCAAATCTTTAAAAACATCATAGAGATGCAAGGGCTACAAATTAATGGAAAGATAATCAATAGCCTAAGATATGCTGACGATACTGTACTACTAGCAGAAAATCTTAAAGATCTACAATTACTTAATGAAATAAACATGACAAGCAAAAATATGGATTAGATATGAATATCAAAAAGACTAAAACTATGATCACAAACAAAGAAAATACTCAAAACCCACAAGTGGATATCAAAATTGAAGGAATAGACCCGGAGACAGTTCAGAACTACAACTACCTTGGACATACTATAACCAGTGATGGAAAATGTACAACTGAAATAAACAAAAGAATCATCATCATCAAGTATCGGGCCTGCCTGCTGGCGTAGGTGATCATGTCTCTCCACAACTTTAGATCTCGACAGCTATTTATCATCGCTGTTGTTGACCTTCTGCCAAGCCATTCTCTAAAGCTGTTTGTTATTTTTTCTCTTTGCTTCCCTCTATCTCTTCGTCCCTCAATTTTTCGAGTTGCCACAATACATTCCAGTTGTTCTCTTCTTATTACATGGTAAAAAAATGATGATTGTTTCTTCCTCATATTGGAAATTAGTTCTATTTTTGCTTTGACCTCTCTCAGAACATCTTCATTACTCTTCTTAGCTGTCCATGGTACTCTCAACATTCTTCTGTAAAATCACATTTTCAATATCTTCAAAACAAAAGAATAGGAATGGCAAAAAGTAATTTTAATGCCATGAAGAACATACTAACATCAAAACAAATAACTCCAGGACTAAAACTAAGAATGGCAAAATGTTACATCTTCTCAATATTCCTATATGGTGCAGAGACATGGACATTATACAAGAAAATAGAGCAGAGAATTTAGGCCTTTGAAATGTGGATATATATATATAGAAGAATAGGTAGAATTGGATGGAAGTAAAAGAAAATAAACGATGAAGTCTTAAAACAACTAAAAATGAAAAGAGAACTACTAAGCACAATTCAAACAAGACAAACGCGATTTTTCGGCCATGTTAAAAAACACAACAGCCTACTAAAAGTAACCCTGGAGGGGAAAATACAAGGTAAAAGAGGCAGAGGCAGACCAAAGCTAACATGGACGGTTAACATCAAAAGATGGACAAATCAGGCTATGACAACCTGCACCATCAAAGCAAGAGACAGCAGAATGGCACTCCATTGTAGCCAACCTTCGTTGCGGAGAAGGCACTCGATGATGATAATGATGATGATGATAATGATAATGATGATGACGATGATGATGATGATGATGATGATGAAGATGATGATGATGATAGGAAAAATACAGCGAAAAAAAAACCAATGAAAGCGCATAAGCAAAACGCAAGAAATACTATTTGGGCGCACAATATAATTCACTAACAGGTGACATTTTTGTCACTGCACGGAAAAACAGTTCGAAAGTGGAAGCATCAAAATTATCTCGAATTTAGAGTTCGAACTCTGGAACCTCTGAAGTTAGGGATGTTCGAACTCTGGAACCTCTGAAGTTAGGGATGTTCGAACTCTGGAACCTCTGAAGTTAGGGATGTTCGAACTCTGGAACCTCTGAAGTTAGGGATGTTCGAAGTCTGGAACCTCTGAAGTTAGGGATGTTCGAAGTACGAGTCTCCACTGTGTATCTTCCGCATTGGCAGTAAAAAAAAAATAATGCTTCTAGCAGTACAGAAAGAACCAGTGACGAAGATTGAATCAGTGGTTGGTGAACTGGACTACAAAGGACAAGAGGCTCCTGACCGACGGCTTCCGGGTTCACTCATCCTTAAATGAGTACCGGATTTTTTCTGGGAAAGTAAAGCGGCAGGGGCGTAATACCGACCACATTACCCCAAAACTCATGTGCCGAAGGTCTGTAAAAATGATGCTCACTAACACCATATTCCCTATACGCCACTTTGCGTGACGGGGGCTCTTTACTAATATATATATATATATATATATATATATATATATATATATATATATATATATATAAAAGATTATGTTTATATATATATATATATATATATATATATATAAAAGTGTGTTTATATATATATATATATATATATATATATATATATATATATATAAAAGTATATTATATATATATATATATATATATATATATATATATATATATATATATATATATATATACTGAAGAGAGAGAGAGAGAGAGCTCTCAAATCAAAGGTACAATCATTTATCATTTATGTCTCTCTCTCTCTCTCTCTCTCTCTCTCTCTGTGTTTCGCCATAATCAAACTCTTATCCATCTTCCTGTCCAGACGATTGTAAATTACCCGTAGACAGCTGCAATTTGTGATACAAACTGGACACACAACTACGGATAGTAGCACAGGACATCCGCTGCTGCCATCAGTGAATTAATCGCCTTGTTAAAATAAAGCAAACGATAGACTCCATCTATTATGTACTGTTGGTATAATGGTGTCTTTGTAATGGTGTTTTAGTGGAGCTGTCTTACAGATGTTTCTAAATGATCAATTAAATATAGCAAACTGGTTGTTTCCGGTGACTCCAGAACCTGTTTTCAAACAAGTCTAGTTCTAGAGCTCCAGACCTAGACGGTAGATACCTCTAAGGAAATGTAACAACATCTCGCACATATACACGTCAGGAACGTAGTCAAAAATATAATTTAAAGTTTAATAAAAATGTGTATGTGTGTGTGTCCGTGCGTGTGTACCTACAGGACTTTTTTTTTTTTTTTGCGGAATACGTCGAAAAGGCATTTCGAAACCTAATTACAGGAACAAAACTTCTTTTAAAAATACAAATATAAATACAGGTTATGTTTTCAAGTTTAAGGAATTTTCCAAATCTGTTCATTATTTACGACCCTCCCGTTAAAATGGCTGACTACCTTTATTGCCGTGTCTACCGTGTGCTGCTTGAATTTGAGATCGAGATCTTAAAAATTGGAATAATTCTTTCTACAAGATTGGTTGTCTCTAGCTATAGAGCTGTCTTTGCTGTTTGGCAAGACTATGAGGAACTAGTAAAGGTAAAGTACGAGACTTGAACCGGCGTCTTAGCACGCGAGTTTACACCCATATGTGCTCGGCCGCCTATCCAGAAATGTTTGGATATTTCTGTATAGTATAGCCTCAAGCATCGGAACTCAGATGCGAAGCGACATTCCCCACCTTCCCAGGGTAATACCCTGGTACCCATTTCTACCAACGGCTGGGTCGACCTTGGGGGTATTTTTTTTTCCAACCACGAGTACAATTCACACTGCTCCCAGCGGGAATCGAACACGGGTTGTCCGAACGTCGGTAGTCCAGTCGGGTGGTTTTCCCAACTAGGCTACCGACGCCCCCGATGCACTAGTACTTCATATGTAGAAAGAAGAAATGCACATACAGAGGGCTCCCATAGAAATATGAGATCAGTACATTTTATTTTGGATCTTGGATTAATGTATAATGCATTGCAAGAACATTTAGAGCTGAGTTTAGATTTACAGAAAATAAATATTGATCTGTACAACTACCACTATAAGTGGGGCTAATTTCAAATAATAGGTAGAAACAATCATCTTTTTTGGCCATGTAATGAGAAGGGAAGAGCTGGAATATATTGTAATAACTGGGAAAATTGATAAAAACGGATGAAACGCACCGCTCACGTAGAGCACAGAGCGCTAAACTCAGTAGCTCCTGCAGCAAGCCGTTAGTATACCGTATTAACGTGTACCTACATATATACTTTATTGTAGTTTTCAAACTTTGGACATGCCATCAGTATTCTCATTTTTTTTTCGGATCTAGTTTTTGGTGCCTACCGCTAAATGACCTTGCAATATTAATGTTTTGACATATATTTTTGGATACAACAACGTTAATGTAGGTCCAACAATGTTAATTGATGTCCAACAATGTTAATGGAGGTCCAACAATGTTAATGGAGGTCCAACAATGTTAATGGAGGTCCAACAATGTTAATTGAGGTCCAACAATGTTAATGGAGGTCCAACAATAGTAATGGAGGTCCAACAATGTTAATTGAGGTCCAACAATGTTAATTGAGGCCCAACAATGTTAATGTAGGTCCAACAATGTTAATGTAGGTCCAACAATACTAATGTAGGTCCAACAATGTTAATTGAGGTCCAACAATGTTAATGTAGGTCCAACAATGCTAATGTAGGTCCAACAATGTTAATTGAGGTCCAACAATGTTAATTGAGGTCCAACAATGTTAATGTAGGTTCAACAATGCTAATGTAGGTCCAACAATGTTAATTGAGGTCCAACAATATTAATGGAGGTCCAACAATGTTAATTGAGGTCCAACAATGCTAATGTAGGTCCAACAATGCTAATGTAGGTCCAACAATGTTAATGGAGGTCCAACAATGTTAATATGAGATCCAGCTAATTTTATGAACAATAGAATGGAGATATGTTTGTTTCCACTAAAAAGGGGACCTTCCCAGAGTGACTATGAGAGCCATCTGTGAAAATTCCCTTTCACACGGACTGCATGAAATGGCCGACGTATGAAGAATACACAGGATCTGAGACATTTCCTTAAGCATCTTCTATCTGTATTTTTTTGTATTCTTTGAAGGCTCGAGTGGCTTCGTTTTCATTCACCCGAAATCTTGTTGCCAATGTACGCATTTCTTCTTCCACCTCCAGAATGTTATCTTTTGAGTTTTCTGGCCAGGCATTAAGTCTAGAATTCATCCACGCTTTGATAGTTTTTTTTAGAGGAATTTTTTTCTGAATTGAATGTTTCAGTTATTAACACAATACAACGGGGATATTGGTGAATTAGATTCTTTTTATACAGTTGAGCAACCTTAAATTTGAGATTTTCAGCAGTCTACAGTGCTTTCCTGTAGTAATACGGAATGGAATCTTTTCTTCTCACAAGACATTCAGTCTTGATGTGGACGTTGTCCTCTTCATCATCAAGTACCGGGTCTGCTGGCGTAGGTGATCATGTCTCTCCATAACTTTCGGTCTCGACAGTTATAAATTATCTGTTGTTGACCTTCTGCCAAGCCATTCTATTAAGCTGTCTGGTATCTTTTCTCTTTGCTTCCCTCTATCACTTCATCCCTCAATTTTCCCAGTTGTTACAATATATTCCAGTTGTTCTCTTCTCATTACGTGGACAAATAATGATGATTGTTTCTTCCTAATATTGAAAATTAGCTCTCTTTTTACTTTGGCCTCTTTTAGAACGTTTTCATTACTCTTCTTAGCTGTCCATGGTATTCTCAACATTCTTCTGTAAAACCACATTTCTGCAGACTCCAGTGATTTTCTTGTCTGTTGTCCTATTGTCCATGATTCACATCCATATGTTGAGAATAGCTCTACATAACATTTAAGAACTTTTTTTCTTGTTTCTATTGTCAAAAATAGATTATATAGTAACTTCCTAATTTTTTTTTTTGGAAAGCTGCTTTTGCCTGAGCCATTTTGCACCTCACATCTGTTATACATCTTCCGTCTGAGGTTAACAAAGTTCCCATATATTTAAATTCATTTATCTGTTTTAATATTGTTCCACTTGTCTTTATTTTGCACTGAGGTGGTGTCTTTTTCTTTGTTGTTACCATTACCTCTGTCTTTTTGTTATTAAGACTGAGTCCTTTATTTTTTGCTTTATTTCACTATAATGTCCAACATTTCTTGAAACTCATTTTCACTCTTAGCGATTAATACTGTATCATCAGCATACCTTAGTTTATTTATATTATGACCTCCGATTGTTATTCCAGGCATGCCCCTTATGGATCTAAAAATAATCTCACTATAAATATTAAACAAATCTGGTGATAGCACACAACCTTGCCTAACACCCTGTTTTATTTGTTGAAACATTTCCAATTGGTTTCCAGTTCTTATGGCCGCTGTTTGTTGCCAGAACATGTTCTTTATTATTCTTATATCTATGATGTCTACGTTTATGCTTTCTAACAGTTTGATTATTTCTTGGTGCTTTACTTTGTCAAATGCTTTGGCGTAATCTATGAAACATAGGTATAGATCTGTTTTCACCTCTATGGCTCTTTCTACTAAAGATCGTATGATGTATATGGCATTGCTTGTTCCTCTATCTCTAACAAAACCACACTGTTCATCGCTAATTTCTGGATTGATTTTGTTTCACACTCTTCGCATGATGGTTCTTAGTAATATCTTAGTCATGTGACTCATACGGCTTATTGTGCTATGATCATCGCATTCAATCGCACCCGATTTCTTTGGTAGGGCTATGAATATTGATTTGAGCAGGTCATCTTTTGTGATGGTATATATCCGGTGTTGTAGATATAATTCAATAATAGAAAAGAAAAACAACAACGTTAAGGGGGACTCCAATGGAAAGCCCTTGTTCGGTAGGGGACATCATGTACTACAGGTGATACCCGATCGTCATCAAGCAAAATAAAGATAAAACAGACTCTAAAGATTGGTACTCGGAATGTGAGAACACTCATGCAGAAGGGTAAACTGGAAAACATGAAACAAGAAATGAAAAGAATGGGTTTACATTTACTGGTACTTTGCGAAATAAGAACAGAAAATAGGAAGAGAAAAATTTGAACTAATTATACCCCTATTGAGTGTCACAATAAATTTTCAACTCAAATGTTAAGTCAGTCCTATTATATGGCTGTGGAACATGGAGAACAACAAAATTAACAATCATGAAGATACAGACTTTCATTAATGGATGCTTACGCAGAATAAAAGGATGGAAATGGCAGGACAAAACCACTAACATAGAATTATGGAAATGTACCAGTCAAATACCAATGGATAAAGAGATACAGCGAAGACGTTGGCGCTGGATAGGACACACACCGCGGAAACTCAACTTAGAGTATTACACAATAGGCCCTTTTTTGGAATCCCCAGGGGAAAAGACAAAGAGGAAGACCAAAGAATTATTGGAGAACACAGATAGAAGCAGAGATAACGATGATGGGGAAGACATGAAATGATCTTAAAAGAATGGCAAAAAACAGAACGACTTGGAAAGTGTTTGTTGAAGACCTATGATCCACAGGGAGCCAAAAAGGTAGAAGAGGAAGAAGAAGCGATTGTCACAATAAACAATAGGCTGCAGAATTGTGTTTTTATTTCAGGAACATAATTATCCGGAAATGGTGAAATTGGCAAAGATTTGGACATAAAAGGTAAAGGTAAAGTACGAGACTTGAACCGGCGTCTTAGCACGCGAGTATATACCCATATGTGCTCGGCCGCCTATCCAGAAATGTTCGGATATTTCTGTATAGTGTAGCCTCAAGCATCGAAACTCAGATGCGAAGCGACATTCCTCACCTTCCCAGGATAATATACCCTGGTACCCATTTCTGCCAACGGCTGGGTCGACCGTGGGGTATTTTTTTTTTCCAACCACGAGTACAATTCACACTGCTCCCAGCGGGAATCGAACACGGGTTGTCCGAACGTCGGTAGTCTAGTCGGGTAGATTTGGACATTTAATGTGGTAAATGAAACCCATCACTGAGACAGCTGCTGGTACCACTGCACAAATTAATTCCCATCTACAAAACCTGAAGCACCTTAAACAAAGAATGTTCATCTCCGTCTTATGTTACCAGTTTCAAACTTTGTCACTAACGACAAATCAAAAGCGTGGAGACTGGTTGTGGGCTCAAATCCCGGCTGCACTAATTGGGATCTTTATTTATGATTTCTCTCTGTGGCAACCAACCCTAGTCTTAACAGCGAGGCGCGGCTTGAAACGTCAATTACTCATCGAGGGAAAAAATATGAGTACCTCCGAAGACAGAGTTGTCTGCCTGTGCGGCGAGGGACCCCTGTGTACACGGCTGCGAGTGAAAAGCGGATTAACACGAAATTTTCAGTTTCTAGTCTCTAGGGACTTCGACAGCAAAAGTTAGACTTCGGAAAAAAATGAAATGTTTGAGGAAAGCAGCTGAAGTGACATGAGAAGACAAAAATGAGGTGTTCTGTTATTTCATCCCATACAATATGATATGAAGATTCGAAGAAAATAGTGACCGAACTAATCTCATTTCTATTCTGATGATTTTGTTTCTTTCCTCTTTGTTTCCTAGTGTCCAAGTCTGGTATTAGTAGCAGAGCGCGGGAAGAAATATTTTGTTACATAATGTTCTCTATGTATTTGATGTTACATGTTTGTTTTATAACATTGAAGAGATTTGTCCAATAATTTAGTTTGTTTCATAACATTGGAGAGATTTGTCCAATAATTTAGTTTGTTTCATAACATTGGAGAGATTTGTCCAATAATTTAGTTTGTTTCATAACATTGGAGAGATTTGTCCAATAATTTGGTTTGTTTTACAAACTTTTGACTAGTTTAGTCGACAGATCATCCTCATTGAACATCAGCCAAGCCCATAAGTGCTAAGATCTCCTCTGAAGAACATCCATCAACGTGTATCGGCTAACGTCACCGGTGTTGTGTTGGTTGACAAGCCCTCTCCGGGCTCCTACATAGCGCTCCCATTTGGTATCTCCCACCTTGACATTATATTCGTTAAGTCTGTCCGTGGCTGTGGATTCAATGCCATTTTTTGAGTCACTTTTTCACCCAGTGTCCCTGAGAGCAGTCAGAATGTTATAGATGCCTATTGCCCTTCCGTATTCAACATTAGCCGAACTGGCAAAAAACTTTTGACTGATCGATATTATGAAATTTGATGGAAAAAAAACCATTAACAGAGAAGATGGAAAACACGAGGGACAACAGATTGTTGCACTACCACCTCACGATAGCCATCGTCATACAATAAAGTGCATATTATTTTTCATTTCTTCTTCTTCTTTCTTTTCTCAAATACATCTCAGCTTCGAAAAACAAAAAATTATAATTTGTGATCTTTTGCTCTTCTGTATGCCTCTCCTGCTGTTGTGTTTTCTAGTGCTTCAAATATTTCATCAAGCAATCTTTTTCGTGGTCGCCCCTTGTGTTTGGTGTTCTCGTAACACTCGTTAAAGGCTCGTTGTGTTGTGTTTTGATCTTTCACGTGGCCAAACCATTTTTGAATGAGCTTACTCAATTGCAACAAAATCTGATGTCTAGATAAAAAGTGACATTTTTCTTTTGGCTTCAACACTCCGGGGGGGAAGACATAATATAAGATAAACTAGTGAAATGGACTGACATGACAGATCATGCGCTTGCCTGGCTGATCAGGTTTCTGGAATGTGCGAGCCGGGCCACAAGTTTACTCTTCAATTTCACGAGCGAAAATAGCTCAAAGCCACATCGGTGATGATGTGATAGTTGAGTGTAAATGTTGAAACAATCTCCCACTTATCTATTGTCACTCTTAACAATATTATCCTTCTCGGCGACTAAGACAAGCGGCAGTGTGGAGATAAGCAAATTTTATGTATACCCCATAATACATGCAGCTCGTGTTTTACGTGCCAACATCTAATAATAGAAATACTCCATTAAGTTCCAGTTACCCATTTTATGTTTCCGCCCTCCACGAGTGACATTTCCTAAATTAGCCTCACGGGAAAGCTCCGGATAGATCATAGATGTAGGATAATCCCTTAAAGGATACTTTTTTTTGTTTTTTGGGGGTTTTTTTATGTTTGAATTCTTAGTCAACGACCCTAGGGCAGTAACTAAAGATCGTAATTTAAGTCAAAGATTCAGTAAAAACTCAAGTCAAAGATTCCGTAGTAGCTTAAGTCAAAGATTCAGTAAAAACTCAAGTCAAAATAGTAGCTTAAGTCAAAGATTCAGTAAAAACTCAAGTCAAAATAGTAGCTTAAGTCAAAGATTCAGTAAAAGCTCAAGTCAAAATAGTAGCTTAAGTCAAAGATTCAGCAGTAATTTAAGTCAAAGATTCCGTAGTAGCTTAAGTCAAAGATTCAGCAGTAATTTAAGTCAAAGATTCAGTAGTAACTTGTCAAAGATTCAGTTGTAGTATGAGTTTCAGAAGGTATGGCGCCTATTTTCTGATGATATTACAGTCTTTTTTCTTCTAATACTAATTTCACAAGTATTATCTGTAAAAAAGTAACGTAAAGTACACCCGTCACGCCAAGTGGCGTATAGGAAATATGGTGTTAGTGACCATACATTTTACAGACCTTCGGCACATAATCTTTGGGGTAATGTGGTCGGTATTACGCCTGTGCCGCTTTACTTTTCCAGAAAAAAATCCGGTACCCATTAAAGGCTGGGTGAACCCGAAAACCGTCGGTTGGGATCGAACCCTACCTCTTGTCCTTTGTAGTCCAGTTCACTAACCACTGAGCTATCGCGGCTCCCAAGTATTATCTGTACACGATTTTTTGTGACGCATCAGAAATCTGAATTTGTACTGTTTATCTATGTGATGAAATTGTATTTTCTGCAGAATGTTGAGGTAAAATGACACAACTTAAAACCTCCCTTTCAACAAAATCTACCCTACTAAAGGCCGTACCTGCCCTGCCTTCTTATTCTGTCCTTCTACCCTGCCCTCCTATCCTGCCATTCTATCCTGCCCTCCTACCTGCCATTCTATCCTGCCCTCCTATCCTGAGTTCCTATCCTGCCCTCCTATCCTGAGTTCCTATCCTGCCCTCCTATCCTGCCATTCTATCCTGCCCTCCTATCCTGAATTCCTATCCTGCCCTTCTATCCTGCCCTTCTATCCTGCCATCCTATCCTGCCATTCTAGCCTGCCCTCCTATCCTGAGTTCCTATCCTGCCCTCCTATCCTGCCCTTCTATCCTGCCCTCCTATCCTGCCATTCTAGCCTGCCCTCCTATCCTGAGTTCCTATCCTGCCCTCCTATCATGAGTTCCTATCCTGCCCTTCTATCCTGCCCTTCTATCCTGCCCTCCTATCCTGCCATTATATCCTGCCCTCCTGTCCCGAGTTCCTATCCTGCCCTCCTATCATGAGTTCCTATCCTGCCCTCCAATCCTGCCATTATATCCTGCCCTCCTATCCTGAGTTCCTATCCTGCCCTCCTATCCTGCCCTTCTATCCTGCCCTCCTATCCTGCCATTCTAGCCTGCCCTCCTATCCTGAGTTCCTATCCTGCCCTCCTATCATGAGTTCCTATCCTGCCCTCCAATCCTGCCATTATATCCTGCCCTCCTATCCTGAGTTCCTATCCTGCCCTCCTATCCTGCCCTTCTATCCTGCCCTCCTATCCTGCCATTCTAGCCTGCCCTCCTATCCTGAGTTCCTATCCTGCCCTCCTGTCCCGAGTTCCTATCCTGCCCTCCTATCATGAGTTCCTATCCTGCCCTCCTATCATGAGTTCCTACCCTGCCCTCCTATCCTGCCATTATATCCTGCCCTCATATCCCGAGTTCCTATCCTGCCCTCCAATCCTGCCCTCCTATCCTGCCATTCTATCCTGCCCTCCAATCCTGCCCTCCTATCCTGCCATTCTATCCTGCCCTCCTATCCTGCCCTCCTATCCTGCCCTCCTATCCTGAGTTCCTATCCTGCCCTCCTATCCTGCCATTCTATCTTGCCCTCCTATCCTGCCATTATATCCTGCCCTCCTATCCCGAGTTCCTATCCTGCCCTCCAATTCTGCCCTCCTATCCTGAGTTCCTATCCTGCCCTCTTATCCTGCCCTTCTATTCTGCCTTCCCATCCTGCTCTCCTTCCCTGCCCTCTTTCCTAACACCCCCCCCCCAAATTAAATTTCATCGGCCAAACCTATCTTCCGCTTACATTTTTTTTTCCAATTCTCTTTCCCAGGCGCTTCTATTTCCCCCCCCCCCCCCTTCTTTTTTCAGTAGACTGTCAGTTATTTGTTTATTGATAACTCATATGAAAACTCAGTCACATATCATCAATCATTGAACTGGAAGCTGCAAGCGACTCATAGCTGAGGACTTGCTCCAGGATCGGTGAACCAGAACCACCCAGACCCTGTTCCACCTCTTCACGGTGCCTCTAATGCAGATTAATCGGTCTAGTCTAGACAAACGCGTTGGGATTGAAGGGCTAATGCAACCAATGACTAAATTTAAAAAAAAAAACGTTCTTAAGTCGAATTTGTTGCGATGAAAGGCGCAATTAAACCAGAACACAAGGAATATACGTTCACCTAACATCCTCTTTAGAATGGCTAACGTTGAGTGAGGACTAGCCATTCCCGGAGCAGTCATCTGGTGAATACAAAACTAGAGCAAGTCTTCCAAGCTGAATAGTAACAGTACACTACACATGTGTTGGCTTTGTTATCAGAAAGGTCTATACAAAACTAGAGCAAGTCTTCCAAGCTGAATAGTAACAGTACACTACACATGTGTTGGCTTTGTTATCAGAAAGGTCTATACAAAACTAGAGCAAGTCTTCCAAGCTGAACAGTAACAGTACACTATACATGTGTTGGCTTTGTTATCAGAAAGGTCTATACAAAACTAGAGCAAGTCTTCCAAGCTGAATGGTAACAGTACACTACACATGTGTTGGCTTTGTTGTCAGAAATGTCTGGGTTCGATCCCCAGAAATAGCGGACTTTTTTCGGATTGACAAGGGAGTTCACCCAGCTTCTAAAAATTGGTCATCATCATCATCATGTGCCATACCGGTTGGAATAGGCGATCATGTTATTCCACAATCTTCTATCTACTGTACATCGTATCAGTTCTGTTGTTGACTGTTTCCCATACCGTGACACCAAGCTATCCAGTATTTTCTCTCTTTGTCGCCCGCGATCTCACTTTCCTTGTATTTTTCCAATTGTAACCAATTATTCCAACTTTCCTCTTCTCATGATATGCCAGAAAATTGTTGATTATTTCTTTCTGATGTTTCTTAGGAGCTCCCATTTTGTGTTGGCCTCTTTGAGATTTTCCTCATTGGTCATTTTAGCTGTCCAAGGATACAATATTCTTCTGAGAAATCCCCTGTCTGTGGCCTCTAATCGTGTTTTCATTTGCTTGTTTACTGTCCGTGAATCGCTTCCATAAGTCAGAATTAGCTCTATAGTGCACCGATGAACTCTCTTTGGATGGGTACCAGATATTTTTCTGTGAAGTAAATGCGACCTGGCGTGAAACTGACCACAGCACCCAAAAATGTTCCGTGGTCTTAGAAGAATCTAGTCGCTAACACATTGTTCCCATACTCCCTTGTAAGGCGGGGGAGGGAACCTATACATTTTTCTTGTAACTACACGTACATGATGTATTAAAGCCAAGGACAACCGCTAATTAGAAGAATAACAAATAAACATGAAACTGGAGCCATCAGTCTCCATACACTGAGAGACATATTGGGGAGGAGATATGAGCAGTTATGGGCGTGTCCGACGTGCAATGATGATGATCAGTCGACTAAACTAAAGTAAACTAAACAACAGCTAAGCTCCTTTCGAAGCATAGACTACAAGAAGACAATACTGTTAGTATCTTTTGAAATATATTTTTTTTAAATAGCTATTTTGAAATTAAATATTCTCATGTTTAATCTCAGACAAAGAACTTTGCCCTAGGCAAAGGATGATGATGACTGAATATAAACGCAGACACAAACAAACCAAACAATTTAACTTCATTAAAATGCCAAGATAAATGAGAGAGAGAGAAAAGACACGACATAGTTTTGTTTTTATCGTTTACCAATTCCTGTCATACTTTCCATCATGCCTGCCTAAAATTAGACGGAATTTAATGGGTTTTGACACGACCAATTCCTCATTCACAGCTGCTCGTGCCCGAGGTAAACATTCTTCCTTTTGCTCCCGACATGCGCAGATCAGCTCTAGTTTTGTGATCACTTGAAAAAAAAAAATAAACAATTGAGCAAAAACAAAAACCATATAAATTGTCAACTAAAGTGCAACATATTTATAGTTCAAGGGACTGGTCTGAAGAAAAATACGAACAAATTGAATACATAACAGAGATATCCAAAAATCATGACTTTTATCAATCAGCTTCGCGGAGCTACGGTTGAGCAGTGATTAGTGAAGTAGTCAACTAAGGACAGTAAGTTCGACTGAATCCAACAATTCAACAGAGTACAGAACTTAACAGGGGTACGTGCTTTCTGTCTATCAGCTTCGCGGAGCTTCTGTAGAGCAATGAATAATGTACAGATGTACTAAGATTCGTTGGAAGCAAATATATACACAAAATGAACACAAAACAATTGATTTGCCCCAAAATCATGCCTTCTATAAGCTCTAGTTGAGTTGCAGTAAAGCTGTGATTTATAAATTGATCAACTAGGGACAAAAGATCGGTCACGTTCAATCACGATCGATTGATTCTATCTAGGTTTCCGCAGCATCGCAATTACTTGCCTATTCCCTATCTAGGCTTACTCAGTCTTATACCAGACATTTTTTTTTCTAGAAAGACAGGACTGGTCAATTCCTGACCACAACTAGAAATGTATTTACGGTACAAAAATATGATCAACTTCTCAAACAAAAGGACAAACAAAACAAAATAACATTGTGAACCTCATTTTAATTTATTCTGGTTTTAAAGTGCATTGTCCCCCATTAAACTAAACCTGTGTGGGTCAAATGTTTATTGGCTAGGACACTGACTTGGCAACAAAGTAAACGTGGATTCAACCCCCAGCTTTGCATCCTCGACTCAACTAAAACAATGTGAGTGTAGTTTTACTAAGTTGGGAAGGTAAAACATTGAGTAAGATTTTCTTCGCCCATCATTTCCGATTACTTTTTTGCCTTAGATAATAAAGTTGAATAACCCACCCGCCCACATGACCTTACTATACGTTTTGTTACAGAACATCTGTTTAAGCACATTTTATTTCTTTGCAAGATTAAAAAGAAGAAAAAATAAAGTCAGTGAAATATTCCAATTTGATTTAGTGTTTTGTATTTCAGACTGAGTTGTACTGAAATCGTTTGTTATGTTGTATTAATTAGCATTTCTGAGTTGTACTGAAATCGTTTGTTATGTTGTATTAATTAGCTTTTCTGAGTTGTACTGAAATCGTTTAGTCGATTGCATTAATTAGCGTTTCTGAGTTGTGCTGAAGTCGTTTGGTAGGTTGCATTAATTAGCGTTTCTGAGTTTTACTGAAATCGTTTGGTAGGTTGCATTAATTAGCGTTTATGAGTTGTACAAAAGCTGTTTGATATGTAGTTTTGTTACTGTATTGCCTAGAAGCGAACACAAGTGACGGCGACACTTTACGATGTAATATGAAAAGACATTTTGAATAAACTAAAATTTAAATAAACCAAATTAACATTGACATTTTACAAAAAGTTACACATTTTACCTACCTAGTTAGCAAAACTTCCAGAGATGGAGACATGACATCTAAAATCATGACACACATAGCAATAACATCAAATGCTTTCAACAAACTGACGAACATCTGGAGATCCAGAGTTCTCAGTCAACGAACAAAACTTAAACTGTCCAACCGTGTATGATACAAGTGGTAACATTTGGATATGAACGTTGGAAATCCACCAAGTCTTTAGATAGAAAATTAAATGCCTTTGATAACAAATGTCTTCATTGGATCTTAAATATTAGATGGAAAGAATACATTTCAAATTAACAGATAGAAGGCGTTGGAAATGCATCGGTCATGTACTCAGAATGATTGAAAAAGACTTCCCCATCAGGCATTCATGTGGAAACCATCTGGTAAAATAAAGCAAGGCAGAATAAGAGAATCGCTATGCAGAACAGTTATTAAGGAAATCTCATCCATGGGACTAAGAAACAACCAAGAACTATATAGAAGTAAATCGTTAATAAATCGAGGAGAACTATCGCTTCCGCGCTTGTGGTCCGTCTTCGGCCAAGCGGAAAATGAATGAATGAACCAGCAGTGGACAAAACTGACGCTGACCTTTTATGATGTGACATGAAGAAACAGAAGTGAATAAAACTGACGCAGACCTTTTATGATGTGACATGAAGAAACTGAAGTGAATAAACTGACGCAGACCTTTTATGATGTGACATGAAGAAACAGAAGTGAATAAAACTGACGCAGACCTTTTATGATGTGACATGAAGAAACAGAAGTGAATAAAACTGACGCAGACCTTTTATGATGTGACATGAAGAAACAGAAGTGAATAAAACTGATGCAGACCCTTTATGATGTGACATGAAGAAACAGAAGTGAATACAACTGACGCGGACCTTTTATGATGTGACATGAAGAAACAGAAGTGAATAAAACTGACGCAGACCTTTTATGATGTGACATGAAGAAACAGAAGTGAATAAAACTGACGCAGACCTTTTATGATGTGACATGAAGAAACAGACGTGAATAAAACTAACGCAGATCTTTTATGATGTGACATGAAGAAACAGACGTGAATAAAACTAACGCAGATCTTTTATGATGTGACATGAAGAAACAGAAGTGAATAAAACTGACGCAGACCTTTTATGATGTGACATGAAGAAACAGAAGTGAATAAAACTGACGCAGACCTTTTATGATGTGACATGAAGAAACAGAAGTGAATAAATCTGACGCAGACCTTTTATGATGTGACATGAAGAAACAGAAGTGAATAAATCTGACGCGGACCTTTTTTGATGTGACATTTTGCAGCTCATGGATACAAGAAGAAGAAAGAAAGAAAATAAAGATGAGTATAGGAGATTAAATAAAGAAATTGTAATAAAATGCAATGAAGCAAAAAAAGCATGGCTAAAAGAGAGATGTAAAGAGATTGAAATGCAACAAAAAGTAGATGCCAAAGCTATATACAAACAATTTGAAGAATTAACAGGAAAAAACGCAATAAAAAACTGGATGTTTAAGATCAAAGGATGGAGAACTGTTGACTGAACAAGAAAACATAAGGGAAAGGGAACGATAGACAGAATACATTAAAGATCTTTATAATGATCAAAGAACAGAAGTAAATATTAAGGATAATGGGGAAGAATCAGATATAGTAAAAGAAGAAGTGGAAGGCGCCTTGCGCAAAATGGAAGCAGAAAAAACAACTGGACCAGATAATATAACTAAAGAAGAGATTGAAGCCATGGGTGATTTTGGAATAGAAATAATAACGAAGATATTGAATGATATCTACAACAGCGGATATATACCAGGCGACCTGCTCAAAACAATATTCATAGCCCTACCAAAGAAATCTGGTGCGATTGAATGCCATGATCATCGCACAATAAGCCTTAAGAGTCACATGACTAAGATATTACTAAGAGTCATCATGTTAAGAGTGCGAAACAAAATCAGTCCAGAAATTAGTGATGAACAGTGTGGTTTTGTTAGAGATAAAGGAAATGAGCAATGCCATATACATCATAAGATCTTTAGTACAAAGAGCCATAGAGGTGAAAACAGATCTATTCTTATGTTTCATATATTATACCAAAGCATTTGACAAAGTAAAGCACCAAGAAATAATTAACATTTTAGAAAGTATAAACGTATACAGCAAAGATCTAAGAATAATAAAGAACATGTACTGCCAACAAACAGTGGCCATAAGAACTGGAAAACAATTGGGAATGTTTCAACAAATAAAACAGGGTGTTAGGCAAGGTTGTGTGTTCTGTCACCAGATTTGTTTAATATTTATAGCGAGATTATTTTAAGATCCATAAGGGACATGCCTGGAATAACAATTGGAGGTCATAACATAAATAATCTAAGGTATGCTGATGATACAATCTTAATGGTGAAAGAAAGCAAAAATAAAGGACTCAGCATTCTAAGCAAAATGACAGAAGCAATGGTAACAACAAAGAAAAAGACATCACCTCAGTGCAAAATAAAGACAAGTGGAACAATATTAAAACAGGTAAAACATTTAAATATTTGGAAACGTTGTTAGCCTCAGACGGAAGATGTACAAAAGGGGTGAGATGCAGAAAGGCTCAGGCAAAAGCAGCTTTCCAAAAAATGTGGAAGATACTATGCAATTCATTTTTGACAATAGAAACAAGAAAAAGAGCTCTTAAATGTTATGTAGAACCAGTCTGAATATATGGATGTGAATCATGGACAATAGGACAACAGACAAAAAAATTACTGGAGTCTGTAGAAAAGTGGTATTACAGAAAAATGTTGAGAATACCATGGACAGTTAAGAAGAGTAATGAAAACTTTTTGAAAAAGGCCAAAGCAAAAAGAGAGCTAATTTCCAATATTAGGAAGAAACAATCATCATTTTTTGGCCATGTAGTGAGAAGAGAACAACTGGAATATATTGTAACAATTGGGAAAATGGAATAACTAAGAGATAGAGGGAAGCAAGGGGAAAATATACGAGACAGCTTAAGAGAATGGCTTGGCAGAAGGTCAACAACTGAAATAATAAATAACTGTCGAGATCGAAAGTTGTGGAGAGACATGATTACCTACGCCAGCAGGCATGGTACTTGATGATGATGATGATGATGATGATGATGATGATGATGATGATGATGATGAAGTAACGGAAATTAATAAAACTGACGGGGACCTTTTATGATGTGACAGGAAATAACAGAAATGAATAAAACTGACGCGGAATTGTTATGATGTGACAGGAAGAAACAGAAGTGAATAAAACTGAAGGGACCTTTTATGATGTGACATGAAGAAACAGAAGTGAATACAACTGAAGGGGACCTTTTATGATGTGACATGAAGAAACAGAAGTGAATAAAACTGAAGGAGACCTTTTATGATGTGACAGGAGGAACAGAAGTGAATAAAACTGACGCGGAAATTTTATTATGTGACATGAAGAAACAGAAGTGAATAAAATTGACGCGGACTTTTTATGATGTGATGTGGACAAACAGAAGTGAATAAAACTGATGCGGACTTTTTATGATGTGATGTGAAGAGACAGAAGTGAACAAAACTGACGCGGACCTTTTATGATGTGACATGAAGAAACAGAAGTGAACAAAGCTAACGGGCACATACTTGCCAAAGACAGCTCCATGTGGAGGCTGGCATTTAGTGCTGGCCTAAGAGCAGACGCACTCAAGCTGAGACAAAGCACACAACTAGGAGTGCCCGGAGGAAGGAACAACGACAAGATACTCACACGAACGTTACAAATGCATTATCTCTAAAGTCTGATAAGATGCCGCACACAGTAGGGCTCATTATATACAAATATCGGTGTGTTAATACTTAACTTTTATTTTGACACTGCCACTATTTGTCAATATTCCAATTTTGTGTTGTATAAAGTAAGCCAGATCTAAGACACTTCGCCAACCCCCAGGTCCTCCTACTATGTGTATGTTCTTCTCTTTATTTAGATGTTTTTTATTGTTTTGTCACATAAGATATTTCAGTCTATGATTTATTGTATGTGTTTTTTTTCAGTTTACATTGTCTAATAAGCAAGTGGGCATTTACGCCATGCTCGACAGGCAGAATAATCAAGGAAGACATATTACATATGTGCATTCGTTATGACCACGAGTTGCATGACGATGGAGGTGATGACAGTGACCAAGGCATTCATCTGGTTAGAGTCACAAGACTACAGCCACGCCTGCATACTGAGTGATTCGATGAGCATGATAAGAAAAGGGGAGGCAGGATCTGTACGTATGCAATGTGTAGAGTCATGACAAGTCAAAAATACGTAAGGTCACCTTTGTCTATGTCCCAGGACATGGGGGAGTACGGGGAAATGAAAGAGCGGACAGGTTCGCTAGCTGAGTTATTGTTGAGGACGGTCAAAAATGGATCGGGCGGACATCATCAGTGCCCTCCGGGAAGTGGGAAGGACACAAGACTTCGACAACCATGAGTCCACGTCACTCCTTCGGATGAAAGAGATGGGAGTTAAGATGGGCACAGCCAGAAACGAGAAACTTAGTGGGCGTGTAGAAGATTAATCAACCAACATAGAACTGGAGTCGTCAGTCGCAGGACACTACGAGACTTGCTGAGTAGGGAATCTGAGCACTTAAGGACATTTTCGGAGTGCAATGAGGATGGCCCGCTAATAACTCAATAATAGAATCGATATACAGCAGCAGACTTTACAAACTAAATTCGTAGCCAGGTGGAACATATAGATGCACAGCAGAAATCATATTTATGAATTTTAAAAAAATACCTTTACGGTATTATCTCATTTCTGGGGTCTGCGGGGGGGGGGGGGACGTACAAGACAGGAGAGTATTACCGATTACACAGAGGTCTTGGTGTCTGGGTGTTTATTTTACCCCTGATAGGAAAATACCTTTGACCAAACCGTCATCGAACCGGCGCTCTCCTTGTTTAGAGCTCGATAAGCTAGTCATTCGTCCACTCGCTCTCCAGTTATGAGTGTCTGTAGTCTTTTTTATGAAAATTTATGACAGAATTGACAAGTTACTTTTGACAGACGACGAGTAAACCAAGGTAACTCTTAGCTGCTTGACTCGGTCTAATTATTGAGTCTCTAAATGCTGTTTTTGACTCCCAGCAAGATATGTTAATTTAATATCTATGAAATAAATGCCTACAAAGACTGTTATATATAAACTTGACAGTTTGTTTCAATCCAAATTAAATTACACACGAAGAGACCAATCAAAGACCACTGCTTAAACTCACGAAATATTTCAATATTTATCTCTTTAAAATCCACTGTTTTTTCCTCTTTGACATGTTTCTACCATCTATCCATTTTCTTTGTTTTCTGTTTAATTTCGCCAGCCTGCAAATCTTCCTGCGTGTGGTTGTTATGAGCCATCTAAACATGTGTAAGCGTCGTTTAAACCTTCAGGGTAAAAGAGGTCTTAATTGTTTTTTATGTGTCTGGTGCATGCAACAGTTTTGGTTTTATTCTTGTCCCCGTTGAGTCTGCGTCACATGACATGACCAATGAACATCAGGAGATGTTCGTTTTCGTTTAAGCTCGTAAAAGTTGGCAGCAACCATTGCTCTTCTTCTGTTCAACAACTTCGCTCTACTGCCAATGACAGAGGAACCAACAGCGACTACGAAACCTTGAAAAACATTTGAGGGTAGCCACATAAGACATAAACACTCAACGCAGAAAGACAAACAAAAAAGGAAAGAAGAAAGTAAAATATGTCAACATCTATTTTTTTTTTAAGTTTCGATCATCCATAATAACGACACTACTGCTATAAAATAAATGCGATCATCTTGTTAGCTTAATGTGGCAAAGCTCAAAACGAAAATAATGTCGTTTATAAGTGCACATTGGCATGTTAAAACCGTGTCGCATTAGACCATAAAAAAAAAGAAGTAAAGTACCCCCGTTACGCCAAGTGGCGTATAGGGAATATGGTGTTAGTGACCATACATTTTACAGACCTTCGGCACATGATTTTTGGGGTAATGTGGTTGGTATTACGCCCGCGCCGCTTTACCTTCCCAGAAAAATTCGGTACTCATTTTAGGCTGGGTGAACCCGGAAGCAGTCGGTTGGGATCGAACCCTACCCCTTGTTCTATGTAGTCCAGTTCACTAACCACTGAGCTATCGCGGCTCCATGCATTAGATCATGCTCAACTAAAATTTAATTTAAAATGTAAGAAAAATATTAGGCGTCAAGGATCACAAAATGTATATAAAAAGACGGTGATAGAAACAAAAAAAAGATAGAAAAAAAAGCAAATTTGATGGATTTACTGTATTCTATCCTTAACACACAAAAAAAGTACAAAGAATCTTCGATACCACGAATAAGGAAAAAAAAACACGTGGTACCGGTGTACAGCCATGCGGTTTCTAATAAAGAAGGTTTACGGTTAAGTTCGATGATTTAATGGAGGCTATCACGTGATGTGAGATTTATACTGCATGAAGATGTAACTGCAACTATTTTTAGTTGTGAAATTATTAGAAAGCATCACCGCCTTTCTTCTGTTTCAGTCAGTCACAAGATGTCAGCTTAGCTTTTTTTCCGGTTGTTCTTTTTGTATTCTTAAAAATCGTATCTCCAGTGACAGGTAAAGGTAAACAAAGAAGGCTCGCACAATGATCCCCAATGCCACTACAGATACAATTGTAAGGTCACTGCGGTAATCTTGAGCTGACCACTGACAAGTTTTACATTTTAAATGCAAATTTTGAAATAATCGTAATTAATGTCAAACAAAAATAGCATAACTCATGTTAATAAAGGTAAAGAAAGTCTTAGAAAGTCTTCTTCTACTTTCCTTCCTCATCTGCCTTTCAGCGTTCAGGGGAGATATAATTTGCGGTCTTTTGTTCTTCTGTTCGCCTCTCCTGCTGTTATGTTTCCTAGTGCTTCTAATATTCCATCATTTTCGTGGTCGACCCTTTGGTCTGGTGTCCTCACAACGTTTATTGAAGGCTCGTTGTGTTGTGTTTTGATCTTTCTGCCTTGTCATGTGGCCAAACAATGTTATCTGTTGTTTCCTTATATATTCTATGGCGGGGGCTATTCCTAGATTTATTCTCAGTTCTTCATTTCTGATCTTACCTCTCAGACTGTTTCCTGTCATTCGTCTAACACATTTCATCTTAGTAGAGATTATTTATCTTATTGTTCTTGCATCTAGGGTCCAGCTCAGTGGTTAGTGAACTGGACTACCACGGACAAGGGGTAGGGTTCGATCCCAACCGACGGCTTCCGGGTTCACCCAGCCTAAAATGGGTACCGGATTTTTTTTCTGAGAAAGTAAAGCAGCACGGGCGTAATACTGACCACATTACCCCAAAAATCATGTGCTGAAGGTCTGTAAAATATAGGGTCACTAACACCATATTTCCCTATACGCCACTTGGCATGACGGGGGTACTTTACTTACTACTTATCTAGGGTCCAGGTCTGGCATTGGTAGCACAACATTGGGATGAAGATTGTATTGTATAGTGCTCGTTTTGCCTCCAGAGTTATTTCCTTGTTGGACAATAGTGGTGATAACTGTCCGATGATTTGACAAGCTTTGTTGCATCTTGATTATATCTCTGCCGTTTGAGAATTATCGTTTGTCATTAGACTTCCTATGTATTTGAATTCTTCTACTTGTTTTAGTTGTCTGCCTTCTATAGTTATGTTGATGTTCTCTTTATTTTTGGCGACATTTATGACTTCTGTTTTGTTGATGTTGATTTTCATGTTGTATTTCGTGCCTGAGCTGTTGAGTTTGTTTAAATGTTCTTGTAGGTCTTCTATTGTTTCATGTAGTAGTGCCTGATCGTCTGCAAATAAACGCTCGTAGAATGTGAGTAATTAGAATAATTAGAAAGTAATGATAGCGTTGAACAGTGGAAACGCAAATATTGGAGAGTTTGAAAGCGATCACGACACTGCGTTAAAGCGAGATTAAAGTACATGACTATATGCAAATTTACATCAGCGGACAGGATAAGGCAACGTCGTAAGATGGATCAATATCATCTTCTTAGAGAGCACCACTAATGCTTGGGTCAAGGACGCTGGAAATCTACTGCAACCAATCAGCAACGTTCAATATAAAGACACTGACGTCTTCATCTGTCCCAGAGTTTAGCTTAGGATGAAAATAGAAGTTAAAAATATGACACTTTAAAAATGTGTGTGTGTGGGGGGGGCACTTTATAACTTGAAGAACATAGAGAATAGTTGTCTGCCCACAGGTCAAGGATATCTCGTGCAAATCTTGACCAGGGAGTCAGGTTACAACGATCGATAGCAGCGTTTCGCTTTTTCAGACCAGAGAGGGTCGCCACATATCGAAGAGGACACGCGTACTGTGAGATTGGGAAAAAGAGGGGACGAGACAGTGTCACCACCTAGTATACAGACAACACCAATGGGTAGCCCAGTATGCAGACAACACCAAAAGACAGCCTAGTATGCAGACAACACTAAGAGATAGACAGTATGAGATATATAGATTCCGCGAAGACTAGTAATAGAAGATCATGAGAGCTGTTCAGTTAAGATATTTTTGATAATGTAGAGATTTTTGGTCCGTCTCGGACAGTGTTGAAACTTATAGGTTCGAAAAGGTAGTTAAATTGATAACTAAATAGCAATTTTCTAGGCCTCTTATGTTAATAAAAGTGGTTTGTATTGTGGCTGAATTGTGAATATTGTCATTGATGTTTCTATATCATGCAACGTTTCATCTAAGAGTTAATAAACTCATAGAGAGCTTGACTGTTCAAACGAGCCTACTAAGATGTTAGCAAGCTATGAGTGAGTTTGTTGCATAATGCAACGTGTTTCTGTCAAGTATTATCCAAACCAGTCTGTCTCCACAAATGAACAGGACCAACAAGCATTGATTGGGCGACCAACCTTTCTTCTATCTTTTTCTTTCCATGCATCAACTTCTTAATACATCAATTTACAAATTACAAGTGTAAATTTACTTCCCTTCAAGAAAACATATGTGTTAGGGCACATCATTTTTGCAATCTTTATGTAAAATAGGGGAAATGAGAGACACAAAATATTAATTCAGCACAATGTACAGAACTGGACTACAAAGGACAAGAGGTAGGGTTCAATCCCAACCGATGGCTTCCGGGTTCACCCAGCCTTTAATGGGTACCGGATTTTTTCTGGGAAGTAAAGCGGCACGGGCGTAATACCGACACATTACCCCAAAAATCAAGTGCCGAGGGTCTGTAAAATATATGGTCACTAACACCTTATTCCCTATACGCCACTTGGCTTGACAGTGGTACTTTACTTTTTACTTTTACAATGTACAGGCGTGACAAAGTTAAGTGTAACCACATCTAGATAGCTTTATCGTACATTAGTGCTGAGTTTTGGTCTTCAAATACTTAACTTCGAAACGACCCAAAAAAAAAATTGCAACTTTTCAGATAACGTCAGACGAAGGCGAGCATACGCGAACGTGGTGATTAGAGTCAATGTACAGAGTGTAGTGAATGTTTGAGAATCACTGTATTACTCTCTACAATAGTTTAATAGTGCTCTTGGATAATTATTGACAGACACTGTGTTCTATGTACTATGACTTCATGCGGTAAATAATTGAGAATTATCACTTTTGTAATACAATAGTTATATGATGCAATGGGGTTAAATATTTAGAAATGGTATGATTTGTGTAATAACAATGGGGTAAATTATTTAGAAATAATAACTTTTGTGCAATAACAATTGGGTAAATTAGAAATAGTAACTTTTGCGTAATAACAATGGGGTAAATTATTTAAAAATAGTAACTTTTGTACAATAACAATTGGGTAAATTAGAAATAGTAACTTTCGTGCAATAACAATTGGGTATATAAATTTGTGATGTGTCCCTATAAAATAGTTGCTAAAGATTAAATTGTTGAGAACCACAACTTTGTAATGCTTAAATACTCCGTCTGTGACATATATATCTTTCCTAATTTGCCACTAAACCCGTGTTGTAGCGTTCCTGCCATATCCTATACCAGTAGGCCTGTAAATTTCATAGCGCCATAAAGTACAACCCTTCCTGCTATGAACTACACGACTCAATGATTATGTTTTTATTTCATTTTTATCAAACGATAAGCGAACGGATATCTTACGCATTTTGGCGGAGCAGTTTCTTCCACTGGGGTAGATACATCACGATGCATAGGAATGCGAAGCTGATGATAATAATGACAATTAAAAAAAAATAAGGGATAAATGGTATGGAAACATCTTTACGTAGGTGAGAAAAGAAACAAAAGTAGAACGACATTTCGGCTAAGTAGGCCTTCAGCTGGAGCAATAAGCAACAACACAAAAAATATATAAGGATATGCACAGAAATCTAAGTACATGGCGATAATATTCCACTATAACTCTGTTAAGTTTATGAAGGGATTCTGTTTACTTCTCGCAGGTTATGAACTTCAACCTCTAACGTGTTGGGATTGATCATAGTTGATGTGAACAACAGAAAAGTGCATTTAGAGAAACTAAAAACAGAGAGGAAAAGAATTTAACACGTTATTTCCAATTGCTGAAATCTAGAAATCATCATCAGCATCATGTACCATACCGATTGGCGTAGGCCATCATGCCCTTCCACAATCTTCTATCTACATTGCATCGTAAGTAGTTATATAGAGCTAAAATACGCTGTATTTTCTACCCGCATTTCTCTGCCAACGGGGTGCCGAACGGGAGTTGACCGTGACCTTTCGTGTCAGGTGTTGACCTCTCGTATTGGTGACCCCGGAAGTGACCTGTTTATGTCTGGTGTGCGCTGACTTTAGAGTTGTACTTGTGCTGACCTCATTTTTATGTAAATATACTGTCTGCTGACATCATGTGTTATTTAGTTGTTTTTAAAGGGAGGAATACATCATCCGGGGCTCCTTTTCTCTGTGTTATTGGTACTCTCTCTCTCTTCTCTTTCTCTCTCTCCTCATTATGATCGTGCTTTAACTTTTCATAACCGTTACCTATAATCATTTCTGTTTTGTATACAGATGGTTTCTCATATCGAAGCATCTTCTGGCGAACATTAGTGTCGATTGTGTAAAAGGAAGATTAAATGGCGCAAAATTATGTTGCGGCATATACGTACCGCACATCGCCTTATTCCGGCATATTTGTGCGATTTGTCAACGTTCGTATACGAGAGCTGATTCTCTAGGTAAAAATATGAGACTAAAACAATCAGTTTCTAAAACAGTACCTGCTGCAGTAAGTTCACCATTGGTACCGTCTACAACACCAGCTTCACAATTGGCACCGTCTACAACACCAGCTTAACTGGACTACAAAGGACAAGAGGTAGGGTTCGATCCCTACCGACGGCTTCCGGCTCACCCAGCCTTTAATGGGTACCTAATTTTTTTCTGGGAAAGTAAAGCGGCACGGGCGTAATACCGACCACATTACCCCAAAAATCATGTGCCGAAGGTCTGTAAAATGTATGGTCACTAACACCATATTCCCTATACGCCACTTGGCGTGACGGGGGTACTTTACTTTTTTTTTTTTTACACCACCTTCAGCATCGACACCTAGGACAACACCCACTTCACCATCAGCACCGTCTACATCAGCCACTTCACCTATGGCCCCTTTATCATCGACCAAACGAAAGATAGACGAAGAACGACCGCCTGCGAGTAAAAAGCACAAGACCGATGACTCTTTAGCAACACTGCCAGATGATGTGCGGGTAAGTGTTATAGTGGGGGGGGGGAGTCTAGGAGGGAATAGGAGAGGGAGATGGATGAGAGAGAGGTCTAGGAGAAGGAAGGAGAGATGATAGGCGAAAATGGAGAGAATGAGTAAGTATTACAATGGAGGGAAGCCAAAAAAAAACAAGGAGGGTGAAATGCTAGGAAAGAGAAAGAGAGTGGAGGGAGGGTGGAATAAAAGGAGAGAAGTCTAGGAGGAGATAGGAGAGAGACGATGATTAGTATCACTAACACAGAAGAAAGACAGTTATGAAAAGTTAAAGCACGATCGTAATGAGGAGAGAGAGAAAGAGAGAGAATGAGAGAGAGAGTACCAATAACAGTGAGGAAGAAGAAAAGTACAGTCATAAAGAGGAGAGATAACACCGAGGAAAGGAGCACCGGATGATGTATTCCTCCCTTTAAAAACAACTAAATAACACATGATGTCATCAGACAATATATTTACATAAAAATGAGGTCAGCACAAGTACATAAAGAATTCTAAAGTCACCGTACACCAAACATAAACAGGTCACTTCCGGGGTCACCGATACGAGAGGTCAACACCCGACATGAAAGGTCACGGTCAACTACCGGGCGGCAGCGGGCCATTTTATTTTTCCAACTACTGGTACATGGTTACTATTGCAATCTGCTCCTGGCTTTGTTTTAAGAGATGTTAGCCCATTCCTGAATCTTCTCTGTACCATTATACAATCTATTTGATTGTGTACTTTTTTGTCTGGGCTTTGCCATGTTCATAGTCGACTAGGGTGTTGTTTGAACCAGGTGTTCCCCATCATCATTTCATATGTTTTGCCCAATCTATCAATCTATCCCCTCTGTCATTCGTCTCGTCAAGGCCATGCCCCCCAGTCACATTTTGCACTTTAGCTGTTCCGACCTTTGCATTGAAATCCCCTAATATATTCGTTGTTTCTTGGGATTTACACTGTTCCATGATCATCTCTAGTTCGTTTTAAAAAAGGCTCAATGTCTTCTTCGTTGTTACTTGTTGGTGCATAAGCTTGAATTTTGTTGGTATCCATTGGTCCACCTCTCAATTCTACTAGCAAAATTCTATCTGATACTGGCATAAATCCTTTCACTGTTTTGCTTCTTTCTCCATCTAACATGATGCCTACACCTCTTTCATGTAAGCGTAAATTACATTTCCACTGTCGCGTTGTAATAATCCTGCACCTGTCCATCTCATTTCACATAGTCCCAAGATGTTCAATCTCATTCTCTTCATTTCTTGGCTGATGTTTTCTAGTTTGCCAACCTGGAATGCTGATCTAATGTTCCAAGTTCCTATTGATAGTGTCTCTTTATTTTTTTATCTTGCAAACAGTACCTTGATGACGATCGGGTGTCACGTGTAGCACATAGCGCTCCCTACCGGACGAGGTGGCTGTGAAGTCCCCATTAACGTCGGTATCTGTAGATATTAAGTTATGTTCTGACATAATTATCCTAGGCAATATAAGAAGGTAGTTTGCCATTCCTTTCCTTCTTGGCAGTGACTGTGCTAGTCGGAGATCGCAGCCATTGCCTCTATACATGAGATACTCTGTTTGCCATCACGGAATGGGGACTATAGCCGGCACTTCTTGTCGGCTGCTCCCACAACACCATCCCCCACCTGCTCCAATGGCTTCACAATACCATAAACACAATCCGAAAATAACAAATAAGAATTATAATCATGCCCGTCTGTTCCGCGCAATTACGTCTCTCCACAAATGTGTATCTCCACAGATGTACTTTCTTTGTGTTATAGACTTCCTACAAAACTGTTCTCCTGTACTGGAGACAAATAATAGTAAATGAATATAATTATAGAGGGAAACTTCCGAGGTGGTAATTCAGGGAATCATTTCAAAGGAAGAGGTATGTTTACAGCACTCGGAAATAATGACGAATAATCAACAACAGAAAAAAAAACAAAGAACAATATATGATCCGAAGCAGGGTCAAATCCGTACTCCTTGGCACAGCGCCTTACCACGAGAAGCCAAACGCTAGTGAACAAAGCTGAGTTGGCAGTGTTCCTTAGCGTTTAGTTTTTCGTGGCAAGGCACTGTGCCAAGGAGCACGGGTTCGGTCCTGCTTCGCATCATATATTGTTCATTGTTTTTGTTTTTTTTCCAGTCGTTGATTATTCGTCATTTTTTCAGAGTGCTGTAAACATACTTCTTCCTCTGAAATGATTCTCTCCCAAACTGCCTGTGACACTTTCTGTTTCACATCTAATTCGTCTTTCCTCGATTTTTCCTGTTGTCACAATATATTTCAGCTGTTCCCTGCTCATCAAAAGACCAATGGTATTTTCATGATATTGGTAAATAAACTTTCTTTTTTCTTTCTTTTCTTCCTTGGCTTTCTTTAAAACGTCCTTATCGCTCTTATTTTTACCTGCTGTTCATAAAAGTTGAACTTTCAATATTATTCTGTAAAAAAAAAAAATGCACATTATGTGACATTCAACGATTTTCTTCTCTGGTTTCCGGTTGTCCATGATGTATTTACATATGCAGGGAAACCTCGTACTCCGAATGAACCTAACTTCAAGAGTTCCAGATTTCAAAAGTTAAATTCAAGAGATATTTTTTACCCCGTATTCGAACATTTCTTCAGCAGGCGCAATGGAAACATAACATGAAAGTGTTTTAGTTAATTCCGAAGTGCGTCCAAGTCATCTCTTGTGGTCCATTCGTGTGTTGACATTGATTCTAGTGCTTTATTTGTGTGTGTGAGTGTATGTGTGTGTGTGTGTGTGTGTGAGTGTGTGTGTGTGTGTGTGTGTGGGAGGAGTATATATAACCAATATGTATTAACTATAGTATTGTGTGTGGGAGGAGTATATATAACCAATATGTATTAACTATAGTATTGTGTGTGGGAGGAGTATATATAACCAATATGTATTAACTATAGTATTGTGTGTGGGAGGAGTATATATAACCAATATGTATTAACTATAGTATTGTGTGTGGGAGGAGTATATATAGCCAATATGTATTAACTATAGTTTTGTGTGTGGGAGGAGTATATATAACCAATATGTATTAACTATAGTATCTAGAAAGGAAGCCGTGAGAGATCAGTGGTTAGTGAACTGGACTACCAATCACAAGATGTCTGGTTCGATCCTGGTCGACGGCTTCCGGGTTCACCCAGCTTTAAGTGGGTGCCGGATTTTTTCTGGGAAAGCCATGTGGCGTGATGGTGCTCTTTACTTTTTTTTAATAGTATCTAAAATAAGAGTGGAAACAAAGAAGCCTAAGAGTATCTAAAATGAGAGTGGAAGCAACGAACGAAACCTAAGAGTATCTAAAATGAGAGTGGAAGCAACGAAGCCTAAGAGTATCTAAAATGAGAGTGGAAGCAACGAAGCCTAAGAGTATCTAAAATGAGAGTGGAAGCAACGAACGAAACCTAAGAGTATCTAAAATGTGAGTGGAAGCAACGAACGAAACCTAAGAGTATCTAAAATGAGAGTGGAAGCAACGAAGCCTAAGAGTAACTAAAATGAGAGTGGAAGCAACGAAGCCTAAGAGTATCTAAAATAAGAGTGGAAGCAACGAACGAAACCTAAGAGTATCTAAAATGAGAGTGGAAGCAACGAACGAAACCTAAGAGTATCTAAAATGTGAGTGGAAGCAACGAACGAAACCTAAGAGTATCTAAAATGAGAGTGGAACAACGAACGAATCCTAAGAGTATCTAAAATGAGAGTGGAAGCAACGAAGCCTAAGAGTATCTAAAATGAGAGTGGAAGCAACGAACGAAACCTAAGAGTATCTAAAATAAGAGTGGAAGCAACGAACGAAACCTAAGAGTATCTAAAATAAGAGAGGACGCAACGAAGCCTAAGAGTATCTAAAATGAGAGTGGAAGCAACGAAGCCTAAGAGTATCTAAAACGAGAGTGGAAGCAACGAAGCCTAAGAGTATCTAAAATAAAAGTGGAAGCAACGAAGCCTAAGAGTATCTACAATACGAGTGTAAGAAACGAAGCCTAAGAGTTTCTAAAATGAGAGTGGAAGCAACGAAGCCTAAGAGTATCTACAATAAGAGTGGAAGCAACGAAGCCTAAGAGTATCTAAAATGAGAGTGGAAGCAACGAAGTCTAAGAGTTTCTAAAATGAGAGTTGAAGCAACGAAGCCTAAGAGTATCTAAAATAATAGTGGAAGCAACGAAGCCTAAGAGTATCTAAAATGAGAGTGGAAGCAACGAAGCCTAAGAGTATCTAAAATAAGAGTGGAAGCAACGAAGCCTAAGAGTATCTAAAATAAGAGTGGAAGCAACGAAGCCTAAGAGTATCTAAAATAAGAGTGGAAACAACGAAGCCTAAGAGTATCTAAAATATAAGTGGAAGCAAAGAAACCTAAGAGTATCTAAAATAAGAGTGGAAGCAACAAAGCCTAAGAGTATCTAAAATAAGAGTGGAAGCAACGAAGCCTAAGAGTATCTAAAATAAGAGTGGAAGCAACGAAGCCTAAGAGTATCTAAAATGAGAGTGGAAGCAACGAAACCTAAGAGTATCTAAAATAAGAGTGGAAGCAACGAAGCATAAGAGTATCTAAAATAAGAGTGGAAGCAACGAAGCCTAAGAGTATCTAAAATGAGAGTGGAAGCAACGAAACCTAAGAGTATCTACAATAAGAGTGGAAGCAACGAAGCCTAAGAGTATCTAAAATGAGAGTGGAAGCAACGAAGCCTAAGAATATCTACAATAAGAGTTGAAGCAACGAAGCCTAAGAGTATCTAAAATAAGAGTGGAAGCAACGAAGCCTAAGAGTATCTAAAATAAGAGTGGAAGCAACGAAGCCTAAGAGTATCTAAAATGAGAGTGGAAGCAACGAAGCCTAAGAGTATCTAAAATAAGAGTGGTAGCAACGAAGCCTAAGAGTATCTACAATAAGAGTGGAAGCAACGAAGCCTAAGAGTTTCTAAAATGAGAGTGGAAGCAACGAAGCCTAAGAGTATCTACAATAAGAGTGGAAGCAACGAAGCCTAAGAGTATCTACAATAAGAGTGGAAGCAACGAAGCCTAAGAGTTTCTAAAATGAGAGTGGAAGCAACGAAGCCTAAGAGTATCTAAAATGAGAGTGGAAGCAACGAAAACTAAGAGTATCTAAAATAAGAGTGGAAACAACGAAGCCTAAGAGTATCTAAAATATGAGTGGAAACAACGAAACCTAAGAGTATCTAAAATAAGAGTGGAAACAACGAAGCCTAAGAGTATCAAAAATAAGAGTGGAAACAACGAAACCTAAGAGTATCTAAAATAAGAGTGGAAACAACGAAGCCTAAGAGTATCTAAAATAAGAGTGGAAACAACGAAACCTAAGAGTATCTAAAATAAGAGTGGAAACAACGAAGCCTAAGAGTATCTAAAATATAAGTGGAAGCAAAGAAACCTAAGAGTATCTAAAATAAGAGTGGAAGCAACAAAGCCTAAGAGTATCTAAAATAAGAGTGGAAACAACGAAGCCTAAGAGTATCTAAAATATAAGTGGAAGCAAAGAAACCTAAGAGTATCTAAAATAAGAGTGGAAACAACGAACCTAAGAGTATCTAAAATAAGAGTGGAAACAACGAAGCCTAAGAGTATCTAAAATATAAGGGGAAGCAAAGAAACCTAAGAGTATCTAAAATAAGAGTGGAAGCAACAAAGTCTAAGAGTATCTAAAATAAGAGTGGAAACAACGAAGCCTAAGAGTATCTAAAATATAAGTGGAAGCAAAGAAACCTAAGAGTATCTAAAATAAGAGTGGAAGCAACAAAGCCTAAGAGTATCTAAAATAAGAGTGGAAGCAACGAAGCCTAAGAGTATCTAAAATAAGAGTGGAAGCAACGAAGCCTAAGAGTATCTAAAATGAGAGTGGAAGCAACGAAACCTAAGAGTATTTAAAATAAGAGTGGAAGCAACGAAGCATAAGAGTATCTAAAATAAGAGTGGAAGCAACGAAGCCTAAGAGTATCTAAAATGAGAGTGGAAGCAACGAAACCTAAGAGTATCTACAATAAGAGTGGAAGCAACGAAGCCTAAGAGTATCTAAAATGAGAGTGGAAGCAACGAAGCCTAAGAATATCTACAATAAGAGTTGAAGCAACGAAGCCTAAGAGTATCTAAAATAAGAGTGGAAGCAACGAAGCCTAAGAGTATCTAAAATAAGAGTGGAAGCAACGAAGCCTAAGAGTATCTAAAATGAGAGTGGAAGCAACGAAAACTAAGAGTATCTAAAATAAGAGTGGAAACAACGAAGCCTAAGAGTATCTAAAATATGAGTGGAAACAACGAAACCTAAGAGTATCTAAAATGAGAGTGGAAACAACGAAGCCTAAGAGTATCAAAAATAAGAGTGGAAACAACGAAACCTAAGAGTATCTAAAATAAGAGTGGAAACAACGAAACCTAAGAGTATCTAAAATAAGAGTGGAAACAACGAAACCTAAGAGTATCTAAAATAAGAGTGGAAACAACGAAACCTAAGAGTATCTAAAATAAGAGTGGAAACAACGAAGCCTAAGAGTATCTAAAATAAGAGTGGAAACAACGAAGCCTAAGAGTATCTAAAATAAGAGTGGAAACAACGAAGCCTAAGAGTATCTAAAATAAGAGTGGAAACAACGAAGCCTAAGAGTATCTAAAATAAGAGTGGAAACAACGAAGCCTAAGAGTATCTAAAATAAGAGTGGAAACAACGAAGCCTAAGAGTATCTAAAATAAGAGTTGAAACAACGAAACCTAAGAGTATCTAAAATAAGAGTGGAAACAACGAAACCTAAGAGTATCTAAAATAAGAGTGGAAGCAACGAAACCTAAGAGTATCTACAATAATAGTGGAAACAACGAAACCTAAGAGTATCTAAAATAATAGTGGAAGCAACGAAGCCTAAGAGTATCTAAAATAAGAGTGGAAACAACGAAGCCCAAGAGTATCTAAAATAAGAGTGGAAACAACGAAACCTAAGAGTATCTAAAATAAGAGTGGTAGCAACGAAACCTAAGAGTATCTACAATAAGAGTGGAAACAACGAAACCTAAGAGTATCTACATTAATAGTGGAAACAACGAAACCTAAGAGTATCACCAACTGCAATTAAAAAACCTATTGTTGCATGAAAGTGGTACAAGCGAATGAAGGAAAGAGAGTAAGTAAACAGAAACCTTCAGCCAGTGGTGCTAAAAATCAAAGGAGAGAGGGAATGCCAGAAGTGATGAGGGAGAGAGAAAGAGAGAAATGAACTCCTCGTCCGAACAGTAACTTTTCCATTAATCTTCACCAGACACATGGGACATCACAACTCCTAAGTTACAGTAAATGTTCATACTGAAATTAAGTAATGTTCTTTTTAATTATGAAATGCGTATATTATTTCTGGTTTTCATGTTTTAATTTAATATTTACAACATGTAATTGTGTGTTTTTTTTTCTTAAATCATGTACATTTGCTGTTTAATCATTTGGTTATTTGGTTATGGAAGGCCCCGGTATCACTGCAAACGAATTAAAATCCATAATTGCTCAACCGCCCGTGCCAGCGGAATCATCCGAATTAATTTCTCAAATATACGAATATATAATATTGATGGTCTAACATCATCAAGCACTTTACATTTTTTTTTAAAAACGACGATCATCATTTTCAAGAGGACGTGAACTTTCGGTATATGGTGGATAGGCGGCGGGAACAATTGCAGGCTATGCATGAAAAGTGTTCCTTGTTGCAGTTTCCTCATATTCAAAGTCCGGCTTGTTGCAGGAGCTACTGAGTTAAGTGTTCTGTGCACACCGTGAGCTGTGTGTCTCATCCGTTTTGATCATGTTTAATCATGTATATGGCGAACTAACACAAGGAAAAAGACAAATCGGCAGACCTAAACTACGATATAGAGATATCTGTAAATCATCTCTGAAAGACTTCTCCCTATGTGAATATGACTGGGAACATCTGGCAAGTGATCGCACATAAAGGAGAGCATGTATAAGGAACGGTATAACATCATTTGAGACTGTGCTAAGGAAAAACTTAGAAGAGAAAAGACTCATGAAAAAGGATGGAAAATCCTGTGGACCAGTGGACCTGACTTGTTCATTCTGTGACCGCGTGTGTTCGTCAAACATTGGTAGAATTAGCCACGAGAGAAGCTGTTCGACAAAAACAAAACCTAAAAGAAATACACAATAGCCTCTACTAGACCGTCTAACAAGACGAAAAGGGCCATACATGTCAAAATGAGTTTTATTTAGGGTCTGAGAGCAGATTACTTCACCTTTCAATTTTTCTAAATGGAAGTAAAAACACATTCGGAGTTCGAACATTTCAGATTTCGAGCGGCCTCCTGGAACGAATTAAGTTCGAAGTCAGATTCATCGCTGTTTCAAAACGGGTTATGCTTTACATTGAAGAACCTATTTTTTTCTTCTAATCTTCGTTAGAAGGGATCATTAGAAGGAATCATTAGAAGGAATCATTAGAAGGAATCATTAGAAGGAATCATTAGAAGGAATCATTAGAAGGAAAGGCTAGGTAATAGTTTAAATATTCTTTGGAATGCATGACGGTGGATGAGGCGGAAGAATCAGAAATGATCAACGGCCCAGAAAGCGAAAACAACAAAGTGTGTGGTACACATGAGGCATATTCAGAACACGGAAGACGAATATGGCAGACCACCGTGAAAGAGATTGGAGCCTCATCACGTAACACTCCAAAGAAAGCCATGGAGAGAAATTCTAACTATTATTTTAGGAACGACAAGTCAAAGTATGACAGTCTGCACCATCAAAGCAAGAGACAGAGTGGAATGACATCCATGGTAGCCAACCTTCGATGCGGAGACGGCACTCAATGATGATGATGATGATGCATGATTTTGCCTGAGCCATTCTACACCTCATCTGTACATCCACTCTCCGAAAATCGTTGCCAATTATTTGAATTTATTGACATGCGAGTATTGTATGACGTAATAGCGGAGTTAAAGGAAAAGTACATGGCAAAATGAGAAGGGGCTGACTAGGATTCAGTTGGATAGAGAAATTAACGATAGAGGAAGTGATGCTCCGGGGCAGCGAGCCACCATTGCATAGATGGCATAGGATGATAATGATACTGATAACAGAGCATGAAAATGATACTGATAACACAGCATGAAAATGATACTGATAACAGAGCATGAAAATGATACTGATAATACAGCATGCATGTAAGAAATAAATAACAGAAAATACTGAAAAATAAACTGGCCAGTTTTTAAACCAGTTGATGCTGATAACGCAACACGATAATGGTGCTGATAACACATTATGATAATGATGCTGATAACACAGCTTGCTAATAAGAGTTAACAATCTCTGCAGATACACGCGGTAATTGCATCAACAATGGCTCAATCGCCTTCTATGCATGAAGGAAATGTTTCAAAAGCCCAGGAATTGTGTGTGAGCATAGTAGAATTTAAAGAGCCACAATAGCTCAGTGGTTTAGTGAACTGGACTACAAAGGACAAGAGGTCGGGTCCGATCCTGATAACGGCCCCTGGGTTCACCCAGCCATAAATGAGTACCGGATTTTTTATAGGTAAGTAAAGCGGCACGGGCGTAATACCTACCAAATGTCCCGAAGGTCTATAAAAATTATGGTCACTAACACCGTGTTCCCTATACACCATTTGGCGTGACGGAAACCTTTACTTCTTTTTATTTATAGTGGAATTTAAGCAAACAACGATCGATTGTGTGATTACAGTGAAAATGGCTTCACTCTATGACACCGCGACTCGACATTTCATGGCATCATTGAACGATGAAAGTAAATTTAAATTGTATTGTCACTTAGTCTCGATGCACGTTTTCAGATCTCTGTGTTAGTTGTGGTGTTACAGTTGTGGTGTTACAGTCGTGGTGTTATCTAAGTTTATCTAGCATATAGGTTGTTTAAAAATCGTTAGAAATCACAACACATAATTAAGAAATATTATTGAATGTGAGCTAAGCAAAAACCAAAAAAATACAATGGAAGTACAAAATGATAGATCAACACACTGAAAGACATCTTAGAAAGAGGAGTACATTGATGAACAACAAGGGTAGGCATTGCTTCAGTTCGTGGATTGATCAAAGGAAAAGAGGCAGAATAGAGTGACAACCCATGGCTGCCAATCTTCGTTGCTGAAACAGCTCATGATAATGATTGTGTGCGTGTGTGCATGTGTGGTGCCTGCGTGCTCGTGTGTATATATATATATTATTGTGTAATTATTTTCTCCAGACACAAGAGCCAACCAAGAAAAAGATGGACAGGTGGAATATTATGGAATATTAGGAGATATATTATCATCATTGAGTGCCGTCTCCGCATCGAAGGTTGGCTACCATGGAGCGCTATTCTCCTATGTCGCTTGCTTTGATGATGCAGGTTGTCATAAGCTGACTTGTCCATCTTTTGGTGTTACTCGTCCATGTTAGTCTTGATCTGCCCACTTCCTCTTTTACCTTGTATTTTCCTTCCAAGATTATGTTTGGTAGGCTGATGTGTTTTTAACATACCCTAAAAATCTCATTTGTCATGCTTGAATTGTGTTTAGTATTCTCTTTTCATTTTTAGTTGTTTTAAGACTTCATCGTTTGTTTACTTTTCTTTCCATCCAATTCGTCCTCTTCTTCTATAAATCAACATTTCAAAGGCTGACATTTTCGATTCTGTTTTCTTGCCTAATGTCCATTTTTCTGCACCATACAGGAATGTTGAGAAGTCACCTAGCCCTAAGTGGGTACTGGATTTGTTCTGGAAAATTAAAGTGGCATAAGACTGACCACATTACCTCCCGAAATCATGTGCCGAAAGTCTATAAAAATTATGACTCCTAACACCATATTCCATATACGCCACTTGGCGTGACGAGGCTCTTTACTTTTTTGTTTCCATTTTGATGTATCATACAATCTCATGTTCCCACTAATAATGTTACTGCAGAATGATCAATTCAATCAAATGTGACATCACTAAGTTTTCGTCTTACTGGTCCTACAGTTGACCCGAGTGAAAAAGAAACCAGTTTATTGATCTTTTCCAGAGAAGGGGAAATGCATGGTGTCCTGAAGTAAATGGAAGCAGTGAACTAAACTCCTCAACTGCAGTAATGTATGGCTATGCCTTTACCTAATGTTTAAGTCTTCCCTAATTATGTTAACATGTTATCAAATCATCAAAAACAGATTTTAACCCGCGGGTATTGTGTGAACATGGCAGCTTCGGCCTGATGTGCGAAGAATATAAAAGTTTGTTCTGGAAGATAAATCCGAAATTAAATGCCGAGGTATAAGTCTTATATTGGATATATAGAAGAATAGGTAGAATTGGATAAAAGGGAAAGAAAACAAACGATGAAGTCTTAAAACAACTAAAAATGAAAAGAGAACTACTAAACACAATTCAAACAAGACAAATGCGATTTTTGGGCCATGTTAAAAGACACAACAGCCTACTAAAAGTAATCCTGGAGGGGAACAATACAAAGTAAAGAGGCAGAGACAGACCAAGACTAACATGGACGAGTAACATCAAATGATAGACAAACCAGCCTGTGACAACCTGCACCATCAAAGCAAGAAACAGAGTAGAATGGCGCTCCATGGTAGCCAACCTTCGATGCGGAGATGGCACTTGATGATGATGATAAGTCTTAGCTCCTTTCCTGTCCTGTATGGAAGCGTTCACACAGTGGACGTAACAATTTAATGAATGCAGACGACGGGGAGCTTTCGTGAATCAAAATATTAACATAAATTATGCCAACAACATCAGCTGGGCTCAAAATCTCGAGCAGAATGTGTGATCATTGCGCATCTAGTAGCCTCCGTCAGTCAGAGTTGACTGGATTTTTCATCGCCCCTAGAAATGTTATTTTTTTCTTTTCTTTCCTTTTGCCGTATATTCTCTTTCTCTATAAATCTGTCTGCTTCTTGTCTGAGGTGAACTTTTAGAGTGCGTTTCCAGAGATTGCGGTCTGCAGCTATGTCTTCCCATGCTGCATGGTTTATGTTCAGAGTCTTCATGTCGCTTTTACACACATCTACCAATGAAAGTTTTGGGCGCCCCCTAGTTCTTTTACCATCAGCCAGTTGTCCGTAGAGTATATCTTTTGGTATGCGGCCATCTTTCATACGGTATACATGGCCAAGTCAGCGTAACCTACGTTGTTTGAGCAGCGTGTAGATATTCGGGAGGCCTGCGCAAGTCATGACCTCCAAGTTTGTCACTTTATCCTTCCAGGTGATACCAAGAACACAGCGCAGACATCGCATATGGAATGCATTTAGCCTTTTCTCCTGATTTACATTGGTCATTACGTATAACATGAATGCTATTACGATTAAATTAGCCATAGCATTGGACATTAAATACACGGTTCCCTTCTTTTTTTCATTTCCTGCAGTGATTAATTATGACTGGGCAAAGTGCTTGTTCCGTCCATGTAAGGTAACGACTTCATCATTGAAATATTATGTTTAAGCATCGATATAAATATATATTAAAAGTTGTTGTTGCTGCTGCTGGGAATCCAGTGGCCAGTGAGCTGATGCATTTCGGCCCATTTTAAAACTTCAGATATTGGAAAACCAACACAATTCTCACCTCTTACCCAACTCAACTCTCACCTCTTACCCAACACAGCCCTAACCTCTTACCCAAATCAACTCTCACCTCTTAACCAACTCAACTCTTACCTCTTACCCAACACAGCCCTAACCTCTTACCCAAATGAACGCACACCTCTTAACCAACTCAACTCTCACCTCTTACCCAACACAGTACTAACCTCTTACCCAACACAGCCCTAACCTCTTACCCAAATCAACTCTCACCTCTTAACCAACTCAACTCTTACCTCTTACCCAACACAGCCCTAACCTCTTACCCAAATGAACGCACACCTCTTAACCAACTCAACTTTCACCTCTTACCCAACACAGTACTAACCTATTACCCAACACAGCCCTATCCTCTTACCCAAATCAACTCTCACCTCTTAACCAACTCAACTCTTACCTCTTACCCAACACAGCCCTAACCTCTTACCCAAATGAACGCACACCTCTTAACCAACTCAACTCTCACCTCTTACCCAACACAGCCCTAACCTCTTACCCAACTCAACGCTCACATCTCAACAACTCAACTCTCACCTTATACCCAACACAGCCCTAACCTCTTACCCAACACAGCCTTAACCTCTTACCCAATTCAACTCTCATCTCTTAACAAACTCAACTCTCACCTTTTACCCAACACAGCCCTAACCTCTTACCCATCTCAACTCTCACCTCTTACCCAATTCAACTCTCACCTCTTAACCAACTCAACTCTTAACAAACTCAACTCTCACCTCTTACCCAACACTGCCCTAACCTCCTACCCTACTCAACTCTCACCTCATACCCAAATCAACTCTCACCTCTTAACCAACTCAACTCTTAACAAACTCAACTCTCATCTCTTACCCAACACAACCCTAACCTCCTACCCTACTCTACTCTTACCTCTTACCCAACACCGCCCTAACCTCTTACCCAACTCAGCTCTCACCTCTTACCCTACACAGCCCTAACCTCTTACCCAACTCAACTATCACCTCTTACCCAACACTCATAACCAAGTCAACTCTAATCTTTTAACCAACTCATTTATATATATTTTAAAACTCAAGGTACTGAAATAAATTCAACTCAACCCTAACCTCTTAACCAACTCAACCCTAACCTCATAACCAACTCAACTCTAACCTCTTAACCAACTCAACTCTAACCTCTTAACCAACTCAACTCTAAACTTTTAACTAACTCATTTAAATATATAAAATATATTTTAAAACTCAAGATACTGAAACAAAACCAACTCCACCATAACCTCTTAAGCAAATGAACCTTAACCTTTTCATCGATTCAACCCTTACATATTAACTAGTACAACCTTCACCTATTGACCGATTCGCCCTTTATAAATCTGGTCCTATCTGGCCTGCGCTCAAGCCATAAGTGATTATACTGATTTTTGTTAATCATCATCAAGTGCCGTCTCCGCATCGAAGGTTGGCTACCATGGAGCGCCATTCCACTCCGTCTCTTGCTTTGATGGTGCAGATTGTCATAGGTTGACTTGTCCATCTTTTGATGTTACTCGTCCATGTTAGTCTTGGTCTGCCTTTGCCTCTTTTACCATGTATTTTCCCTTCCAATATTACTTTCATAAAGCTGTTGTGTCTTTTAACATGACCCAAAAATTTCATTTGTCCTGTTCTAATTGTGTTTAGTAGTTCTCTTTTCATTTTTAGATGTTTTAAAACGTCATCGTTTGTTTTCTGTTCCTTCCTTCCAATTCCACCTATTCTTCTATATATCCACATTTCAAAGGCTTCAATTTTCTATTCTGTTTTCTGGTCTATTGTCCATGTTTCTGCACCATACGGGAATATTAAGAATATGTAACATTTTGCTATTCTTAGTTTTAGTCCTGGTGTTATTTGTTTTGATATTAGTATATTTTTCATGGCATTGAAATTACTTTTTGTCATACCTATTCTTTTGTTTATTTCAGTTGTACATTTCCCATCATTGGTTATATAGTATGTCCAAGGTAGTTGTAGATCTGAACTGTCTCCAGATGTATTCCTTCAACTTTGATATTTAATTGTAGGTCTTGAGAATTTTCTTTGTTTATGATCATAATTTTAGTCCTTTTGATATTCATATCTAGTCCATACTTTTTGCTTGTCATCTTTATCACATTAAGTAATTGTTGTAGATCTTTAGGATTTTCTGCTAGTAGAACAGTATCATCAGCATATCTTAGGTTATTGATTATCTTTCCATTAATGTTTAGACCTCGCATCTCAGTGATGTTTTTAAAGATTTGCTCAGTGTATAGATTGAATTAGCTTGGTGATAGGATGCATCCTTGTCTTACTTACTTGTTAAGAGAAGAAACAAAAAAAACAATCAAAAAGTGAAATCTAATTAAGTTTAACATGTCCATTCCCACACTTGTCAGTGGCTTCCTTGGATGATCAGTCGATGGGCGTTAAATTCACAACAGTGGCGACTATTTTTAATTTTATCTTCGATCGGATCATCGTATGCTCACAGCCGACACAACCGGCATATGTCTACAACCTACACAACCAGTGTATGTCTACAACCTACACAACAAGCGTATGTTCACAACCTACACAACCAGTGTATGTCCACAACCTACACAACAAGCGTATGTTCACAACCTACACAACCAGCGTATGTTCACAACCTACACAACCAGTGTATGTCCACAACCTACACAACAAGCGTATGTCCACAACCTACACAACCAGTGTATGTCCACAACCTACACAACCAGTGTATGTCCACAACCTACACAACCAGCGTATGTTCACAACCTACACAACCAGCGTATGTCCACAACCTACACAACCAGCGTATGTCCACAACCTACACAACCAGTGTATGTCCACAACCTACACAACCAGCGTATGTTCACAACCTACACAACCAGTGTATGTCCACAACCTACACAACCAGCGTATGTTCACAACCTACACAACCAGCGTATGTTCACAACCTACACAACCAGCGTATGTCCACAACCTACACAACCAGCGTATGTCCACAACCTACACAACCAGCGTATGTTCACAACCTACTCAACCAGCGTATGTCCACAACCTACACAACCAGCGTATGTTCACAACCTACACAATCAGCGTATGTTCACAACCTACACAACCAGTGTATGTCCACAACCTACACAACCAGCGTATGTCCACAACCTACACAACCAGCGTATGTCCACAACCTACACAACCAGCGTATGTTCACAACCTACACAACCAGCGTATGTCCACAACCTACACAACCAGCGTATGTCCACAACCTACACAACCAGCGTATGTCCACAACCTACACAACCAGCGTATGTCCACAACCTACGCAACCAGCGCATGTCCACAACCTACACAACCAGTGTATGCCTACAACTCGACACAATCAGCGTATGTCCACAACCTACACAACCAGTGTATGCCTACAACTCGACACAATCAGCGTATGTCCACAACCTACACAACCAGTGTATGCCTACAACTCGACACAATCAGCGCATGTCCACAACCTACACAACCAGTGTATGCCTACAACTCGACACAATCAGCGCATGTCCACAACCTACACAACCAGTGTATGCCCACAACTCGACACAACCAGTGTATGCCTACAACTCGACACAACCAGTGTATGCCCACAACTCGACACAACCAGTGTATGCCTACAACTCGACACAATCAGCGCATGTCCACAACCTACACAACCAGTGTATGCCCACAACTCGACACAACCAGTGTATGCCTACAACTCGACACAATCAGCGCATGTCCACAACCTACACAACCAGTGTATGCCTACAACTCGACACAATCAGCGCATGTCCACAACCTACACAACTAGCGTATGTCCACAACCTACACAACCAGTGTATGCCCACAACTCGACACAACCAGTGTATGTCCACAACTCGACACAACCAGTGTATGCCCACAACTCGACACAACCAGTGTATGCCCACAACTCGACACAACCAGTGTATGTCCACAACTCGACACAATCAGCGCATGTCCACAACCTACACAACTAGCGTATGTCCACAACCTACACAACCAGTGTATGTCCACAACCTACACAACCAGTGTATGTCCACAACTCGACACAATCAGCGCATGTCCACAACCTACACAACTAGCGTATGTCCACAACCTACACAACCAGTGTATGTCCACAACCTACACAACCAGTGTATGCCCACAACTCGACACAACCAGTGTATGCCCACAACTCGACACAACCAGTGTATGTCCACAACCTACACAACCAGTGTATGCCCACAACTCGACACAACCAGCTTATATTCAATATAACACAAGCAGAGTATGTTCACCCAATCTCTTAATCTAGGTGTTAAACATTATATCTGAGCAAATGTGACGACTTGGCTTATAATCATAAATGTATTTATTCATCATCTTTTCTTCTTTTCATTGGCCAAAAATCTAAAAAGGTACGCCGTGGTTGGTTCTCCTTGTAACATCTGATAGGGAAACAACAAAATTCATCCACTTCGTGCGGACATTCAGAGTGTCCCATGTTTAGCCTACGCTTTTCGTATCTGATGCTGGAAAGGTCCAGAGAAAACCACAAGAACAGCATTTCACTGGATTCAGGACGGAAGGAGAACGTAGGGTAGCCGTTCACAACTAACACTACTGTCCCCATGAACCTCAAGGTATGCCGGGCTCTCTCTGCTTATGCTTACCTTGTTTTGTATTATACTGTCATCATATTAACATGTGGCAGAGGGACTTGAGCTGAAAGAGGTTGGCAACTCATAGCTGACTGTTGGCGTTAGGATAAGATAAAAACTGCCATTACAACACACTTGGACGAGGACTGACGCGAACTGCAGCTTCCACTAATTCACTTATGTCATAGTGTGTAATTAGGGAGCCACGACAGCTCATTGGTTAGTGAACTGGACTACAAAGAACAAGGGGTAGGGTTTGATCCCAACCGACGGCTTCCCGGTTCACCCAGCCTTAAATGGTTACCGGATTTTTTTTATGGGAAAGCAAAACGGCACGGGCGTAATACCGAAAACATTACATCGAAAATCATTTGCTGAAGGTCTGTAAAATGTATGGTCACTAACACCATATTCCCTATACGCCACTTGGTGTGACTGGGCCTCTTTACTTTACTTTACTATAGTGTGTAATTATTACATCTCGTAATGACGTTCTAAAATTGCAAGAAATGTATCGAAGCTCATTTCTTCATCTACTTCTTCTTTTTCTTTTCCTTGACTTTAACTAACACATCTTTAGGTATTGGCAAAATGGAATAATTATGATTCTTGCACTTGTCACAGTCCTGATTATTGCTATCTGAAGCTGTTACAGAACTACTTTGATATATTACCCCTCTGCCTTACTCTGGGTTAATCTCGATTAAGAGCGTTCTTCAAATAATAAATAAACAAGTTAGCCAAACGAATGGGGATCACAGGGCGAAGGCAACCTAATACCCAAAGATGTCTTACTGATGTCGGAAGAATTGGGCCGAAAAGCGCCGGATGTTAAAGACAACAATATAAGACATCTACACCAGTTCTTTTTTGAGGCGAGTAATAAGGAGGAGTGATCGTCGTGTGATCGCAGAAAAAGAAGAAGACGAAGACGAAGACGAAGAAAGTGAAGAAAAAAGTAAGAAGGGGAATAAAAAGATGATGAAGATAATGGCGGTGAATATGGCGAAGAAGAAGAAAATACCAATTCCAATAGCGAGCCCATTCTTCTCTCCCCAACTCCCTTCATCCCCTTTTTTCTTCTTCTCGAAAGAACTACTCCCTTCTCAAACTTAACCCTTCCCCCAAAACCCCCGGAAAAAAAGGAAAAGTACAATTAGAAAGATAATTAAAATAAAAAAAACAGTGTCGGTAACAGAAACCAGCTATATGTGCTGTACCACGACTGAAAGGCAGACAAGACCGGGGGCAACAAGGAAAACAAACCTAATAGCTGGTATGAAACTAAAGCCATCGGTTGGCTAATGCAAGATATTGTCGCTTGGTTTTCCGGGTGGCTATATAAGGGGACACGACAAATAACCTGAGAATGAGAATACACAAATTGCGTTGGCTAAATATAGAAACAATATTACGACATCATCGTAATCGAAGTCAATTACTATTGATGACCTTTAGTTGTGCCTGTCAATGTCGTTAAGTAATGTAGGTTATGTGTCTCTAAAGGGAATAAATAGACAATTCTGATTAAAACAAGTCAAATTAGAATGAGTTTTTCACAACTCACAGTTGTCACATTATGTAACTGACAAGATCACTTTCATGTTCGTACATTCCCTTTCAGAAACATTGAGTACTTCGATTTTTCCAGCTAAGGTGAGACGTAAACTTGATAAGACTATAAACGAAAAGGAGGTCAGAGGTTATCAAAGCAGTCAAAAAGAACCCCTGTCACGCCAAGTGGCGAATAGGGAGTATGGTGTTAGTGACCATAAATTTTACAGACCTTCGGCACATGATTTTTGGGGTAATGTGGTCGGTATTACGCCCGTGCCGCTTTATTTTCCCAGAAAAAAATTCCGGTACCCATTTAAGGCTGGGTGAACCCGGAAGCCGTCGGTTGGGATCGAACCCTACCTCTTGTCCTTTGTAGCCCAGTTCACTAACCACTGAGCTATCACGGCTCCCCAGGTTACCAAAGTATATTCTACAAAATATCAGGAGTTCTACAGTTTTCAATATGACTTGTTAATATAATAAAAATAGTTATAGTTAGTCGAAGGCCCCGGTATCACTGCAAACGAAAGAAAATCCATAATTGCTCAACCGCCCGTGCCAGTGGAATCATTCGAATTAACATCTCACTGAAAATTCAAACAAATTACATGTTAATATTAGTAACCACTCTGTTAACAGAATATTTGGAAAGTCAAACTGGTAATCCCATGTTTTGTTCTACGAGTATTCCTCATATCCGATCCATTCATGTCACAGCTCCCGCCAAAGAGCAGGCACTTTAGAGTCACCGTCATTTCCTTACGCCAGTTTCCTGGAAAACACACTTTTAAAACAAGCAAAGAAACCGAAAAGTATGGAAAGTCTTGCCAGGAATGACCATAACTATAAGATCGTTCAAGCTGTTAAAAATTTTATGATTTTGATATGATATAACTTTTAACTTACTATATTATGCAACTGTATAACTTTAACGTATTTAGAACCAATTCTGACTTATGGAAGAGGATCATGGACAGTAGACAAACAAATGAAAAGACGATTAGAGGCCACAGAGATAGGATTTCTCAGAAGAATGTTGAAAGTTCCCTGGACAGCTAAAAAGACCAATGAGGAAGTTCTCAAAGAGCACAAAAAGGGAGCTCTTAAAAAACATCAGAAAGAAGCAATCAACATTTTTCGGGCACATCATGAGAAGAGGAAAGTTGGAATACTTGGTTACAACTGGCAAAATAAATGGAAAGAGAGATTGCGGACGACAAAGAGAGAAAATACTGGATAGCTTGGTGTCATGGCATGGAAAACCGTCAACAGCAGAACTGATACGATGCACTGTAGATTGAAGATTGTGGAGGGACATGATCGCCTACGCCAACCGGTATGGCACATGATGATACCTTAACGTAATATATTGTGTAAAATAAACATAAAATGGTATGGAGCAGCAAAACTAATAGAAAGAGAATATAAATTATGACGTTCCGGCAAAAGTCTTCAACAGATATAAGAAACAAACTTTACAAATTAAAGAAATAAATCCAAGCCAGAAAGCACAACACTGATCTAAAACAAACGGCTGAAAGAGACGGTGGCTAGTTTGTTTTTGGTTTTTTTTTTTTTGTACAGGTTGGTTATAAGATTAATAGACAATATGGCAGGTAGGATTCAATTGGATAAAAAAGATCCAAACAGTAGAAAATTAAAAAGTGGGTCTGATGAGGAAAGATGAAAGGAAGGGTCCCATAGGTTACGATGAAAACGAGAAAAAGAGGACAAATTAGAAAAGATAGAAGTAGGGAAAGAACAGTGAGAGAGGTAATAGAGATAAAGGATAGGAGACAGGAAAGAATAGGATAGGAGACAGGAAAGAATAGGATAGGAGACAGGAAAGAAAAGAATAGGAGACCAGTGATTGAAGAAAAGAGTGAACATAGATTAGACCTCTCGGTTAGAGAGTGTCACAACAAGTTATGGGTCGGTTCTCCAACGCGAACCTACTGTCGAGGTCAGAGGAATAAGTTGATGCAGTAACCCGGAAGTCATCAGAAGTAGTATGACCTTTATGTACTTGTTGTATAATGTAACTTTAACTAAATATATTGTGTACTTGTTGCATTGTGTAATTTTAACATAATATATTGTGCAACTGTGGAGCCGCGATAGCTCAGTGGTTAGTGAACTGGACTACAATGGACTAGGGCTTAGGGGTAGGGCTCGATCTCAACCGACGGCTTCTAGGTGCACCCAGCATTAAATGAGTACATAATTTTTTTCTAAAGGAAAATAAAGCGGCACGGGCGTAATACCGACCACATTACCCCAAAAATCATGTGCTGAAGGTCTGTAAAATTTATGGTCACTAACACCATATTCCCTACACGCCACTTGGCGTGACGGGAGTACTTTACTTTTTTTCACTTATATTGTGCAACTATAAGATTATGAAACTTTTAATATGAAATACATAATGTAACTATCATATTATCCTTTTTATTTATGTAGGACATCAAAATTGTGACGACTGGATAGAGGGATGTGACAGGAGAGATGAGAAAGATAGCCGAGAAGTAAGTAAAAGTAGATGATATTGATTTGAGAAATGACATCTTTAAAGAGAGATAAGTGGGAGAAGTACACTTCAGATGCAGGCATTTTAAAAGAGAAGTAAACTATAGATGCAGGCACTTTGAAAGAGAAGTAAACTATAGATGCAGGCACTTTGAAAGAGAAGTAAACTATAGATGCAGGCACTTTCAAGAAGAAGTAAACTTTATATGCAGGCACTTTGAAAGGGAAGTAAACTTTAGATGCAGGCACTTTCAAGAAGAAGTAAACTTTATATGCAGGCACTTTGAAAGGGAAGTAAACTTTAGATGCAGGCACTTTCAAGAAGAAGTAAACTTTATATGCAGGCACTTTGAAGGGGAAGTAAACTTTAGATGCAGGCACTTTGAAAAAGAAGTAAACTTTAGATGCAGGCATTTTCAAAAAAGAAGTAAACTTTAGATACAGGCACTTTGAAAAAGAAATAAACTTTAAATGCAGGCATTTTGAAAGAGAAGTAAATTTTAGATGCAGGCACTTTGAAAGGGAAGTAAACTTTAGATGCAGGCACTTTGAAAGAGAAGTAAACTTTAGATGCAGGCACTTTGAAAGAGAAGTATACCTTAGATGCAGGCATTTTGAAACAGAAGTAAACTTTAGATGCAGGCATTTTGAAAGAGAAGTAAACTTTAGATGCTAGCACTTTGAAAAAGAAGTAATCTTTAGATGCAGGCACTTTGAAAGAGAAGTAATCTTTAGATGAAGGTACTTTGAAAGAGAAGTAATCTTTAGATGCAGGCACTTTGAAAGAGAAGTAATATTTAGATGCAAGCACTTTGATAGAGAAGTAAACTTTAGATGCAGGCACTTTAAAGAAGAAGTAAACTTTATATGCAGGCACTTTGAAGGGGAAGTAAACTTTAGATGCAGGCACTTTGAAAAAGAAGTAAACTTTAGATGCAGGCATTTTGAAAAAGAAGTAAACTTTAGATGCAGGCACTTTGAAAAAGAAATAAACTTTAAATGCAGGCATTTTGAAAGAGAAATAAATTTTAGATGCAGGCACTTTGAGAGGGAAGTAAACTTTAGATGCAGGCACTTTGAAAGAGAAGTAAACTTTAGATGCAGGCACTTTGAAAGAGAAGTATACTTTAGATGCAGGCATTTTGAAACAGAAGTAAACTTTAGATGCAGGCATTTTGAAAGAGAAGTAAACTTTAGATGCTAGCACTTTGAAAAATAAGTAATCTTTAGATGCAGGCACTTTGAAAGAGAAGTAATCTTTAGATACAGGTACTTTGAAAGAGAAGTAAACTTTAGATGAAGGTACTTTGAAAGAGAAGTAATCTTTAGATACAGGTACTTTGAAAGAGAAGTAAACTTTAGATGAAGGTACTTTGAAAGAGAAGTAATCTTTAGATGCAGGCACTTTGAAAAAGAAGTAATATTTAGATGCAAGCACTTTGAAAGAGAATAATCTTTAGATGCAGGCACTTTGAAAGAGAAGTAATCTTTAGATGCAGGTACTTCGAAAGAGAAGTAATCTTTAGATGCAAGCACTTAGAAAGAGAAGTAATCTTTAGATGCAGGCACTTTGAAAGAGAAGTAAATTGTTAATAGTAAGAAATTGAGATGTGGTGTAGGGAGGATTTAAAATACGAAAGAGTAGAGGCAGTTGAAACAATCATGATTGAGAGGAAAGAATTGCTAGCAAATATGAATGTTGAAAGAAAAGACCATTCAATCAAATAAATGTTGAAAATGGATTTTTTTAAAATAAAGGTAATTTTTTTTTTCCATTTATAAAATGAATTTTTAAATGAAATATTTTTTAAATAAATAAATGAAATATTTGAAATTAAATCTGGAAGGGAATATTTTTAGAATAAAATGAAGGCTCAAAAAAAAAAAAAAATGTTTGAGAAGAGAAATGACATTTTGTTAAATAATTGAGGAGTGGAGTGGGATATTTTTTTTTCTAAATAAGTGAAAATCTGTTGAGATATCTCTTATTTTTTTAATAGTTGAATGAGTGGGACCTTTCTCAAATAAATGTCAGGGGATTGGGTAGTCTAGTGGTTCGATGTTCAAGACAAGAAAGTCCCACCCGGGCGGTGGTCTTTTTTTTTTTAATTGGAAAAAAATTAATCCGTGGTTTCGTTATGACACCACCCTCCCCTGATCTTATGGGTAATGATTGTCCATGTTTAGCCCTCTCGGAAAACAGCAATAAACAGGAGGTCCCGTTAGCACACGTGCATGTTAAAGAACCCTTGACAATCAAAATCTAAATGAGTATGACATAAATATGGCCGCAGCCGGGGTAAGATTATCAAGCAGAAACAGACCCACACCGTGGATCCCAGGCCGTGAACGGAATTAGTCCACACGGTCCAGGATTCTCCTCGAATTTTCTGGAGATTGTCGAGGGGATATTGGAACACCTATGGGTTCGTCCGGTGTACAGCGATGCTGATCCTAACAACAAACATCAAATAAACGAAGATCTGTTAAGACTTTGTTTTTAAATAATTCAAGGGAGAAAGAAGAAAATATGGACGTATAGAAGAGATTATTCTTAATATGGACGTATAGAAGAGATTATTCTTAATATGGACGTATAGAAGAGATTATTCTTAATATGGACGTATAGAAGAGATTATTCTTAATATGGACGTATAGAAGAGATTATTCTTAATATGGACGTATAGAAGAGATTATTCTTAATATTATCATTGCATTTTTTTCCTTATTTTTTTTTTCGGGGGGGGGGGTGCGGAGGGGAGGTGTCTGGGATATATAATAAGATGAATATTCGAAAGGAATGTCTGTAAAAAACAGATGACAGACTGTGGTGAAACTAAACACACGCATGGAAAATGTTCAAATTTGGAGAAAATACCCGATGGAAAAAAAAAAAAAAACATAATTTTTGGAAAATAATTCAATGTAGCAGGCGAAAGCTGAAGCGCCTAAACAGAGCAGAGACAGTGGCAGAAGATATTTCAACATGTAAATGTTGGGGGGTGCAATAAAACACATATTGAACCAACAAATGAGGGGAATAATAAATGGCAGCAAAAATAATTCTGATTCGTTATGACAATGCTCCACAAATAATTAATCAACTTCTAGAAATATGATAATATTAGGACACCGTTGACGTAAACGAGAAGCATCGAAGCAATTCAGTCATCGATTGTCTTCTCGAGAAACAGAAAATACGGTTAATAACATGTTTATCAACATGTGCCATACCGGTTGACGTAGGCGATCATGTCCTGCTACAATCTTCTATCTACAGTGCATCGTATCAGTTCTGTTGTTGACTGTTTTCCATGCCATGACACCAAGCTATCCAGTATTTTCTCTCTTTGTCGTCCGCGATCTCTCTTTCCATTTATTTTGCCAGTTCAAACAAAGTATTTCAACCTTCCTGTTTTCATGATGTGCCCGAAAAATGTTGATTGTTTCTTTCTGATGTTTTTTATGGGCTCTCTTTTTGTGTTCGCCTCAGAAACATGTTCATTTAATAGTCTCTAAATGACAAACTTCTTCTTTTCTTTCTGATTTGCCTTTCAGCGTGGATGGAAGATATAATTTGCGTTCTTTTGTTCTTTTCTTGGCCTCTACTGTTGTAATGCTTCCTAGAGTTTCTAATATTCCATCAATCAATCTTGTTCGTGGTTGACCCTTGAGTCTTGTGTTCTCGCAACGTTTATTTAATGCTCGTTGTGTTGTGTTTTGATCTTTCTGTCTTATTACGTGACTGAGCCATTTTATCTCTTCTTTCTTTGAGAATTCAGTGACTAGAATTACTCCCAGCTGTTTTCTCAGTTCCTCATTCCTGATACTATCTCTCGGGCGTTTAACATATTTCATCATGACGGTGGTTATTTTCCTTGTTGTTCTTGAGTCTAGCGTACACGTCTGACATAAGTAACACAACGTTGGGATGAAGATTATGTTGAAGAGTGCCCGTTTTGCATCTAGTTATATTTACTTATTGAACAGCAGTGGCGACATTTGTCTGATGATTTGCCAAACTTTGTTGTATCTTGAGTCTATTTTTTCCGCTTGTGGATTGTAGTTTGTCACTAGATTTCCTAAGTATTTAAATTCTTCCACCTGTTTTAATTGTCTGCCGTATATCAATATCTTCTAGTTCTGTTTTTCTTTTGCAGTATATATGGCTTCTGTCTTGCTGGTGTTGGTTTTAATGTTGTTTTGCTTCCTGCGCCGTTAAATCTATTTAAGTGTTCTTGTAGATCCAATATGTTTCCCTCTGTTTTTAAATTGAAAGGAACAACTTGATTGGAACAACTAGCGTGGCAAAATTAACGTGTTTCAAATGAACAAATTATAAAATGTGGACACAAGAACAAACCATTGTAGAATGCAGGTGAGATAGGGTTCAAGCACTACGGAGACGACAAACGATATCATGTAAGTCCCTTGTTCAAATTAAGCGTGTTTAAAAATGAACTCTACGCAGTTTAATATCAAAATTACAATGTAGTTAGTATTCATATGCGCAGTTCATCTAAAAGCAATACAATGGCTGGTGTCATTAAATGTAATGCGTTAATCAGCTTTGGGAATGTGCTTCACAAATCGCCATCGGTGCTGCGGAGGTCATTTACTGTGCTGAAGTCAGCGATCATGTACGAGGTCAATGTCTTTTTTCTTTGTGTTAGTATAATCATCACTAAACGCGTATAGGGTCGACTACCATTCCGATCTTTTTCCTGATTGCAGGGACTTCTTAACACAGTGCACGAACTCCGAGATTTCAAGTGGTGATTTTCGGAAAGTCATGTTGAATTATTATGAAAGATGGTAGAAAAGTCATTATTTAATTTGGACCAGGCTCCGTTTACCAGCTATTTTCGATTTTCAGTTGTCATGGGCTGCTTTAAAAACCTAGTCCTAACGTAAACGGACAATAAAAATTAAGGTCCCTTTTTTTAAGAGACCAAAGAGAAAAAAGGCACTCGGTGAAATAATAATAGTTCCACATTCAAGAACAAGTACTTTCTCCGTTTATTGAGATCCTCTGACAGAAGTTTGTAAACCATTGGTTTGTTGTGCCCATATCTTCAATTACTGGGAAACTAGGGAGCCGCGATAGCTCAGTGGTTAATGAACTGAACTACAAAGGACAAGAGGTAGGGTTCGATCTCAACCGACGGCTTCCGGTGCACCCAGCCTTTAATGGGTACCGGATTTTTTCTGGGAAAGTAAAGCGGCATGGGCGTAATACCGACCACATTACCCCAAAAATCATGTGCCGAAGGTCTGTAAAATCTATGGTCACTAACACCATATTCCCTATACGCCACTTGGCGTGACGGGGGTACTTTACTTTTTTTTAAACTGGAAAACTCTCTCTCTCTCTCTCTCTCTCTCTCTCTCTCTCTCTCTCTCTGCGATCAAGACTCAATCAGAGTAGGATTCTAGACTCTCGTATGAAGACAGCTGTCTGTTTAAGTGAATAGATCGACCCCACAGACAGAACATCATAATTAGAGTCTGTTAGATCCACTCTGATTGAATACCTGTTAAAACGTTGCACTGTGTTCTGCGCCAGTGGCCCAGTGCATCTGATTTCAGCCAGCATTTTATTCAGGCTCGCTTTCCTTAGCCTTTGATTGTCCCTAATCTTCCTGCAAGGCAGCAGATTGTCTTTTCTGTAGGGGATTCTGCCCTTAGATAGTCTGCCTTCCCAAGTTTACGAGCACCATCTGCCCGAGTCACTAGAGGTGTCTAACACAGACATATACACACAAAGATATGAGATGTGACTAACACTGACATGCACACGACGATATGAGGCATGACTAACACAGACACACTCTAAAATATGAGATATGACTAGGAAACTATTTTGTGTCATATATGGAGCTAGCAACCCTACACACACATACACAGTAAGATATGAGATGTGGCTAACACTGACATGCACACGACGATATGAGGCATGACTAACACAGACACACACACACACACACACTAAGATATAAGATGTGACTAACACAGACACACTCTAAAATATGAGATATGACTAGGAAACTATTTTGTGTCATATATGGAGCTAGCAGTCCTGCACACACATACAAACTATATATCGTGTATCAGAAAACAAATGGGATCTTCTTTATTATTAGTTTTGCAGGGACAAATCTCGATCTCTTTCAATGACTTGATTAGGGATGCCGTTAATGTGGTGACACAAATAAGGTCAATATGGTAAACGTAGGTTGAAGCTGAATCAATATAATGTTTATAGACTGCAAGATATACATTAGAAGCACATGTGCTTTGTGTAAATTGTAAAATATAGTTATTAGCAAAACCCTATCTATATAGAGGCCACAGAGATGGGATTTCTCAGAAGAATGTTGAAAGTTCCCTGGACAGCTAAAAAGACCAGTGAGTAAGTTCTCAAAGAGGCCAACACAAAAAGGAGCTCTTAAAAAAACATCAGAAAGAAGCAATCAACATTTTTCGGGCACATCATGAGAAGAGGAAAGTTGGAATACTTGGTTACAACTGGCAAAATAAAAGGAAAGAGAGATCACGGACGACAAAGAGAGAAAATACTGGATAGCTTGGTGTCATGGCATGGAAAACAGTCAACAACGGAACTGATACGAAGCACTGTAGATAGAAGATTGTGGAAGGACATGATCGCCTACGCCAACCGGTATGGCACATGATGATGATGATGATGATCTATAGATTGTAAAGTATAGTTATTATCAAGACCCTATCTATAGATTAGAGGATATATTTACATAGATTATTTACATTATTATTTAAATAGATTATTGCAACTAGTGTAAGAGTAGTATAGTTTATATAGATTATTGCAACTAGTGTAAGAGTAGTATAGTTTATATAGATTATTGCAACTAGTTTAAGAGTAGTACAGTTTACATAGATTATTGCAACTAGTTTAAGAGTAGTTCAGTTTACATAGATTATTGCAACTAGTGTAAGAGTAGTACAGTTTACATAGATTATTGCAACTAGTGTAAGAGTAGTTCAGTTTACATAGATTATTACAACTAGTGTAAGAGTAGTTCAGTTTACATAGATTATTGCAACAAGTATAAGAGTAGTACAGTTTACATAGATTATTGCAACAAGTATAAGAGTAGTACAGTTTACATAGATTATTGCAACAAGTATAAGAGTAGTACAGTTTACATAGATTATTGCAACAAGTATAAGAGTAGTACAGTTTACATAGATTATTGCAACTAGTATAAGAGTAGTACAGTTTCAGCAACCAGTTTTAGGGTACAAACACGTTCACTTAGTACTTAGCATAAAAGAAACCTTGCCACCACGGAGATGAAATATCTGAAAAGAGCTCTTTGGGTGATCGAAAAGGACTGAATCCAAAAATTATATTATAAGAGAGAGAGTAGGCATTGAGCCATTCCTAAGCTAAATATAGAAACAACAAATATACTGGTTTGTTCACCTGGAAGTAATCCCATGCGATTCCTTACCATACAAAGTAAAACAAAAGTAAAGAGCCCCCGTCACGCCAAGTAGCGTATAGGGAAATATGGTGTTAGTGACCATAAATTTTACAGACCTTCGGCATATGATTTTTGGGGTAATGTGGTCGGTATTACGCCCATGCCGCTTTACTTTCCAAGAAAAAAAAATCCAGTACCCATTTAAGGCTGGGTGAACCCGGAAGCAGTCGGTAGGGATCGAACCCTACCTCTTGTCCATTGTAGTCCAGTTCACTAACCACTGAGCTATCGCGGCTCCCTTACCATACAAAGCATACATTAAAAGAGGAGAAGGGAGAAGAGCAAGAGGCACGCCCATAGTGATATGGATAGAAAACATCAAAGTAAATTTTGAGAGTTTTCCTTTCCTTTGATGCCTCACACGCTTTATCTATAACAGATAGTTGTTCTTTGTAATAAGTACACAAACGTAACAAAGCTGTTATTATCATTTAGAACTGCCATGTATCGCTAGTAGTTTGTAAGAAACAAGTGCTAGTAATGTTAATTACAGAGATTATAACAAGTATAGGGGTATCACAGTTTGCATTGACTGTAGTGTACATATGTAAGGTACAAATGTAAGGTTATCATAATTAAATTGACTATAAGGTACAAATGTCCCCATCAAGGCCAGCTCCTTGTCGTGGGGATGGGGCTTAACAGTCACCAGGGACTGAAAACCAAGACTGGCCAGGCCTTCCTACACCCGTGCAAGACCACAGTCTGCTCTAGCAATTTTAAGTGCTGAAGTCGGAGGCAACCAGCCAAAAGGCGCACTACAAAAATCAGGATGCCACGCACTCACGCCAATGGGAAGCATGCCTATAACTGCAAATCGATATGGCACTCGCCCTGTGATGGACACTCAGGCAGGTGCAGCGCCGGGCCCTCAGCCTCGAAAGGGCCCAACCTATATTACTGGATGTCCTTCTCAATCGCTCTGTGGAGTCAGGGGGCGAGAGAATAGAGTTACTGGCCAACCCAAAATAAGACCACTCAAAATAATGCACTGGAATGCTGAAGGCATCAACAGCAAAAGAGATGGGTACAGTAAAAAGATAGAATTAGAAAATATCCTGCATGAAGAACAAGTAAGCATATGCTGTTTGCAGGAAACCCATCTAAACAACGACATAGCCTTGAAGATTAGGGGATACCAGTGCTACCGATCTGACAGGAAAAACAGACAAAAGGGCGGAATACTGACTCTTGTAAGGAACAACATTAATGCATGTCAGATTGAAGTGTATATGGATGGGGCGGAATATCAAATACTGCACCTCAGGACAGGAAATACAGACTTCCATCTACTTAACTATTACTGTCCGAGTGACCGCCCACTAGCACTAGACACAATTACATTAAAAGAAAGAATAATTGTATGTGGAGACTTTAACAGCCATTCACAGAGCTGGGGCTATGAAGATATGGACAAGAGAGGTGAAGAGCTTGAAAATTGGCAGGATGACAATGGGCTTATACTATTAAACCAGGCAACAGATCCACCAACATTCTATTCCAGATCATGGCATACCACATCTACACCAGACCTTGCTTTCCATTCACCAGACCTGGATTGGAATATCACACGTATTGTTGGGAAACAACTTGGAGGCAGCGACCACCGACCTGTCTTTTTAGTGGTGCAAAATGAGGCCGTCAGGGAGAGCAGCACTCTCTCCAGATGGAATTACAAAAAGGCAGACTGGAAAATGTATCAACATTACACCAGTGTACTGACTAAAGATCTAAATACAGACAGAGACATCAACAAAATAGTTGATGAATTCAGTAGACTAATAATACAAGCTGCCAGTGAAACAATACCCAGAGGGGCACGGAAACACTACAAACCATACTGGAATAGTGAACTAGAGCAACTGCACAATGACATGGAAACATCTCGAAAACAAGCAGAAAATAACCCCTGCCAGGAACACCACAATAACTATCAGCATGCTAAAGCCAAATTTCAATGGGCTAAACTACAAGCCAGACGGAGAAGTTGGAAAGAGAAAACAGAGTACATGAATCTAGAACGAGACACAAGAAAAGTGTGGAAGCTTGTAAAACAGCTGAATGATGAGGGTACAGAAGGGAACACAAAAATTACACTGAAGAAGGATGGAAACATTCTAACAGGTAAACATGCAGCAAATCACTTTGCAGACTCCTTTGCAAATGACAACAATATTGAAATTAGCCTAGAGAAACGTCAAGAGACCCGTCTAAAACAACAAAATGCAAGACAAGAAGAGACTGCACATGAAGTCATGGAAATACCCATTACACAAAGAGAGCTAGAGCTGGCAATATCCAAATTAAAAATGAAAAAGTCACCAGGTAGTGATGGAGTGTCTAATGAAATGATTAAGAACTTGGGAACTGCAGCTAAAGCAAAACTACTGCAGATCTACAACATTTGCTGGATCACAGGTAAAGTGCCACAGGCATGGAGAGAAGCAATTATGATACCATTACTAAAGCCAGGAAAAGATGGTTCAATGACATCCAGCTATAGACCAATCAGCCTTACAAGCTGTTTGTGTAAAACAATGGAACGTATACTCAATCTCAGACTGCAGTGGTACCTGGAAAGTGAAAATCTCCTTGTCCCACAACAAGCAGGCTTTAGACAGTGTTACTCTACCGAAGATCAGGCAACCTATCTTTCCCAGGAAATTGAGGATGCGTTTCAAGAAAAGAAACTGGTACTAGCAGCATGGATAGACCTAAAGAAAGCATTTGATAAGGTATGGAAGGAAGGGCTTTTGAAGAAACTGAGAAATTATGGAGTAAATGGCAGGATGTACAAATGGGTCAAAGCATACCTGCATAACAGGAGAGCCAGAGTGCAACTGGATGGTCTTAAGAGTAAGAAGGTCTTACTGCGCCAGGGCGTTCCACAGGGAGGGGTACTATCTCCAACACTTTTTCTGATCTACATCAATGACCTAGTTACTGAACTACCACATGGTATCAAAGTGGCAATGTATGCAGATGACTTGGTAATGTGGTGCACAGAGGAGTATGCAACAGTGGCCTCCAAATTGTTACAAAGAGCTATGAATGCACTGAATTCATGGACAAATAGATGGTGTATCAGCATCAATACAGACAAATGCAGTACTACACTTTTCACTCTTTCCCCAAAACAAAAAGCAGGAGCCATCTATATAAACAATGAGCCTGTGAAAGAAGACATACAGGCTACGTATCTCGGAGTTACATTTGATAACAAACTATCTTGGAAACAGCAGATAAATAAGGCAACCCAAAAAGCAAGGAGAAAATTGGCTATTCTAAGAAAGCTGTGTGGAACTACGTGGGGTGCGAGTGGGAAAATACTCAGTAAAGTTTACCAACAGAGTATACGCCCACATTTAGAATATGGATCATCTGCATGGTGTTCAGCATCAAACACCACACTTCAAGAACTGGATAAAGTACAAAACCAGGCACTTAGGGTCATCACAGGAGCAATGAAATCAACACCAATATTAGAGATGGAGAAATTGTGGAGGATACCAGCACTGAGAGAACGGAGGGACACAAAGGTGCTGATACAGGCAGAAAAATTTGCTTGCATGCCGAGACATCCAATGAAGGACCGATTCCAAAATCTTGCATTGGGACGACTTAAGAGAAGCAGTTTTATCCACCAAGCCAAGCGTATTAGTAGACAAACACCAGACATGCCAAGAGCTGTTAACCCCCTACTGCCCATACCAGAACAGACTCCCTGGACAGAGGAATCTGGATTATCAGTTCAAATACGGACAGAAGTGAAAGGAATAGTTGATAAAGAGGAACAGAATAGTCTACAGCGAAAAACAATAACTCTCAGTTTCCTGGATGAAGAATACCCACAAGACCTATGGATTCGTGTGTATACAGATGGATCAGCACAGAATGCAGTAAAAAATGGGGGAGCAGGTGCATATATAGAATACCCAAATAACACTAGGGATATGAATAAAATAGCAACAGGGAAATATTGTCACAATTATGATGCAGAAATACAAGCAATAAAGTTAGCAATAGAAAAACTGCTGAACATTAATCTTAGCCCGCAGCCTGTAGTGTTTTTGACAGATGCAAGATCAGTACTCCAGGCACTACAATCCAGAAAATTACCACATCTGCAGACCTTATTGACTGAACTCTGCAAGCACCACAGGGTTGCCCTGCAGTGGATCCCATCTCACTGTGGAATACCAGGAAATGAGAAAGCAGATCAGTTGGCAAAGGAAGGTTCAACAGGCACACAACTAGATACACCTGTTACATACCATCATAAGAAACAGATAATCAAATCAATCAGAGGACCACAAGCCCCAAATCAGGATGCCTTTTATAATATGAATAGATATGAACAAGTTATCATTATACGTCTCAGAACAGGACACAATCGACTCCATAGTCACATGTATACAAAATTCAAGATCGGCACCTCAACTACTTGTACATGTGGACAGGCGCCCCAGACTGCTGAACACATACTTCAAGACTGCACTGAATATAGTAGACTGAGGAAAATCCATTGGCCCATAGATACAACACTACAGACAAAACTATATGGGCCACTGCAAGAATTACAAAAGACAGTAACATTTATACAGGAAACGACATTGCAGATATAGACAATGCTTCAGGCGAACGAAAGATAGATAGATAGGTACAAATGTAAGGGTATCATAGTTAACATTGACTGTAAGGTACAAATATAAGGGTATCATAGTTAACATTGACTGTAAGGGTTAAATGTAAGGGTATCATAGTTAACATTGACTGTAAGGTACAAATGTAAGGGTATCATAGTTAACATTGACTGTAAGGTACAAATGTAAGGGTATCATAGTTAACATTGACTGTAAGGTACAAATGTAAGGGTATCATAGTTAACATTGACTGTAAGGTGCAAATGTAAAGGTATCATAGTTAACATTGACTGTAAGGTGCAAATGTAAGGGTATCATAGTTAACATTGACTGTAAGGTACAAATGTAAAGGTATCATAGTTAACATTGACTGTAAGGTACAAATGTAAGGGTATTACAGTTTAGTTTGACTGTAAAAGGTACAAACATAAGGTTATCGCAGTTTATCAGGTACAAGTGCAAAGATATCATACTTTTACACAGAACGTGGCAGTTAAGTAAATGGATAGAGTAACAGCAGAAAACAAATGAAGCTTTACTTACGAAAGTAATATACGGGATCTTGAATGCTGTAGCCGTAAGGCCAGACGATCTACAATACACGTCTGGTCCAATGAACACAGAGACTTTCTGGGAGCAGTGTAAGTTCGCCATCTTGTTGATGGCTTCAGCTTCAGAGTTACCCGTGTCTCGAAACGTCCAATTGAAAGTGGCTGGGATGCTTCTGTTTTTGGCGAAATTATTGAGATCATCGATTGCTACGAAGAAGGCGCCTCCATACAACCTCCCGCTTCCTTTGTTCTCAACATTAGTCAGGAAAGCCATGTTGATATCAACTGGGGTCATATTGCTAGGTTCAATAACATTAGAGGAATTTTTAAAAATTGCTTCCAGTTCATTTATTTGACTTTCTTCTAGGCCACGGAATATATCGGATTTGCACGTTCTTCCACCGGTTTGAGAACTTAGAACTATTGGACAACATGCTAGTAAAATACACACTGCTATAGCTTCTGCGATGCTAAATCCCAGAGAATTAAAGGCGGAAGTGCGCTTCCCTTTCATGATTGGTCCTTTTAATATGCTTTTTTTATTAAATTGAAGTCAAATTTGTCGGCATACCTCTGATTCCTCAGCCATTATTCTCACACATACCCAGTTCACGTAATTGTGGTAATTATATAACATAGGTACCCCGTTCTTTGTGGGGAAAAGTCGCAGAGAAGTTTGTAGATGTTAAAAAAATTTAAATATATAAAACTGATGTGATAAATTGTTCCAAGAAGGGCAATTATTATGAATGTTTGTTATAAGAACACACACACATGATAGGATTCAATATCGGCAAACGTCTTTTTATGACCAAGTTTGATTCACTATGTTGTTTGTAGTCTACGCTTTTGTTGGAACTGTCTGTTTTGATAGCATTCTTCACAATGGGGCATCTGTGGAAAGTAACAGAAAATTGAGTAAATTTATATTACAGTAAAACGTCTGTATGTTAATTCAGTTAAACTGTAATCGGGGATCAGTGAGGTACAAGTAGGATAGCGTGATTAAAAGTGTGGATTAGCCGCGCGTATAATCAATAACCTGCTGGAAATTATCGATGTAGACATAAAGCAAAACATAACATGTTATTAAGCAACTAAACCTATAGAGAGACGAAACAAACTGCGACGTTTCGGTTAAATCCTTAATCAGAAACGCGACAACAGTCACTGTACGCCATCTAGTAGAAGAACTGATCAATTAAGAACCCACGAGTACAGTTATTGCTGTTTAAATCGGCGAGTGCTAAAACTCTCACACCTGAGTGTTATTTCCCTTCAACAAACACATCTTGCTTCCCTTGTGTAGGGAAAGTCTTCTGATGTTCCGATGACTCCATTCTGTAGCGATGTGCCGTAATAAGCATTTGCTATCACGAAAGGCAAATGTGAGTAGATGCATGAAAGTCTTGGATGAAAGATTTCCGTAAGAATGAGAAAATAGAAGGAAGCATGAACCATTTGTGATATTGGAATGATTTTTTTAATTAAAAAAACGAGCAGCATGTTGGTCTATAGAAGCACAAAGTACAACAGGCGATATTGATAAAAATATTTACTATATATTATTATTAATTATTATTTATTATTACTTGTTATATATTATAAGTTATAATGTCATAGGATGGTATTGCCCAAAGTGTGCGTTGCAGCGTTCTATAGTTGGCTGATATTTCAAACTAATCAAAACACGTAACAGTGCGGCCATGAACATATGTTGCCTCACACCGCGGCCATGAACATATATTGCCTCACACCGCGGCCATGAACATATGTTGCCTCACACCGCGGCCATGAACATATGTTGCCTCACACCGCGGCCATGAACATATGTTGCCTCACACCGCGGCCATGAACATATGTTGCCTCACACCGCGGCCATGAACATATATTGCCTCACACCGCGACCATGAACATATGTTGCCTCACACCGCGACCATGAACATATATTGCCTCACACCGCGACCATGAACATATATTGCCTCACACCGCGGCCATGAACATATGTTGCCTCACACCGCGACCATGAACATATATTGCCTCACACCGCGACCATGAACGTATGTTGCCTCACCTATATTGACCGGAAGTCTTAGATTTGTTTGTTTACTGAAAAATTTGGATCTCCAGATGTTTGTCTGGTTTTTTTTTTTTTTTTAAAGCATGTGATGCTAGTGCGATACTTGTCATGATTTCTGAGTCTATGACTCCAATACTGGACATTTTGCTGCCTAGCTAGGTCAAATTTGTAACATTTTGTAAAATGTCATTGTTAATTGTTATACCAGGGGCTTTGTTGATAATATCTCGTTGTGGTCGTATTGATCTACATGTCTATTTGACCAGAAAAAGAGTGGAGTCCCTTTCTTTCCTTGAGTATCAGCGTGTGTAGATTTGACATCATGATCACACGATCATGAATTTTTTTTAATGCAAACAATGCTCATTGTTTTTTTTTAGCTCCGATTATGCGTTTCAATTAAAAAAAAAGTAGTAAAAAAAAGCACCATCACGCCAATTGGCGTATAGGAAATATGGTGTTAGTGAGCATAATTTATACAGAACTTCGGCACTTGATGTTTGAGGCAGTGTGGTCAGTATTACGCCCGTGCCACTTTACTTGACCAGAAAAAAATTCTGCACCCATTTAGGGATGGGTGAACCTGAAAGCCGTCGGTTGGGATCCAACCCTACCTCTTGTCCTTTGTAGTCCAGTTCACTAAATGCGTTACAGTAATTCCAATGTATTTTTATATTCTTCTTCCTCCTCTGCTTCTTCTTCTTTCCTTCCTCATTTCCCTTTCAGCGTCGAGGGGAGAAACGATTTGCGATCTTTTGCTCTTCTGTTCGCCTCTGCTGTTGTTATGTTTCCTAGTGCTTCTAATATTCCATACATCCATCTGTTTCGTGGTCGACCCTTGGGTCTGGTATTCCCACAACATTTATTGAAGGCTCGTTGTGTTGTGTTTTGACCTTTCTGCCGAGTCACGTGGCCAAACCATTTTATATGTTGTTTCTTTATATATTCTATGGCGGGGGCTATTCCTAGCTTTTTTCTCAGTTCTTCATTTCTGATCTTATCTCTCAGACTGTTTCATGTCATTCGTCTAACACATTTCATCTCAGTAGAGGTTATTTTTTACTTATTGTTCTTGCATCTAGGGTCCAGGTCTGGCATTGGTAGCACAACGTTGGGATGAAGATTGTGTGTATAGTGCTCGTTTTGCCTCCAGGGTTATTTCCTTGTTGGACAATAGTGGTGATAACTGTCCAATGATTTGACAAGCTTTGTTACATCTTGATTCTATCTCTGCTGTTTGTGAATTTTGTCATGTTTAACAGGTCTTTAAAATATTCTTTCTAGCTCTGTTGCATATGTTGGTTATTTGATATTGATTGTCCGTCTTTGTCATTTATAAGCTCAGTAGGATCATGGATTTCTTTTCTCGCTTTTGTGGATTTTACTGCTTTGTAGAAACCTGTTATTGCTGTCTTGAAGTCTCTGCTCATATTTGTCCGAATTCTGTCCAATTCTTTTGCTTAGCTTCTTTTATCACAATTTTAACTCTTTTCCGAACTAAGGCAGATTTTTCATATTTTTCTTGGTTCTTATTCTCCCTTCAATTTTTAAAGTTTCTTTTTTTCTTTAATTGCTTCTCTGATTGCTTCATTCCACCACGAGGTGCTATTTTTCCCTTCTTTTGTCCTTAGCTTCGTTCTACATACTGTTTTAAAGATGTTGGTTACTGTTTCCTTAAATTGCTTCCACTCTTTTTCTACTGTGCTTACTTCGTTAGGGAGTTTCTTGAATTCCTCTGTTAGTTTTTCTTCTAGGGTTTTCCTTGATTCTTGATCTTTTAATTGTTTTATTAGTATTGTCTGTTCTCTTTGCTTCTTTTGTTTGCTTTCGCATATTCTCTTTATTTTTGGCTGTCTGAGTGTGATCATAACCATCTTGTGGTCCGTGTCATCTGCGATATTAGGGATTGCTCTGCTGTCGGTTACTCTTTTCTTGTTCTATTGTCTTGTTAGTATAAAATCTGTCTGGCTTCTGCATGATGTGCCATTCCATTTGCACCTGGTGTATATTTGCGACTCTCTGTGTTTGAAGAATGTGTTGGTGATAAATAAATCATTTCGATTACATATTTCCAGCAGTCTGCTTCCATTTTCGTTTATTTCAGCTGTTTTATCGCCAAAGGGTCCCAAGATATCTCTGTTCTCATTGCTGCGTTTCCCAAGCCTTCAATTAAAATCTCCCATCACTAACATGTCGTCGCTTTCGTCAATCTTGTTAATAATTTCGTTCATTGTGTCATAGAATTCTTCGCTGTCTTTTTTCATTGTTGTTGCATGGTGCATAGATTTGTATGTAAGTTGTTTTTTCGGTCGTCTCCTAATACCCTGGTTGTGATAATTCTTTCTGAGTGGTATTTTATTTCTAGAATGTTCTTTGCATGTTCTGGGTCGATGATAAAGCCTACTCCGTGTGTTGCTCTTTCTGTGTTGTTGGCTCCTGAGAATATAATAGTGTAGTTCATGTGTGTTTTCTTTATCATCCTTTTACTCTGGTGTCCGCTAATCCAAGTATTTTAATTTTCCTGTTTGTCATTTCTTCTATAAGTTCAACAATCCCTTACCGACCTACTGAGTCAGTCGTTAGTTAAGGGCTTAACTTAACAACACACGTTGGGGGTTTAGCCCGGCTGATGTTTCTCCCAGGTGTTTGATCGCTAAGGTCTCACATGCGATCTTTTTCGGTCTAACTATAAATTGTTAGCTGTTTACATTTAAAAAGTACTTGACCTATCTGATCTTATCCACCTCCTTGAATAGAAAACTTCACATAACTTTTTAAAAAATATAATCCTCTGGGATCACTATTTTTAATCACTTTAATCACATAAACTACACTCCGAAAATAAAACAAACGCCATCTTGGTCATCCGGAAAATCTCTCTTATGTAACTTTACCAAGTGTGGTAAATTACCAATGTTAAGTTTCAACTCCAATGTAAAGTCAGTATTATTATATGGCTGTGAAACATGGAGAACCAAAAAAGATGACAATCATGAAGATATAGACCTTCATTAATGGATACTTACGCAGGATAAAAGGATGGAAATGGCAGGACAAAATCATTAACATAAAGTTATGGAAATGTACCTGTGGATAAAGAGATACAGCGAAGACGATGGCGCCGGATTGGACAGACACTGTGAAAGTCAACTGAGAGTATTACACAAGAGGCCCTTTTTGGAACCCCCAGGAAAAGGACAAAGAGGAATACCAAGATATTATTGGAGAAGACAGATGGAAGCAGAGATATGAAGATGATGGGGAAGACATGGAATGATCTTAAAAGAATGGCAAGAAACAGAACGGCTTGAAAAGTGTTTGTTGAAGACCTATGCTCCACAGGGAGCTGAAAAGGTAGAAGAAGAAGTGTGGTAAATCAGCAATTAACTGATCCGTATTTTATCTTTGGAAAGCCACTGGAAAAACTCCTGATACATTTTATCTTCATGAAAGGATTGATGTTGAAAGGTGTCCCCTTCCATAACTGAATCGATAAATGGTCGTGCTCGATACCAGGAGAACACGGTTCGAATCACGGTAGGTTCACAGGCGTGTGTGTGTGTGTGTGTTTGTGTGCGTGCGTGCGTGTGTGTGTGCTTGTGTGTGTGTGCGTGCGTGCGTGCGTGTGTGTGTGTGTGTGTGCGTGAATGCGTGTGTGCGTGTGTGTTTGTGTTTTTTTTTATATCGGTGGTGGAATAAAACTCAGACCCGAATACCTTGTGCTGAGTGTCACTGGATATTCAGACCTTATTCTTCTATAAGTACACTCCCACTCCCACTCCAACCCCCGGTCGCAGAAAACAGAGATGGTTTTCATTATTAAAAATTGTAGTTACGTTGCAGTAAGTTTGTTCTTGTTTGTAAAGGTAAAGCTAAAGATAAAGGTAAAGGTAAAGGTAAAGCTAAAGCTAAAGATAAAGGTAAAGGTAAAGCTAAAGATAAAGGTAAAGGTAAAGCTAAAGGTAAAGGTAAAGGTAAAGGTAAAGCTAAAGCTAAAGGTAAAGGTAAAGCTAAAGATAAAGGTAAAGGTAAAGGTAAAGCTAAAGATAAAGGTAAAGGTAAAGCTAAAGCTAAAGATAAAGGTAAAGGTAAAGGTAAAGTACGAGACTTGAATCGGCGTCTTAGCACGCGAGTTTACACCCATATGTGCTCGGCCGCCTGTACAGAAATGTTCGGAGATTTCTGTATAGTGTCGCCTCAAGCATCGAAACTCAGATATTTATAACTCAGATAGATAGGGTATTTTTTTCCCCCAACCACAAGTACAATTCACACTGCTCCCAGCGGGAATCGAACACGGGTTGTCCGAACGTCGGTAGTCCAGTCGGGTTGTTCTTGTTTGTTTAAGCCTGTATTTCGACATTTTTTTTAAACTGTAAGGTTTAATATATTCTCCATTTTCTTCGACACACTTAAAGTACTAAAGACTACATCGCTGTATATCACTGCAATTGTCATCATGTCTGATATTTTCAAACAGGTAATCGGAGAAGGTATTACTTGTTTTCTCACTGGGCCTATTTACTATACACTATAGTGCTTGTATACCTTGGTAACATAAACTATCTGTCACTTCCTGTCTATTGGATGGCCAATAGTTTTCAATGTTTACAGTGGTGAACTCTCCTTCTTTTAAAAATAAAATAAAAATGTTAATTTGCAATAACCACATCCATCTATAGCAGTAAGGTCAGCCGTCAGAAAGGAATTACCCCAATTGTGTGACTTTATTCAGTTTTGCGAACAGGATCTGTTGTAGGTCAGCCGTCTATAGCTCGAATAGCCTAGAACGTCACGATTCTGGGGAATTTGTGTGGCTTCCCTCTCTACTTTCTGGCTTTACTAATATAGATGGATGTGATAATAACAGTCAACTCTTTGACACTCGTTTTAAAAATGGCGTTCGCTAGCGTATAATATGCATTTGCAAATATATAATAAATGAAACTGGTTGCACTCAATAGCAATGACAAATATAAAAAATCAAAGCCTAAATAATCCTACGATTTAAAATTCTATGTACGTTCTATTTGTTTATTTCATGCATCATTTTATATATGTGTGTTTAAATTACATGTATATGAACAACTACCAAATATATTATATATATATATATACATACATATATACATATATATATAAAAATATATATATATATATATATATAAGTAAAAAGTAAAGTGCCCCGTCACGCCAAGTGGTTTATAGGGAATATGGTGTTAGTGACCTTAATTTGTATAGACCTTCAGCACATTATTTTGTGGGGTAATGTGGTCTGTTTTACCCCCGTGCCTCTTTACTTTCCCAGAAAAGAAATGGGTACCCATTTAAGGCTGGGTGAACCTGGAAGCTGACGATCAGGATCGAACCCGATCTCTTGTCCTTAGTAATCCGGTTCACTAACCACTGAGCTATCGCGGCTCCCAAATATATATATATACTTCAACCATTTATATCCACATATTTTACAAATACTAATCACCATTTTCAAATTTTCTTTTCTACCCACATATTTCACAATGTCTACACTCTTATATCAAAATGTCTACCCACATATTTCACAATGTCTACACTCTTATATCAAAATGTCTACCCACATATTTCACAATGTCTACACTCTTATATCAAAATGTCTACCCACATATTTCACAATGTCTACACTCTTATATCAAAATATCTACCCACATATTTCACAATTTCTACTCACCTATTTTTGAAAATCTCTCAGCACTTGAAGAGAATTAACAGTGAAAGATGCACTCTTTGTCTCATGGAAAAGGCTTGTGTAGTTAGCTCAAAATATAAACCAGCGACATTTACAGACCTGTAGAACAAGATAAATGTGTATAGAGGTAAAGCCATTAATACGCACCAAAATGCATAGAAATGCGTAGCTCCTATAAAGCTGATGATACTAATGGTTCTACCTTTTGTTTCTCACCTATATAAAGCTGTTACTATACCACTTGTTCCTCTTGTTAAAAATAATTGTCATCATAAATGTGTATATTCCACTCATTTTATATATTTAAAAAAGCAAGATAAACGTGTATACCATACTCATTGCATGACACAATAGAACATTGAAGTTGGGATGTTTAAAGTAAATTATAAGAAGAGTTCTTGTCAAAGCTGGATAAGTGGGTTTTAAAAAATGAGTAGTGAAGAAATGTTATAAAACAAATAAAGTAGAAATACTAAATGTATTGATAGCGTTCGTGGTGCAGTTGGTAGAGCGAGGTCTGTGTGATATAGTAAAAAGATGGGAGAGGGAACAGGATTATCTAGAAGGAAGACGTCGTTGGCCCCTGGGCAGGAAGGTCCTGGGTTTGAATCCCGTCAAAGGTATTGGATATTCTTCAATTTTAATCCTTGTTTTTTTTTAGATTTCACTCTCCCTGGTATCTCTATATAGTGATATCCAGCGTCTAACTATCTTCTTTCTGATTGCGACGAAAAAACAAGAAGTAATGTGAGCACTCTGCGCACGTTAACAAACCCGTGACAGTTAAAAGGTAGAAAATTCTACACCAAAAATGGCCTCTGACAGGGCAAGAATGATTAAATTAGAAATCTAGAGATGTTGTAGGCGGATGTGACGGACCGAAAAGCTCTGATATAGGCTTACCATAAATTAACAAGAGAACAGGCAAATAATTACAATTCCTCGGTAAAGCGGGTAAACAGAAAACGAGTAGAACACAGTATATGGCGACAGCTTTACAAAAGAGAACAATGCCGATTATTTACTCTTCTGTCTACATGCAGCCTTCCTTAGAAGACAGGGACAACAAAAACGAACGGGCACAGAAGAGAAGAATTATTCTACAAGGTATGAAGTAACTAAAACTGGTAAAACAACGACACAATACATCCACGTTAAGTGGAAGTAAGAGTTAAATACCGGTATATTATTTTCTCTCCAGTCGACCAAGCTAAAAGTTGTGAATGTGAACCTAGCCAATATTAGATGGGGATAATATAGTAACAGCTTAGAAGAGCACTGGTCCCTTCACTTCAAAATGTAGCCTAGTTTAGTAAATTTACATTATCTCCCCCCCCCCCCCTCCCCCCAGCGACATTATATATTATTGACAAAAGTAGCAACTTTTACTTGCATCTTTTAAGCTTATGATAAAGCACAATTTCAACATTAATGAAATAAACAAGATCGGCAGTCAAATGGCCCAGCTTCCTCATCTGGACAGACCACTTATTGATGATGAAACAGACATCGAAACCCAAAGGCAACACGATCAGCATCGATGACTGTTTGCGTCAGATTCAGGGAGTCACTCGGAGTTCTCGCTAATAATCTTGTATCATGTCCAAGATATTGGAGCCGCGATAGCTCAGTGGTTAGTGAACTGGACTACAAAGGACAAGGGGTAGGGCGTCGATCCCAACCGACGACTTCCAGGTTCACTTAGCCTTAAATGGGTACCGGATTTTTTTCTGGGAAAATAAAGCGGCACGGGCGTAATACCGGCCACATTACCCCAAAAATCATGTTCTGAAAGTCTGTAAAATTTATGGTCACTAACACCATATTTCCTACACGCCACTTGGCGGGACGAGGGTACTTAACTTTACTTATGTCCAAGATATTACACATTGAACAGAGGAGGTAAATACATCCCTAAAGTATGCTGTGACTGATTGGGATATACCCTAGTTTGACTGCAATCTTCAACCGAAATTCTTTTGATTCATTTTCACAACTAATAATTAAAATAACAAAACCAATCAAAAGTGATCTCAAACTACGATAGTTATCATAAATTTGTCTTAAAACACTATTGCTACTATTAAATTTAACATGTTCTCTGTTTTCGTCTACGTTTGCAATTTTGATTTATCGACCAATGACAAAAGTATTTCCGGCTTACTTGGGTCAAAGAACAAGTGTCATACTGGATAAAATCTAAGTCGTGGGGACACAATTTTTATTGGCTTCTGAAAACATCACAATCTTGTTTGCGTGCGTTCAATTAATGTCGTCCGCCCTTAAAAGAACGTTAAATGGGTGGTTTTTTTCGTTATGTTGTATTTTGCAGTAGAACAGCGATAGTTTCGCCTTTCAGCCCAACACATCGGACTTCAGCGCGGCATTTTTTAATATCGAGTTGATATTCTCACTTCCGTCTCCAAGATGGCGGATCTAGTCCACGTCCTCTCGATCGCTGCAGAAAGTGCATCCGGGGTCTGATTAATTTCGGTTCTCTGTTGCACTTTTTGCGTTAAAGTCAAAATGATGATATACTTATTACATTTGCGCCGCTAAAGCGAGGTCGTAGGCCGACAACAGTCCCTTTTTGACAAATCAAGTGTGTGAATGAGACCTTCCAACGTCTAGACTTGATCTGCGCTTTACGTCACATTGGTGCTGTTCATGACCGTTGTTGGAATTCTTTGACGCAAGTTATTTACATGTTACTTATTAATGTGAAATGCTTCGTCAGCCGCAGTTTTATCATTTTAGGGAATTTGCACTGTGTTTTGTTCATCGTAGGCTGCATTCACTAGAGTAATCAAGAATCTAAAGGGCGCGTCTTTGCTATGCTTGCGACATTGCTATGTGTGCTACGTCATCGTAATGGCCCATCGTAAATCCCTAGACCGGCCTTACGCTAATCTTACGGTCTGTTGTTTGATGTGCGACGGGGATGATCTGACGACTAACTGTGTGTTTGTATGTTCGGAATTGGAGTCAACAACGATGGTCTAACATCATCAAGCGCTATACATTTTTAAAGAAATATGACGATCATCATTTTCGGGAGGACGTGGGCTTCGGGGTATATGGTGGATAGGCGGCAGGAACCATTGCAGGCTGTGCATGAAAAGTGTTCCTTGTTGCAGTTTCCTCATATTCCCAGTCCATGGGGGACTGGTTGGTCTCGAGGCAAGACTTGAAGGTTCAAATCTCGGCTACACCGGTTGGGATTCTTATTTATGATTTCTCTCTGCGACAACCCCCCCCCCTGGTCTCAGCAGCGAGACCCGGCTTGAAACGTCAGTTACTCATCGACGGAAAAAAACATGAGTACGTCCGAAGTCGGAGTTATCTGCCTGTGCGGCGAGGGACCCCTGTGCACACGGCTGCCAGGGAAAAATGGATTAACACGCAAAATTAAGTTCCTAGTCTCTAGGGACTTTGTCAGAGTTAAAAGCTGGCGAACGCAACAACAACTCCCCACTCACTTGGCCAGTTTAGACATCACAAGTGGATTCTGAAAAGAAAATTTGTCTTATTCTTGTTCCATAACTGGTACTATGTCATCAAATTGATTGCTTATGCTTGCTCCAGAATTGATACTATGTCATCAAATTGATTGCCTATGCTTGTTCCAGAACTGATACTATGTCATCAAATTGATTGCCTATGCTTGTTCCAGAACAAATACTATGTCATCAAATTGATTGTCTATGCTTGTTCCAGAACTGATACTATGTCATCAAATTGATTGCCTATGCTTGTTCCAGAACTGATACTATGTCATCAAATTGATTGCCTATGCTTGTTCCAGAACTGACACTATGTCATCAAATTGATTGCCTATGCTTGTTCCAGAACTGATACTATGTCATCAAATTGATTGCTTATTAAATTTACGTAGAAGTCGACAGGTCATCCTAATTTGCACAATTCCAAACAGCTGAGATTCCCTGCTCTGGACGTTCCCCTGTACCGCATGACGTCATGCGGTATCAAAAACAATGAGGACGGCTGCAGATGCGCAACATCAGTAGCACCGGCGAAGACTATGGCAGTGACATAGAAGAAACAAGTAAACGCTTTGAACGGAGACACACTGGGGATACACATTTAATATCACTCAGATAAGATGTAAAAGTGACCATACTTGCTGGCATCACCTTTGCTAGCATTATTTACTAGATACCCATTAGTTGTCAGCCTCGGTAGCTGAGTGGTTAGTGTGCTAGCTTCCTGTCCACACGGGTCCAGGTTCGATCCGCAACAGTGCCGGAATTTTTTTTTTTTTTTTTTTTTGACTGACTGCTCCAGTGTTCACCCAGCCTCTAAAAATGGGTACCAGAGATTTTTCTTGGAAGTAAAGGCGGCCTGACATGATACGGACGACATCACACAAAAATGTGTCGTGGTTATAGAAAAATACGGTCACTAACACCATAGTCACAATATGCCTAGCAAGATGTAGAGGAAACCTTTACTTTTTACATTAGTTGTGCGGAATGTGTTTTACTTGTTAACGAATACGGCAGTAGCGTTTTGGTTACAAAGCCACCAAGCTACTAACAGGCTCCGATTTGTTTTATTGTTTATTCATTAAATTTCGCTAGTTGTCTTCACAAAATAATGTTGCTGTGTTGTCACTTATTATTAGTGCCATTATCTGATTATCTGATTAATATATGGATGTAAATCAAGGACAATAGGACAATAAACAAGAAAATCACTGGAGTTTGTAGAAATGTGGTTTTACAGAAGAATGTTGAGAATACCATAGACAGATAAGAAGAGTAATGAAAACGTTCTGAAAGAGGCCAAAGCAAAAAGAGAGCTAATTTCCAATATTAGGAAGAAACAATCATCATTTTTTGGCGATATAATGAGAAGATAACAACTGGAATATATTGTAACAACTGGAAAAATTGAGGGACGAAGAGATAGAGGAAAGCAAAGAGAAAAAATAGCAGACAGCTTAAGAGAATGGTTTGGCAGAAGGTCAACAACAGAAATGATAAATTACTGTCGAGATCGAAAATTGTGGAGAGACATTATCACCTACGCCAGCAGGCCCGGTACTTGATGATGATCTTATTATCAGACTGACTGATTCGGCTAAATCTATAAATGCAAGACTAAATGACGTTTATCATAAATTGAGTTATTGAGTTATTTGCGAGTTATCATCACTGAACTCCAAAAATGTCCATAGGTGCTCAGATCCCCTCCTCAGCAAGTTCCACAGTGTCCAGCAACTGACGACTCCGGTTATGTGTTGATTTATATGTTTTCTTATATGCCCACAAAGTCCCTCGTTTCTGGCTGTGCTCATCTGAACTCCTGTCACTTTCATCAAGAGGTTATCTATCATACATGTGTGCTTGCAAATTTATTTACGTCACTGTTCGCTTGGGACATAAATGTAAATATTATTTGCATTCATTCAATCAAATTATTTCTGGCAATCATTCTTTATTTCTGATTACGCGATTTCAAATCACGTGCTATTTCTGGTTATGATCAGCGACAAGACGAAACTGAACACTTCAAGTTAAGCTTATCCAGCTATTATTCTGATTCCACCCTCCCTTCTGTTATGTTGTCGCGTTCTCGTGTCCAATTGCTGCAATTTTTCCATTTTAATGTGGTCTTAACCGAGATTTACGTTTATATATATATATATATATATATATATATAATTTTTCATTCAGTATTTTTGCGACTTTTCACAAAAACTATTGGCATGTATTTGACTATGAGTTTCACTTTATATATATATATAAATAATAACACGTGTGTATATACACAAACTACATATACATATAATGACAGTAGTATTAATTATTCATGCTTATATTAACTGATAATAAAATTATTGATTATGTTAGAGGCCAAGGAAAGTGTAACATCAAGAACGCACACGAAGGAAGGTGAATAATAAATATAAACAAATTGAGTGTGTTTGAACAAAAAGTAAAACATCATTCAATCAAGTTTTATTAAATTGAAAAAAAGAAACTATTGCCTGCGGTCTTGGATATAAAACAGAATAATCAAATGTGTCGCAGCGATTAAGATATGAACAGAAATAGCCAAAAATCACGTTCCCTTTAGGCTCAGCTCTCAGGGTAGAGATCAAGCTCTCCGTTTGGGAGGCTGGCATCTCCATCTGGGAGGCTGGCATCTCCATCTGCTTGCAGTTTTAGTGTGTGTGTGTATGTGCGTGTGTTGGTGTATGGGTGTGTCTGCTGATGTGTGTGTGTGTGTGTGGAAGGGGTGGGGGTTGTATGTGTGTTTGAGAGAGTGTGTGGTTGTGTGTGCTTATGTTAACATGTGATTGATTCCTCTTTACCTTCTGCTCTGAGCAGAGCTTCCTTAAATACCTAGAAATAGTTCAAGAACCTAACTGTGTTTGACATTTTTACAACAAATGATGGGAAATGTAAGACAGGAATTTAACAAAAGAATGGGAATAGCAATAAGCAATTTTAACAACATGACAATTATACCGACATCAAATCAAATAACATCAAGACTTCTTTCTTCACTTCCTCTTTACACCCGTTCGAGTGTCGATGTCTTTCTTCACTTCCTCTTTACACCCGTTCGAGTGTCGATGTCTTTCTTCACTTCCTCTTTACACCCGTTCGAGTGTCGATGTCTTCCTTCACTTCCTCTTGTACCCGTTCGAGTGTCGATGTCTTCCTTCACTTCCTCTTGTACCCGTTCGAGTGTCGATGTCTTCCTTCACTTCCTCTTGTACCCGTTCGAGTGTCGATGAAAATACAAAGTTGTGGTTCTCGCCCTTTTGGCAGCTTCACCCATTGTCACTTGATGTTGCTGTAGCACTTCTCTGACATTGTCACTTGATGTTGCTGTAGCACTTCTCTGACATTGTCACTTGATGTTGCTGTAGCACTTCTCTGACATTGTCACTTGATGTTGCTGTAGCACTTCTCTGACATTGTCACTTGATGTTGCTGTAGCACGTCTCTGACATTGTCACTTGATGTTGCTGTAGCACTTCTCTGACATTGTCACTTGATGTTGCTGTAGCACTTCTCTGACATTGTCACTTGATGTTGCTGTAGCACTTCTCTGACATTGTCACTTGATGTTGCTGTAGCACTTCTCTGACATTGTCACTTGATGTTGCTGTAGCACTTCTCTGACATTGTCACTTGATGTTGCTGTAGCACTTCTCTGACATTGTCACTTGATGTTGCTGTAGCACTTCTCTGACATTGTCACTTGATGTTGCTGTAGCACTTCTCTGACATTGTCACTTGATGTTGCTGTAGCACTTCTCTGACATTGTCACTTGATGTTGCTGTAGCACTTCTCTGACATTGTCACTTGATGTTGCTGTAGCACTTCTCTGACATTGTCACTTGATGTTGCTGTAGCACTTCTCTGACATTGTCACTTGATGTTGCTGTAGCACTTCTCTGACATTGTCATTTGATGTTGCTGTAGCACTTCTCTGACATTGTCACTTGATGTTGCTGTAGCACTTCTCTGACATTGTCACTTGATGTTGCTGTAGCACTTCTCTGACATTGTCACTTGATGTTGCTGTAGCACTTCTCTGACATTGTCACTTGATGTTGCTGTAGCACTTCTCTGACATTGTCACTTGATGTTGCTGTAGCACTTCTCTGACATTGTCACTTGATGTTGCTGTAGCACTTCTCTGACATTGTCACTTGATGTTGCTGTAGCACTTCTCTGACATTGTCACTTGATGTTGCTGTAGCACTTCTCTGACATTGTCACTTGATGTTGCTGTAGCACTTCTCTGACATTGTCACTTGATGTTGCTGTAGCACTTCTCTGACATTGTCACTTGATGTTGCTGTAGCACTTCTCTGCTCTGACATTGTCACTTGATGTTGCTGTAGCACTTCTCTGACATTGTCACTTGATGTTGCTGTAGCACTTCTCTGACATTGTCACTTGATGTTGCTGTAGCAGTTCTCTGACATTGTCTGCCCATCTTACTATGGTATGCATCTTTAACTTCTCTTTTCTCCTATTTTAATATATGCTTTGTATGGGAAGAACTGCATTTTTTCTAGCTGGGCAAATCAATTTATTGGTTGATTCTGTATGTATCTTAGGATTGGATCAATGCCTATTTTTCTCTTACATTTCATTTCTGATTCTATTGCTTCTGGTTACTCCAAGCACTTTTCTCAGACATCGCATCCCTGTGGTAACAACTTATGAGTCTTCGCCGATCGCAATTGTTTAGTAATCTCCTTATTTTAAATTGTGTATAATGCCACACATCAGTACTAAAATTGTGTATAATGCCACACATCAGTACTAAAATTGTGTATAATGCCACACATCAGTACTAAAATTGTGTATAATGCCACACATCAGTACTAAAATTGTGTATAATGCCACACATCAGTACTAAAATTGTGTATAATGCCACACATCAGTACTAAAATTGTGTATAATGCCACACATCAGTACTAAAACTACGAATCACAATTTGCTATGTTTTACTCAACATTCCTGTAAGGTACAGAAACACGGACATTAAATAAGAAACCAGAGCAGAAGATTGAAGCCTTTGAAATATGAATCTATAAGAAAATGAAGAGAATTGGGTGGGAGGAAAAGAAGACAAACTAGGAAGCTCTGAATCAGTTGAAAATATTTTTTTTTAAAAAGAACTACTTAACACAATTCGAAAAAGACAAATGAATTTTTTTTTTTTACTTTTGAAGAGACTTAATACCCTTCAAAAAGTCATTATGGAAGGGAATGTACAATGTGGACGAGCCAGAGGCAGATAGAGCACTAAAGTGAACTGATAAGATCAAAAGGTGGACAGGTAAGACTATGACTTCTACTTCTTCTTTTCTCTTTTCTCTGATACCTAAAAGGTGTCGTGGTTTATATCATTTGCCGTTCTTGTGCTGCTCGAATTGTTTGAATTAGTGATTTTCCTTTGTTGTTACATGTCTCTGTCACTGCATCTATCCATCTTCTTCTGATTCTTCCTCTTGGTCTTTTTCTATGGATTCTCGAGAAGAACGCCCTTGATGGTGATTGGTGGGGATTCATTCTGACCAGGTGACCAAACCATTTAAGTTGTTGTTCTATATATTCTTGGCAGGGTTTTGTTCCTACTATTTTTCTTATGGTTTCATTTGGTATTCTATCTCTTCTTGTGTTGTTTGTTACTTTTCTCAAGCAACGCATCTCACATGTATTGATCTTTCTTAAATGTGATTTAGAAAGGGTCCATGTTTGACTTTCATAACATAAAGTTGGTATGAAGATGATATTTATCATTTGTTGTTTAGCTGGCATAGAAATGTTTGGATGTCTTAGCAATGGTGAAAGCTGGTATGTGACCGCATTTGCTTTTTGTATTATCATGTCATTTTTTCTGTCTAGTTTTCCATCTTCTGTGAACATTGAGCCCAAATACTTGAATTCCTCTACTTGTTTTATTTCTTTATCTTTGATTTTGATGTTTAATGGGTGTCTTAATTTGCTTATTCTTATAGCCTCCGTTTTTGCTGTGTTAATTTTCATACTGTAGTTTGTGCAGCTTTTATCTAGAGATGTTAAATGCTGTTGTAGCAGGTTTTCATCTTCATATATTAGGCATTGGTCATCTGCGAAGAGTAGCTCATTGATGTTGGAGTTTTCTACCTCTATGTTATTATTTGATTTGTCCTCATTGTTGGTTGTTTTCTGATTTATTTTGTCCATATTTATGATGAAGAGGAGTGGTGAGAGGACGCATCCTTGTCTTACTCCTGTTGTAACCTGAAACCATTCTGACAGACCTTCCGATGTTCTGACGGCACTTTGACTGTTTTATATAATGCCATTATATTATCTAGTAGTTGTCCTGCTACCCTGTAGGTTTCTAAAGTTTGCCAAAGTTTGTTCCTGTCCACACGATCAAACGCTTTTTCCTGATCCATAAACACTATATTTAGGTTTCTGTCATATGCTATTGTTTTTTCACATAGTTGTCTCAATGTCAATATAGCATCAGTACAGCTTTTGCCTTTTCTGAATCCGAATGTACTAACTAAACTATAAAAATAGATCACAAAAAAACCATTTGAAATAGCACAAGAACGCTTGAATTTCTTTTTTCTACGGGCAATGAAATTCACTTATAACTTAAATTTGACTCCCATCGAAAATTGTGTCGTGTTGCCATCACAGTCACACACCGGATGTCCTATGACAACGTGCACTAATCAAGACAAGAGACAATAAAATGGCTTTCCGTGGTAGCCAACTTTTAATGTGGAGATGACACCCAATGAATGAATGGGGGTTGCCTTCGGTCGTCCTTTCTTTTTTGTCTACCTGTCCTGTCCCATTTGATTGTCTAACGAGGAACTCTACTTTCCTTATTTCTGAGCACCTATCATATATAAGTGCCTCTATTTTCATAAATACGTGTATATAATATACATAAGTAAACAGATCTTTGGTTGGTCACAAGATATTTGATATTTTAAACTGATATAATGCCACGACTGTTTTAGATAGTTGTTTTCGAAGGTATATGTCCTTACTGCCGCCAGAATAACATCAAACTCCTGCATTTCTATGTTGGTACTGGTATTATATGGGGAGCCGTAATAGCTCAGTGGTTAGTGAACTAGACTACTAAGAACATGAAGTCGGGTTTGATCCCAACTGACGGTTTCCAGGTTCACCAAGCCTTAAATGGGTACCGGATTTTTTTCTGGGAAAGTAAAGCGGTACATGCATGATACCGACCACACTACCCCAAAAATCATGTGCCGAATGTCTGTTAAAATTATGATCACGCTATATTTCCTATACACCACGTAGCTTGACGGTGCTCTTTACTTTACAGGTATTAGGTAGAAAGGTGTCTCATTTCTAGTGTTTTAACCTTTCAGATTTTAGCTTGCTGGATGCATTTGAAGGCAGCAAGATGCTGGGTAATTTCGTTTGATGAGTCATAACTTTGCGATAAGATAAATGCAATTGTTTATTTTTTTCTTTAAATATGATGTAATGTTAAATCAAGTGCATCATCACAACACACCGAGCACACCCATAGGTGCCTCGATCTTCTCTTCAACATGTTCATCAACGATTTATTGTGCTAGTTCATCCAGAATACAACTCTGTACTGGCAACACCAACCTTCACTCACAGTTCACACAGTCTAGGTGAGTTGAGTCCGTGTGTTTGTTTTTGCTGGCAAAGTTTGTCACTTTTGTTTTGACTCAATTAATCTAGAGACTATCTATTCTACAAAGTGGCTGAGTTGGCCCACTGTATTCCTAATTCTTAATGCAACTATTTTTGGCCCACTATATCCCTAATTCTTAATGCAACTATTGTTGGCCCACTGTATCCCTAATTCTTAATGCAACTATTATTGTCACATTTTATCACTAATTCTTAATGCAACTATTGTTGGCCCACTGTATCCCTAATTCTTAATGCAACTATTGTTGGCCCACTGTATCCCTAATTCTTAATGCAACAATTCAAAACCCAGTCTATCGATGTTCCTAGCAACAACTTTGACACGATACAGTTTAGTTTCACTCTCACTTTCTTCTACGTGGCAACATTCCGATTTCCTATCTTGTACATGTGCAGTATTGCCAACTCGTTTAAAACCCTTTACAGTGCCTGCCTTTTTTTCAAGTCGACTAAAACATTTCAAGAATTACCATGGAGTAGATCGACGCAGGCTGTTGATGTGTGACTCGTCTATGATTATTTCGAGCATAAATGTACATTATCAATAATTGAGCGGATTATACTCTATGTTCTCTGCTTCTACTTGTTTATCTGACCTCTTTAGTAAGAAAACACAGAACATCTTTCTTGTGATTAATAGTAGGGTCAGCTTCCGCCAGTGATGCAATCTGAGAGGCCTCCTTATTGATTATTATTTTTGGTTGTTGTAGTAGTGGTGTAGTAGTAGTGTAGTAATAGTAGTAGTAGTAATTTCACAATGATACCATTTTCCTAACTGCTGGTGAAGAGATTGACTTTATTCCATTGTTATGTCAATGCAGCAGACCAAGATGGCTACCTAGTTCATGACTGATGGCTTGTTTGCTGCAGTTTGTTTCCAAAATTATTTTTTCTTGGTCTAGATTTTCGTTTGCGAAGACATTGAGGATCAGTCGCATTCACCTAACCACAGTCAACATGGATTCGGCGCCAGTTCTTGGGCTTTCGTGCCGCAGGCAAAGGTTGTTGATTGGAGTTGAGTGGTGCCGGGCTCTGGTGTTACCTTGGATAAGGGATAAGGGTGCAAATTTGCAGCCAGTTGGACTGCGTGTATCACTGTCACCGAAGCGGAGGCATGACTTCACTTTTATTTAGACAGCTTCTCTTGGGGCACGCCACCGACCACAAAATCTACAAGAATTTGGCGAGGGCGCATGGAAATTGTCCCGCCGGCAACGACTGTTACAACGACCTGGAATTTGGCTGATCATGGGCTGTACACCTTTGCTCAAGCAGCAACGAGTTCAATGGAACAGGCTGAACAATTAGAATTAACACTTTACTAATCATGGGCTGTACACCTTTACTCAAGCAGCAACGAGTTCAATGGAACAGGCTGAACAATTAGAATTAACACTTTACTAATCATGGGCTGTACACCTTTGCTCAAGCAGCAACGAGTTCAATGGAACAGGCTGAACAATTAGAATTAACACTTTACTAATCATGGGCTGTACACCTTTGCTCAAGCAGCAACGAGTTCAATGGAACAGGCTGAACAATTAGAATTAACACTTTACTAATCATGGGCTGTACATCTTTGCTCAAACAGCAACGAGTTCAATGGAACAGGCTGAACAATTAGAATTAACACTTTGCTAATCATGGGCTGTACACCTTTGCTCAAACAGCAACAGGTTCAATGAATGGAACAGGCTGAACAATTAGAATTAACACTTTGCTAATCATGGGCTGTACACCTTTGCTCAAACAGCAACAGGTTCAATGAATGGAACAGGCTGAACAATTAGAATTAACACTTTGCTAATCATGGGCTGTACACCTTTGCTCAAACAGCAACAGGTTCAATGAATGGAACAGGCTGAACAATTAGAATTAACACTTTGCTAATCATGGGCTGTACACCTTTGCTCAAACAGCAACAGGTTCAATGAATGGAACAGGCTGAACAATTAGAATTAACACTTTGCTAATCATGGGCTGTACACCTTTGCTCAAACAGCAACAGGTTCAATGAATGGAACAGGCTGAACAATTAGAATTAACACTTTGCTAATCATGGGCTGTACACCTTTGCTCAAACAGCAACGAGTTCAATGGAACAGGCTAAACGATCAGAATGAACACTTTGCTGATCATGGGCTGCACATCTTTAGTAAAAAAAAAAAAAAAAAAAAAAAAAAAAAAAAAAATAAAAGTAAAGTACCCCCCGTCACGCCAAGTGGGGTATAGGGAATATGGTGTTAGTGGCCGTATATTTTACAGACCTTCGGCACATTAATTTTTGGGGTAGAGTGGTCGGTATTACGTCCGTGCCGCTTTACTTTCCCCAAAAAAAATCCGGTACCCATTAAAGGCTGGGTGAAATGGAAGCCGTCGGTTGGGATCGAACCCTACCTCTTGTCCTTTGTAGTCCAGTTCACTAACCACTGAGCTATCGCGGCTCCCGCTGTACACCTTTGCTCAAGCAGAAACGGGTTCAATGGAACAGGCTGAACGATCATAATGAACATTTTGTTGTTTCCTGGAACGGGAGTGTAGAAGATGTGGGAATGCCCCGCTAGCAGTGAAGCCAACCCAGTCTATAGTCATTTATTCTAAATTGTATTAACATTAAAAAGTGGTTAAAGGAATTGTTTCCTGCTATTACCATTGCAGCTGTGGTGTCAGTCTCCAACTGCTTATGTGACAATATCCTCTTGGTTGATTTGATTTACTTGACATAACTTTTAGCATAATATTCTAAATGGGGTTGATGTTTCATTTTCACTGAAACTAGCGATTATTGTAGGCTCGTGTCTGTTCTGTCTACCTGTAGTGTTCTGCTCATCTTCATATTTGCTCGAAATCAGTTAAAAATAATGCGCAATTGTTGTCTCTCATGCGGTTTATTATGCAGCTGTTTTATGATTTGCTTTAGTGCTGGCCGTTTCCTGTTCTTGAAACTTTCATTGTCCCTGAGTCTAAATTATTAATTAAATTTCCATTATCTCTGCAGGCGTAAATTTGTACTTCTTTGTTCAATGTTTTACAGCTTTGTTTAGTTGATTTATTCAATGTTATTTCTTCATTGCGAGGTTTAATTCCCTTGTTTTTCTAACATGTTTTCTTTCGTTCAACACTTGTCACAAATCCAACTATTTTTATTGCATACATCTGGTGTTACATTTGCAGCTTCTTTCAAAATAAGTGTAATGTGCTCTTGTTTTCAATTCCTTGTATGCAGTTGGTACAATTTGCTATGTTATTTAGAGCCGTAAAGTGCACTCTGTATTTTAAAAGTATATAGTGCTAGGATACCACTTGATATAAATCATCATCATCGAGTGCCGTCTCCGCAACGACTGTTGGCTACCATGGAGCGCCACTCTGCTCTGTCTCTTGCTTTGATGGTGCAGGTTGTCATAGACTGATTTGTCCATCTTTTGATGTTACTCGTCCATGTTAGTTTTGGTCTGCCTCTGCTTCTTTCATCTTGTATTTTCCCCTCCAGGATTACTTTTAGTAGGCTGTTGTATCTTTTAACATGGCCCAAAAATCGCATTTGTCTTGTTTGAATTGTGCTTAGTAGTTCTCTTTTCATTTTTAGTTGTTTTAAGACTTCATCGTTTGTTTTCTTTTCCTTCCATCCAATTCTACCTATTCTTCTATATATCCACATTTCAAAAGCTCCAATTCTCTGTTATGTTTTCTTGTCTAATGTCCATGTTTCTGCACCATATAGGAATATTGAGAAGATGTAACATTTTGTCATTCTTAATTTTAGCCCTGGTGATATTTGTTTTGATGTTAGTATGTTCTTCGTGACATTAAAATTACTCGTTGCCATTCCTATTCTTTTGTTTATATCAGTTGTACATTTTCCATCACTGGTTATAGTATGTCCAAAGTAGTTGTAGTTCTGAACTGTCTCCAGGTCTATTCCTTCAATTTTGATATCCACTTATGGGTTTTGAGTATTGTCTTTGTTTATGATCATAGCTTTAGTCTTTTTGATATTCATATTTAATCCATATTTTTTGCTTGTCATGTTTATTTCATTAAGTAATTGTTGTAGATCTTTAGCATTTTCTGCCAGTAGTACAGTATCCTCAACATATCTTAGGTTATTGATTATCTTTCCATTAATGTTTAGGCCTGGCATCTCTATGATGTTTTTAAAGATTTGCTCAGTGTATAGATTGAACAAGCTTGGTGATAGGATGCATCCCTGTTTTACTCCTCTTTTTATGTCAATGGGTGTAGAGTTCTCTTTGATATATTGTATTATTGCTATTTGCTTCCAGTATAGATTACATATTAGTCGTATGTCCATGTCATCTAGATGTATCTCTTTTAGGCATTTATAAGTTGTTTGTGGTGTACTCTATCAAAAGCTGTGGTGTAGTCTATGAAGCAGACATATATTGGTTTGTTTACTTCTGTGTACTTTTCGATTAATGTTCTCATGCAGAATATGGCTTCTTTTGTCCCACTATTTTTCCTAAATCCAAATTGCTGCTCATCTAATTCAGTATTGATTTTATTCTGAATCCTTCCTTGTATAACTTTTAGCAAGATTTTTGTAACATGGCTCATTAGGCTTATTGTTCTAAAGTCACTGCATTGAACTGCACCATTCTTTTAAGGCAATGCAATGAAAGTTGATGTTTTTAGCTCATTTGGTATGTATTATGTATGGTATATGTCGTTGCATATGTCTGACATAAATATTGGAAGTAAATATCCCTTTTTGGGTCTTGTTTTGTGTTGTTTTCTTGTCGGTAAAATCCTTAGTTTGTCAATGCTGAAAGTCGCTACCAATATTTGCGCCATTATATGCTCTAGAATTCTCACATTAAGAGGTGGAGTTTCTACTTTTGCAGAAATCTTTGTATCATTGCTCTTGAAGTTATTTACGGTCATCATCACTGCACTTTGAACATGTCCATGTGTGCACAGATCCCCTCCTCAGCAAGTCCCGCAGCTTCCAAAATTGACTATTCCAACTCTGTGTTGGTTGATAAGTCTTCTTATACGCCCACTAAGTTTCTCGTTTCTGGTTGTGCTCATTCTAACTCCCATCTCTTTCATCCCAAGAAGTGACGTAGACTCATGGTTGTCGAAGTCATGTGCACTTCCGGCATCTCGAAGGGCAATGATGCCGTCTGTTCAATCCATTGGTTGACCGTCTTCGGCGACAGCACAGCTAGCCAACATGTCCGCTCTTTCATTTCCTCGTAATCCCGGATGTTCAGGGCCCTAGATAACGGTGGCGCTCGGCATTGTCAACTTCTGCACATTCTAGTTTTGTTAATTGGGAAGTTTTATATGAAATGGTTTAATTATTTATGTAGAAATAACATGTTTACTATTTCATCTTCATAGTTTTCATATTTCTCTATATATAAATAATATGTTTACTTTTTCATCTTGATAGTTCGTATATTTCTCTATGTAGAAATAATATGTTTACTATTTCATCTTCATAGTTCGCATATTTCTCTATGTAGAAATAATATGTTTACTATTTCATCTTCATAGTTCGCATATTTCTTTATGTAGAAATAATATGTTTACTATTTCATCTTCATAGTTCGCATAATTATAAAAGTCCTTTCCCATTTTGATTCACTATCCACATGCCATACTTTTTTTTTAATTTCTAGAAAATCTCTTCGTTTTTCTTCCTCTTCAGCGCTCAAGTCATGTGATCATGCAAACTTGACTCTGTCCTGTTTCATGATGAAAGATTAAAGACTCTATCATGACACACGATGAACTGGTCGTACGGTCAGTACTCGTATATCTGTGTGTGTGTGTCCTGGTTTTTTTTTTCCCCTAAACCTACGTTACGGCCCTCACACTCCGTCTTCGGCAGGCTGGATCTTGGTTTGACGTAAGAGTTTTACATCTCGTAGTGTGGATACCAGCGAATCAATTCAGAGGAAGAGGTATGTTTACAGCATCATCATACAGTCAAGTTATCCCAGCTAATGTTTGATTTTTCTTATACGTTTTATACGATAATTATCCACTTCGTACTATTGACATTTATATCTCTTCCTCATTTTTCCTATCTCTCTTTTCTACACATCTTGACTCTCATCCTACCTCCCCTCATGTAGCCTCCTTTCTTATTTCAACATCCTACTTTCTTCTCTTCTTTTCTGTCCACCTCTCCATTCACCTGATCATCTAACATGTAGATATAGATAATTGTGCTTCATCGTTTGTTGTCGTTGTCCCTGTTTTCTGAAGAAGGCTACAGGCCGAAACGTCAGTTTTGTGTTGTGTTCCCTCTTTGTAAAGCTGTCACCATACCTTGGAGTGTCTACCACTCCCCACCATTGGCTTTTTGCTACCAGCTTTACCGCAGCATTGCAATTATTTGCCTCTTCCCTATGTTTACAGCACTCGGAAAAATTGACAAATAATCAACAACAGAAAAAAATATGGACCAAAGCAGGATCGAACCCGTACTCAGTGGCACAGCGCCTTGCCACGAAAAGCCAAACGCTAGTGAACACTGCCACTCAGCTAACTAAAAAATTAGCTTCGTAGGCAATGTCTTTCGCCCATCCCGCCCGCGGTTTTGTGTCTGGGTGTTCTCTCATGGTCTTTCGTAACCTCTTCATTTCCTACCCCAACTTTTTCACTGAACCCAGGCCCTGATATAAAAAAGGCAATTACTTCGTTAAAGTCTCTCATCTTGAGATTCATCATCATCATGTGCCATACCGGTTGATGTAGGCGATCTTGTCCTTCCCTTCCCCAATCTTCTTTCCACCGTGCATCATATCACTTCTGTTGTTGACTTTTTTTTATTTCATGACATCAAGCTATCTTGTATTTTCTCACTTTATCTACCACGATCTCTCTTTCCCTGAATTTTGCCAGTTGTGGCCAAGTATTCTAACTTTCCTCCTCTCATGATGTGCCCAAAAAAATGTTGATTGTTTCTCTCTGATGTTTCTTATGAGCTCCATTTTTGTGTTGGTCTTTTTGAGAATTTCCTCGTTGGTCTTTTTAGCTGCCCAGAGAACTTTCAACATGCATCTGAGAAATTAAATTTATGTGGCCTCTAACCGACTTTTTATTTGTTTGTTTACTGTCCATGATTCACTTCCATAGGATGAGAATTGGCTAACATCGATGAACTCTCTTTCTCACTTCTATTGACATAAATTTGTTGCATAAGACGTTTTTCATTTTCTGAAACGCTATTTCGGCCTGAGCTATTCTGTTCTTTTTATTTCTGTGGTGCATCTTCCTACTGATGTTATTATTGTGCCCAAGTATTTGAAGCGTTACACTTGTTTTATCTTTAGATTGGGGACGTGATAAAGGTTATCAAGATGATAATTTCATTTTGTAATTGCCAAAAATACTTCCAGCAATTGGATGAACGGTCTCACACATGAATAACCATATACTGGGATTATGAATTTAAAAGCAGACACACACAAAAAACGAATAATTGCTTTCTTCAATAACGTTGTGTCTAATGTTATCGGCTGTGATATCTTACGCTTTTCTACCACGACATATTTCTAGAACAGGATTTTTTTATATTTCATTTTGGATTCCACTAAGATCTTTCTAATGATGAATCGATCTCTTACTCTCTTGGTCAAACTGACTCGTTACCTTAGGGTAGTGTTGTCAAACTGACCCTCACAAACATAAACCTATAAAACTAGATAAATCCACAAATAGAAGCATATGAAACTGGATAAATACACAAATTATAGCCCATAAACTGAATTATTCCATAAATAAAAGCTTATAAAAATTGATGAATACACAAACAAAAGCCTATTCCATTTGATAAACAGACAGAGTAAAAAAAAGTAAAGTACCCCCGTCACGCCAAGTGGCGTAAAGGGAATATGGTGTTAGTGACCCTATATTTTACAGTCCTTTGGCACATGATTTTTGGGGTAATGTTTTCGGTATTACGCCCGTGCCGCTTTACTCTCCCAGAAAAAAATCCGGTGCCCATTAAAGGCTGGGTGAACCCGGAAGCCGTCGGTTGGGATCGAACCCTACCTCTTGTCCTTTGTAGTCCAGTTCACTAACCACTAAATAAATTATCGCGGCTCCCAAACACACAAATAAAAGCCTATAAAACTGGATAAATCCACAAATAGAAGCATATAAAACTGGATAAATACACAAATAAAAGCCTATAAAACTGGATAAATCCACAAATAGAAGCATATAAAACTGGATAAATACACAAATAAAAGCCTATAAAACTGGATAAATACACAAATAAAAGCCTATAAAACTGGATAAATCCACAAATAGAAGCATATAAAACTGGATAAATACACAAATAAAAGCCTATAAAACTGTACACAAATAAAAGCCTATAAAACTGGATAAATCCACAAATAGAAGCATATAAAACTGGATAAATACACAAATAAAAGCCTATAAAACTGGATAAATATACAAATAGAAGCATATAAAACTGGATAAATATACAAATAGAAGCATATAAAACTGGATAAATATACAAATAGAAACATATAAAACTGGATAAATCCACAAATAGAAGCATATAAAACTGGATAAATATACAAATAGAAGCATATAAAACTGGATAAATACACAAATAAAAGCCTATAAAACTGGATAAATACACAAATAAAAGCCTATAAAACTGGATAAATATACAAATAGAAGCATATAAAACTGGATAAATACACAAATAAAAGCCTATAAAACTGGATAAATATACAAATAGAAGCATATAAAACTGGATAAATATACAAATAAAAGCCTATAAAACTGGATAAATACACAAATAAAAGCCTATAAAACTGGATAAATATACAAATAGAAGCATATAAAACTGGATAAATACACAAATAAAAGCCTATAAAACAGGATAAATATACAAATAGAAGCATATAAAATTGGATAAATACACAAATAAAAGCCTATAAAACTGGATAAATCCACAAATAGAATCATATAAAACTGGATAAATACAAAAAATAAAAGCCTATAAAACTGGATATATCCACAAATAAAAGCCTATAAAAGTGGATAAACACACACATAAAAGTCTATAAAATTGGATAAACACACAAATAAAAGCCTATAAAACTGGTTATACACGCAAATAAAAGCCTATAAAACTGGATCAATTAAAGTACTTCTGCTTTATCCTGCGATTACTCACCTTCATCGACCGATCTTAAAAGGACTATCAGGGGGCGCAAATGCATTGTGTCGCTAATTAACGGCAAGCCAGGATAACTCCGCACCTACGGCCCACATATATCCGTCCTCTGCATGGACTATCGGTGTTACAAGTAAAACAAACAATAACAGATGGAAGTCAATTAAGGAAAAAAAACACGACACAATAATATATTAAAGATATTATTACGAAACAGAGGGGTCGCGATATCTCAGTGGTTAGTAAACTGGACTGTAAAGGACAAGAGGTAGGATTTGATCCCAGCCGACGGCTTCCGGGTTCACCCAGCCTTAAATGAATACTGGATATTTTTATGGGAAAGTAAAGCGGCACGGGCGTAATACCGACCATATTAGCACAAAAGTCATGTGCTGGAGGTCTGTAAAAAGTATGATCACTAACACCATATTACCTATACGCTGGGAATAATAGAACAAAGAAGTATGTGTTAGCACTCGGAAAAATTGACAGACAAACAACAATAGAAAAAAACGAAGAACAATATATGGTCCGAAGTGGGATCGAACCCGTACTCAGTGGCACCGCGCCTCGGCTGGAAGTTCCCCATATAATAATATTTATGTATTATTATTTGTACCTACCTATACGCTACTTGACATGATGGGGCTCTTTACTTTACTAGCTAATTATTACAAAACAAATAAACATAGCAACATTCGTGTTGAAATTAGCAAGATGATGAACCAGTGACGATGTCCAATGAATTGTGTAAAAGTGATGTGAACTACAACTCAAACCAATTTACGCTTATTTAACGCCCCTTAGGTGACGGACAAGGACGAGAAGTAATCTTTGGGCAAATGCAGAAGAAGACGAAGAATTAAAGTCATTGAAGAAGAAATACATTTCCGACAACATAGTAACTTGTATAGAAAGAAAGAAAGAAAGAAAGAAAGAAAGAAAGAAAGAAAGAAAGAAAGAAAGAAAGAAAGAAAGAAAGAAAGAAAGAAAGAAAGAAAGAATGAAAGAAATATGAAAGCAACAGAACGAAAGAAAAAAATATTAAAGTAACAGATTGAAAGAAAGAAAGAAGTATGAAAGCAATAGAAAAGAGAGAGAGAGAGAGAGAGAGAGAGAGAGAGAGAGAGAGAGAGAGAAAGAAAGAGAAACAAACAAACAAACAAGCAAATAAATTGGAAAACCAAATATAAACAGAGTTTTCCAAAGTGTTCTCGGCTAACGACCCACTATTTTCTATTGAAGATGATAACCAAGTATCCTAACCTACGATCCGTTTTTCTAATAACCAAGTATCTTAACCTACGATTCGTTTTTCTAATAACCAAGTATCCTAACCTACGATTCGTTTTTCTAATAACCAAGTATCTTAACCTACGATTCGTTTTTCTTATAACCAAGTATCCTAACCTACGATTCGTTTTTCTAATAACCAAGTATCTTAACCTACGATCCGTTTTTCTAATAACCAAGTATCTTAACCTACGATTCGTTTTTCTAATAACCAAGTATCTTAACCTACGATCGGTTTTTCTAATAACCAAGTATCCTAACCTACGATCCGTTTTTCTAATAACCAAGTATCCTAACCTACGATTCGTTTTTCTAATAACCAAGTATCTTAACCTACGATTCGTTTTTCTAATAACCAAGTATCTTAACCTACGATTCGTTTTTCTAATAACCAAGTATCTTAACCTACGATCCATTTTTCTAATAACCAAGTATCTTAACCTACGATCCGTTTTTCTAATAACCAAGTATCCTAACCTACGATTCGTTTTTCTAATAACCAAGTATCTTAACCTACGATCCGTTTTTCTAATAACCAAGTATCCTAACCTACGATCCGTTTTTCTAATAACCAAGTATCCTAACCTACGATCCGTTTTTCTAATAACCAAGTATCCTAACCTACGATCCGTTTTTCTAATAGCCAAGTATCCTAACCTACGATCCGTTTTTCTAATAGCCAAGTATCCTAACCTACGATCCGTTTTTCTAATAGCCAAGTATCCTAACCTACGATCCGTTTTTCTAATAGCCAAGTATCCTAACCTACGATCCGTTTTTCTAATAGCCAAGTATCCTAAATTACGATCCGTTTTTCTAATAGCCAAGTATCCTAACCTACGATCCGTTTTTCTAATAGCCAAGTATCCTAACCTACGATCCGTTTTTCTAATAACCAAGTATCCTAACCTACGATCCGTTTTTCTAATATCCAAGTATCCTAACCTACGATCCGTTTTTCTAATAGCCAAGTATCCTAACCTACGATCCGTTTTTCTAATAACCAAGTATCCTAACCTACGAAACATTCTTCTAACAGCCATGAATCTTAAGAGCCACATTAACAAAAGACAAGAAAACAAAATCTTTCTTTTATAACAATCAAATAACCTGCTAGCTCATTTGTCTAAACACGCAAATGCATTTTTCCTAAGTGTTTTAAAAATTCCCGATGAAACTTCTATAATTGTAATTCTATATAACCTCCGTGACCACCAGAAAACTCTTAGTTACCTTTTTGGTGGAGAGAGAGAGGAGGGGGGATAACACCTACCAGTTTGAGAACCGTGCTTCTAAAATTAATAGTTTATTAAAATTCACACATTACTGCATTCGGAAAAGAAACAAATAACAAAAATTAATATTACTTGCAAGCAATATTTGTATTTACCACAGGATAAACGTTTAAAAATTGGATTTTAAAAGTGGCACGTTTGACTGTCTAGCTAAATTAACAGATATAAAATATCAAGCAAACTGTATAACACAGAGACAGTACGCGTCTCAACGGTTCCAATAAAATACCAAGATTAATGTACAAATATGTCGAAAGTAACAACCGATAAAACGAATGTCCAATGATAGCCACGCAAGCAAAGCGGTCATCTCAATGAGAGCACGAAATTTCAGATTGCAATGTGGATAACATTATTTATTTCTCGTTCTATTTTTAATATGCCCTTTCACTCTGTGTCCTTTAAATATTTAAAACATCTTTCGTATATTATAACCGTCCTTCACCTTTTATCACTAACCCCTTTTCCGGTAGGGGTCTTGTCCCGCTAGCATCCAACCGTGAAGTTGCCAATCTGCTACCGCTGAATAAACAAAAGCGATCATTTTCTCCAAACATCAAAAAAGTGTAACTTTCTGACAACGCCACCTTCAGCAAGGTAACATTGCTGCGATAGAGCTTCGTGGACTTCGCCCTCAACGCATAATCTTTCTCTGAGGTAAATATTGTAGCAGTTTATGGGCTTTTATTGTTCTTCCTCTTCTTTCCTTCATTATTTGATTTTCAACGTCGAGGGGAGATATAATTTGCGGTCTTTTGCTCTTCTGTTCGCTTCTGCTGTTGTTATATTTCCTAGTGCATCTAATATTCCATTAATCCTTTTTCGTGGTCGACCCTTGGATCTGGTGTTCTCGCAACGTTTATTGAAGGCTAGTTGTGTTGTGTTTTGATCACTCTGCCTTGTCACGTGGCCAGACCATTTTATCTGTTCTTTTTAAACATATTCTATAGCGAGGGTTAATCCTAGCTTTTTTTCTGTTCATTTCTGACCTTGTCTCTCAGGCTGTTTCCTGTCATTCGTCTAACACACTTCATGTCAGCAGGGGTTATTTGTCTTGTTGTTCTTGCACCTATGGTCCTGGTCTGGCATTGGTAGCACAATGTTGGGATGAAGATTTTCTTTTTTCTTGATTTGTTTCACAAGAAGGTTTGTTCTTATAATTAAAGTGGAACTTCCTACTTCGTACTATCCTAACTCAGACGCTCCCACAGCCCAAACACTAAATTCGAGAGAATTTTAATCATGAGTTCAAACGATGCTTCTGCGTTAGCCGGCGCAGTAAATAAATGCGGCTACTGTAAATGCATTCAGTTGTTTCGTTGTACACTTTTACTTGCCTTCATAGGTTAGCTAACTACCACAGAAATGGTGTATGTCAGACGCATGACAGGAACAAGCCTGAGAGATAAAATCTGAAAAGAATAGTTACGAGAAAGACAAGGAATGGAACAAGTTATTTTAATACATAAGCGACAACAGATCAGATGGGTCGTGCATGTGATCAGACATAAAGAACTAATACAACGAGCAACCATCAAACGATAAGAGAACTCCAGATCTGGAGGCCGGCCAAGAAAACTCTGGATGAACGGAATACTAGAAACACTCGGAAGTATAAAGGCAGAAGAGGTCAATAGAAGTGCAAGAAACCGCGAACCATTTCTCCTCTCGACGACGAAAGGCAAATAAAAAAAAAAGAAATAATTACAGAAAGAAAGAAAGAAGGAAAGAAAGAAGGAAAGAAATAAAGAAGGAAAAATAGCATCTACGTGGCTCAAGAGACCTAATTGCTTGCTTAGTCCTCTTTATGCCATCTGGTAGATAAAGACACCGCTAGAGATATCCAATGCTCTCTGTTTAGATCCAGTCTTTCAAGCCCACCCCACATGAATTCGTTCTTCTTCAGCTCTCAATCCTTCTACAGCATGTGGTGTTTGATCTTCCACTTTCTCTCTCGCCATCAGGAGTCCAGCGTAAAGCATAATTCGTTATAGATTGTTTATTTGCTGCATCCTGAGAACATGGTTTACCCAGAATTATCATATCTTTTTGACCTCCGTAGTGATATCGGCGCAGTTTTCTTGTAAAAATCTTTGTTGGAGATGATATCAGACCCAACAAAATATACACTTGGTATTCTGCCAGTGCCTTTTTCTTGTCATGGTGTGATAGCTTGTGTATCCTAACCATCCCAAGAGCGATGCCAGTGGGCGGTTTACCCTTGGTAGGTTCAACCAAGTTGGAAGGGATCAAATCGGGGAGGGATCAAACAAAAATTGTCATTCTGCTTGTCATCCAGATTAGGGGTAAGGGGGCAGCAGCAGGCTTATCACAGGAAAAGAAAAAGCAAGCTACAGAAACTGCAACAATACAAACGCAAGACTAGGAAAGCTGGAAGGCCCAAGCAGACCTGGAATATGCAGAAGAAAAACATCGAAGACTAAGGACATGAGGTTGGGTTCGATCCTGATCGACGGCTCTAGGTTCACCCAGCCTTAATGGGTACCGGATTTTTTTCTGGGAAAGTAAAGCGGCACGGGCGTAATACCGACCATATTATCCCAAAGATCATGTGCCGAAGGTTCTGTAACACTAACACCATATTCATTATACGCCACTATTATGGTCACTAACACCATTTTCCCTATACGCCACTATTATGGTCACTAACACCATATTCCCTATACGTCACTATTATGGTCACTAACACCATATTCCCTACACGCCATTATTATGGTCACTAACACCATATTCCCTATACGCCACTATTATGGTCACTAACACCATATTCCCTATACGTCACTATTATGGTCACTAACACCATATTCCCTACACGCCATTATTATGGTCACTAACACCATATTCCCTACACGCCACTATTATGGTCACTAACACCATATTCCCTACACGCCACTATTATGGTCACTAACACCATATTCCCTACACGCCACTATTATGGTCACTAACACCATATTCCCTACACGCCACTATTATGGTCACTAACGCCATATTCCCTATACGCCACTATTATGGTCACTAACACCATATTCCCTATATGCCACTATTATGGTCACTAACACCATATTCCCTATATGCCACTATTATGGTCACTAACACCATATTCCCTATATGCCACTATTATGGTCACTAACACCATATTCCCTACACGCCACTATTATGGTCACTAACACCATATTCCCTATACGCCACTATTATGGTCACTAACACCATATTCCCTATATGCCACTATTAGGGTCACTAACACCATATTCCCTATATGCCACTATTATGGTCACTAACACCATATTCCCTATACGCCACTATTATGGTCACTAACACCATATTCCCTATACGCCACTTGGCGTGACGGGAGCACTTTACTCTTTACTTTTTTAAAGCATGAAAGTGGACTCAATTGGAGAGATAGCACATAACCGAGTTGTTTGGTTGTAGCCCTTTGCTCCGCGAGGAGTTGCATTAATGTATAAGTTAAATCAAGTGATTATGCCAAGACAATTAGTTTGAAAGGGCTGTATCTTTAAACTGATGGTTTTAGTAGTGCCCATGATTCTTATCAAAACATTACGATGGATATTAAAATACACATTTTTGTCTCAGCTTTAATATTGCATAACTTCCAGTACAGCTATGAATAAATTAAAACTGCGCAACATATGGTTATTATTTATTTATTTTTTTTTTGCGTTCGCCAGCTTTCACTTCTAGTGAAGATCCTAGAGACTAGGAACTGAACTTTGCGCATTAAACCGTTTTTTCCCCTAGCAGCCGTGTGCACAGGGGTCCCTCACCGTACATGCAGATAACTCCGTCTTCGGAGGTACTCACATTCTTTTCGTCTATGGGTGATTGACGTTTCAAGCCGGGCTCGCTGCTGAGACCGGTGGTGGTTGCCACAGAGAGAAATCACAAAAATAAAACGAAACTGGTGCAGTCGAGATTTGAACTCACAACCTATCTGTCTTGAGATCGACGCTTTGCCTCAAGACCAACCGGTTCCCCACATAGGGTTATGAACTGATATAGCAACAAAACTTTCATTTTTAAAAGCAATTATTTTCCTATATCAATATTTAGCTGCGAGACATAAGACAATCAACAGATCCGCTGATAAGTACGTCAATGCATTTTAATATAAGTGCTGCAGAGAAAGACTCAAAATATTATGGACGGCGAAAAGAGAGAAGAACTTGCATTTTTCCAAAGATTAAAATTCCGGGTATACTAGTTGATAACTTCGAAAGAGAAAAAAACAAACATTTCCTAGGGGCGTTGCAAAATCCATAGTCAACAATAACTGACGGAGACTACTACTTCTATTACTACTACTACTACTTCTACTGCTGCGGCAACTACTACTACTACTACTATATGGCCCTTTTCGTCTTGGCAGACGATCTAGTGGAGGCTATTGTGTACTTTTTGAGGTTTTGTTTTTGTCGAACAGCTTCTCTCGTGGCTAATTCTACCAATGTTTGACAAACACACACGGCCACAGAATGAACAAGTCAGGTCCACTTATCCACTGGGTTTCCAAAACCTTTTTCATGAGTCTTTTCTCTTCTAAGCTTTGCCTTAGCACAGTTTCAAATGTTGTTATACCATTCCTTATACATGCTCTTCATGATGTGCGATCACTTGCCAGATGTTCCCAGTCATTTTCATAGATGAAGAAGTCATTCAGAGATGATTTATAGATATCTCTATATCATAGTTTAGGTCTGCAGATTTGTCTTTTTCAATATGTTAGTTTCACCATATAGTATGTGCCTGGGGATGCGTTTTTCTTCCATTCGCTGAACGAATGGAAGAAAAACGTACTACAGCTACTACTGCAGTTACAACTATCACTACTGGTTGAAAATGGATATAAAATCAAGGACATTAAAAATGTTGGTCATGTAAAACGAAATAATGATCTAGAGACCATTTATTATGGAGAGCATAGTTCCGGGCAAAAGAGGGAAAGGGAGACCTAAGAGAGGGAGAAGAAAAATTGGCGCAGGGCGTAACAAACGACCTGGGATTGAGTGCTGCTGTATATATATATGTATACCTCACGCATGTTAAAGAAAACTTCAAAGTAGCTCTCACGGGAGCTAAGTTCCAACAGATTCCAGTTAGATAATGATTTCTAGATGTCTCTAGATGTTACTGGGTAGTTGAAACTTGGCAACATTCTCTAGATGTTACTGGGTAGTTGAAGCTTGGCAACATTCTCTAGATGTTACTGGGTAGTTGAAGCTTGGCAACATTCTCTAGATGTTACTGGGTAGTTTAAGCTTGGCAACACTCTCCAGATGTTACTGGGTAGTTGAAGCTTGGCAACGTTCTCTAGATTTTACTGAGTAGTTGAAGCTTGGCAACATTCTCTAGATTTTACTGGGTAGTTGAAGCTTGGCAACATTCTCTAGATTTTACTGAGTAGTTGAAGCTTGGCAACACTCTCTAGATGTTACTGGGTAGTTGAAGCGTGGCAACATTCTCTTAATGTTACTGGGTAGTTGAAGCTTGGCAACACTCTCTAGATGTTACTGGGTAGTTGAAGCTTGGCAACATTCTCTAGATGTTACTGGGTAGTTGAAGCTTGGCAACATTCTCTTAATGTTACTTGGTAGTTGAAGCTTGGCAACATTCTCTTAATTTTACTGGGTAGTTGAAGCTTGGCAACATTCTCTTAATGTTACTTGGTAGTTGAAGCTTGGCAACATTCTCTAGATGTTACTGGGTAGTTGAAGCTTGGCAACACTCTCTTAATGTTACTGAGTAGTTGAAGCTTGGCAACATTCTCTTAATGTTACTGGGTAGTTGAAGCTTGGCAACATTCTCTAGATGTTACTGGGTAGTCAAAGCTTGGTAACATTTTCTAGATGTTACTGAGTGATCGACCCTTGGTAACATTCTGTAGATGTTACTGGGTGATCGACCCTTTGCAACATTCTGTAGATGTTACTGCGTGATCGAAGTTTGGCAACGTTCTGTAGATGTTACTGAGTGATCGAGGTTTAGCAACATTCTGTAGATGTTACTGGGTGATCGACCCTTTGCAACATTCTGTAGATGTTACTGCGTGATCGAATTTGGCAACATTCTGTAGATGTTACTGGGTGATCGAAGTTTGGCAACATTCTGTAGATGTTACTGTGTGATCGAAGTTTGGCAACATTCTGTAGATGTTACTGGGTGATCGAAGTTTGGCAACATTCTGTATATGTTACTGGGTGATCGAAGTTTGCCAACATTCTGTATATGTTACTGGGTGATCGAAGTTTAGCAACATTCTCTAAATGTTACTGGGTGATCGAAGTTTAGCAACATTCTCTAAATGTTACTGGGTGATCGACGTTTAGCAACATTCTCTAAATGTTACTGGGTGATCGACGTTTAGCAACATTCTCTAAATGTTACTGGGTGATCGAAGTTTAGCAACATTCTGTAGATGTTACTGAGTGATCGAATTTTGGGTCAGAAAAACACTTTTAATCTTCTTTCCTTCTCCGTTTCTTTTTAAACTTTTTTTCTTCTCCGTTTACTTTTTTGTGGAATTGTGTTGCATGATATCTTGCTAATTTTCCTAAATATCATGATATATTGCTCCATTTTCCTAAATATCATGATAATTTGTTTCATATGTGACCACCTGAATTGTCACATCATCGTTAATGAAAAATGAAGCGTTCTAGTTATTGCTCTTTGGTGTATCTTAAATATTGTGTTCATTATGATGTCTACTGTTCTGTGATGATGGTAGTGTCTCAGAAAGAAATTTTTATGACAACAGTAAAATCTAGAATGCAAAAGAAGTCGACGATGACGGAGAGTAAAGTTCAAGGACAAAGTCCTAAAGTTATTTGGATAACAATGGCTACGCACAAAGGCAAGGACCGGTTAACGACCTAAGCCATTAGGAACGACACAAGAACGCATTTACAGCATTGTCAACTGAAACGTCAGCCGACAACAGTCCTGTAGTGTTTACTTATCAGTAACCGTCCCATAAATCACTAAAACGAGCCTTCATCTTTCTTGCTTTAAATTGTTTTGTTTAATCCTTGTCCTTGATTAACAACATTTGGGCCACCAGCTTTTATTTTGTCCAAAAAAATAATAAAAAGATAAAACTCTCAAACACAGATTTCACCTTAGATATCTCACTATTAAATTAAAAGACAATCCTGTTATATTCTTCGATTTTCCCACCATGGCAGACAGAATAAGACTTTGCTAAGCATTGGGTTATTGAATTGTTAGGCGTGTCATCATCATTGCACTCCGAACATGTCCATAGGTGCTTTGATCCCCTCCTCAGCAAGTCTCGAAATGTCCATGGACTGACGACTCCAGTTCTCCAGTTTAATGTTGGTTAATTAGTCTTCTTATACGCCCACTAAGTTTCTCGTTTCTGGCTGTGCCCATCTTAACTCCCATCTCTTTCATCCGAAGGAGTGACGTGGACTCATGTTTGTCTAAGTCCTGTGTCATTCCCACTTCCCGGAGGGCATTGATGGTGTCCGCCCGATCCATTGGTTTGCTAATAAAAGAAAAAAGTAAAGCACCCCCTTCACGCCAAGTGGCGTATAGGGAATATGGTGTTAGTGACCATAAATTGTACAGACCTTCAGCACAAGATTTTTGCGGTAATGTGGTCGGTATTAAGCCCGTGCCGCTTTACTTTCCCAGAAAAAAATCCAGTACCCATTAAAGATTGGGTGAAATTGTTTTCCTAAGTATGTGCCAAACTTCAGATATGTGCAGACCCACATCATCCGCTATACAGTGAATTTCAGAAATACAAAAGGCAGTGGGTTGAACGGAGGAAAATCATGGATGGGGTAGATTATGGACATCGCTCAGAAGGTGTGATGATCAATCGATGACTTAGATCTCTGGTAAGAATGGGTACGAATTCCGCCAGTGTATAGTACTTTCTCGTCGTCATCACACCAGACAGAGAATGTAGACAACAAAACCTGCCTGGTCGTTGAGGCAGAACTGCGGTTCTTGATTTTAGAGAATTCTTCTGAGAGTGACTAAGTCATTTACACAGGTAGGTCTGTTATTTAGCATGAACAGAGCACGTTGGCTTTCACGGATCTTGTTGGAGGTAGAACTGTGAAGGAAGACAGTAGTACTTTCGCATTGACTGCAGGTAGTTTCACCATGGAAATTATGGCTGTCACTAAGTAATTGGCATGGCTTGAGACTTATACACATGTGTGCTTTCTCTATGATTCAATGAATATTCTCATGAAGATCGCAGCTGTTTGAACTCGACTACAGTGGTTAGTCTTTTGCGAGGTCTAGTCTAACAAAAGTCTGTTTCATTTTCGTGCCAGGACACGCGATTGTAAGAGCTAATGAGCTGAAAGACTTGCCAGTTTGGTTGATGTTGTTGGAATGGATCGCGGTGATATCATGAATGACCTCAGGGATGCCGGACGAAAAAGAAAACTATTTTAAAAGTTACCCTAAATCTGAAACCACGAACAAAGTGCACGAATATCATGTCAAAGTGGAATGTTCCAGACGGGAGTACTACACAGGAACTCAAATCTCTCTCTCTCTGCTATCAAGACTCAATCAGAGTAGGATTCCAGACTCTCTCTTGAAGTCAGCTGTCTGTTTAAGTGATTCGATTGCCCAAAATATAGTTTCTCTTCCAGGGAGGTGGGTGTGGACCACAGTGCTCTTCTCAGGTCTGTGTATTGGAGGCAATCCTGTAGATGTTTTAGGAACTCGAATAAGACATAACAACCAATGGTCGCTACACATTAATGGATGTAAATCAGAAGAGATCTCAGCATTTAAGGACTTCTCTCCAATGTGCAACGAGAATGACCTGTCGACTATACCAAACTAAATTAAATAAAAAATTGCAAATTCGACGGAGAGGATATCATGTACTTCCTTGTTGTTATGCACTCCCCAAGTCTTTCTATTGTAAACACATGGTGGCAATAGAAATAATTATTAACTGATGTTAATTAATGGAGGCATTAACACAATTTATAATATACTCCATAGGAAAATGTCCAACACATTTCATTAAGCAATTTCCTACACATGCCTTATATCAATGTCCGCACACTCTACAAAACAATACATAACCCACTCCATTAACACAATATATAACACTGCATTAAAACAATATATAACACACTCCATTAAAACAATATATAACACACTGCATTAAAACAATATCTAACACACTCCATTAAAACAATAATAACACACTGCATTAAAACAATATATAACACACTCCATTAAAACAATATATAAAACACTGCATTAAAACAATATATAACACACTCCATTAAAACAATATATAACACACTCCATAAAACAATATCTAACACACTCCATAAAGCAATATCTAACACACTCCATAAAACAATATCTAACACACTCCATAAAACTATATATAACACACTCAACAAAACAAAATCTTACACACTCCATAAAACAATATCTAACACACTCCATAAAACAATATCTAACACACTCCAAAAAACAATATCTAACACACTCCATAAAACAATATCTAACACACTCCATAAAACAATATCTAACACACTCCATAAAACAATATCTAACACACTCCATAAAACAATATCTAACACACTCCATAAAACAATATCTAACACACTCCATAAAACAATATCTAACACACTCAACAAAACAATATCTAACACACTCCATAAAACAATATCTAACACACTCAACAAAACAATATCTAACACACTCCATAAAACAATATCTAACACACTCAACAAAACAATATCTAACACACTCCATAAAACAATATCTAACACACTCAACAAAACAATATCTAACACACTCCATGAAACAATATCTAACACACTCCATAAAACAATATCTAACACACTCCGTAAAACAATATCTAACACACTCCATAAAACAATATCTAATACACTCCATAAAACAATATCTAACACACTCCATAAAACAATATCTAACACACTCAACAAAACAATATCTAACACACTCAACAAAACAATATCTAACACACTCCATGAAACAATAACTAACACACTCAACAAAGCAATATCTAGCACACTCCATAAAACAACATCTAACACACTCCATAAAACAATATCTAACACACTCAATAAAACAATATATAACACACTCCATAAAACAATATCTAACACACTGCATAAAACAATATCTAACACACTCAACAAAACAATATCTAACACACTCCATAAAATAATATCTAATACACTCCATAAAACAATATCTAACACACTCCATAAAACAATACCTAACACACTCCATAAAACAATATCTAACACACTCCATAAAATAATATCTAATACACTCCATAAAACAATATCTAACACACTCAATAAAATAATATCTAACACACTCCATAAAACAATATATAACACTCTCAACAAAACAATGTCCTACATAACCATAAATGAAATAGAATATTCAAAATAACGAGTCTGTCAATCTTCACTCTCTCTTTCTCTCTCTCACTCTCCTTTTTTTCTGTTATCTTCTTTTTCACTCTATCTCCATTTGTCTTTCTATTTTCATATTCCCCTCTTTCTATTTCACTCTCTTTCTCTTTTTCTTACTCGTTCCCCTTTACTTTCTTGTTACTACCATTCTCACTTTCTCTCTCTCGTTCTCTCTCTTTATCTTTCTGGTGAGAAAAATCAAACAGATCCGAAACTTTCGTAGCGGCTGCTCTGGACATGCTGCCTTTATCATCCAGCCTTACAAATTATCATCTAGCCTTTTAAATTATCATCTAGCCTTACACATTATCATCTAGCCTTACAAATTATCATCTAGCCTAACAAATGCACTGACCCACAAGCCGATCGGTAAATCCTAAATTTGGGAATATGCTGTAATAATAGAACTCGTGATCTCTTTGTATCAAATTCTGTCTCTTTCTTATTTCTCCCCCCACCCTACTCACAAATCTTCTCTCTCTCTCTCTCTCTCTCTCTCTCTCTCTCTCTCTCTCTCTCTCTCTCAATCACTGACTTTCTTCGTTCTCCTTTTACTCACTCATTCTCTTTATCACTCATTTCTTACCCACAATTTTACGTTGATCACAACCCTCGTTATGGTCTCCATATCCATCGGCTATCTGTAAATTCTCCTCGTGAAAATATTATAACATAAATTACACGTTCGGTGGTCTGCAGTAGCACTACAACAAACAGCGAATCAAACTCTGAGAGTATGAGAATAACAAATCAGCTTCGCAAAACAAAATTATGACAGTGAAGTCATAGTTCAATCCACTTAACTTTTAAATGCCCGGAAACAAAAAATGATGCATACCGTCTATCAGTAATAATTCAGTGTCACCTAAAAATGAACCACGTGACTTCATAATAATTCAGTGTCACGAAACATAATGTGTTATTTTCTTTATGATTACTCTTTATATATGATATAAATAAGCCGTTTATTTTTTCCTCAAATAAATTGTAACCAGATTAAAAATGTGCACAATCATATGACATGCTCTATTAAATTATCATACAAAAACAGAAATACGAACGCATGTAGCTACGAAATAAGGTGTTACTGAAATAATTTCCATAACTTGTACCCAAGCTGCTATAGTGAACAGCTAAAGTTCGTATTTGAAAAACGGTTATCAAGGCAATAGCCCTTACATCCGCCCAATCCATTGAGTCCCACACAAAAGGTTCTCTTTAAGCCTGGCTTCAAGGTCTCAATGAACCACATTTTTTAGGCCTGAAAACTGGAACATTTATGGTTTACTTTTACTGCTGGTGGTTTCGCTATGTTTTTGTTTTCTTTATAATTTTTTGTTTGTAAAAATATGTGACCCTGCGGATGTGATATCAACACGGCGGTAACCAACAAGTTGAGCCTGTTGAAAGTGATTCACGGTTGACCGCTAGCACGGATCTGCTAAATATCAAAATGGAAGGCTTTTGGAGAGTATCAATATATTTGGGTTATTTGTTTTCCTTTATATTTTTCTAACTTTTTCTTCTTCTACTACTACTACTACTACTACTTCTTCTTCTTCTACTTCTTCTTCTTCTACTTTTTCTTCCTCTTCTACTTCTTCTACTTTTTCTTCCTCTTCCTCTTCTTTCTCTTCTACTTTTTCTTCTTCTTCCTCTTCTACTTCTTCTACTTCTTCTACTTCTTCTACTTCTTCTACTTCTTCTATTTCTTCTACTTCTTCTACTTCTTCTTCTACTACTACTACTTCTTCTACTTCTTCTACTTCTACTTCTTCTTCTTCTACTTTTACTTCTTCTACTTCTTCTTCTTCTACTTTTACTTCTTCTACTTCTACTTCTTCTACTTTTACTTCTTCTACTTTTACTTCTACTTCTTCTTCTACTTCTTCTTCTACTTTTACTTCCTCTTCTTCTACTTCTTCTTCTTCTTCTACTTTTACTTATTCTGCTTCTTCTTCTATTTTTTTCTACTTATTCTTCTTATTACTATTATTATTTTCTGTCTTAGCTTTCTTCATTTATTTATTTCTAATTCACGATCTTGATATTTTTCTACCATTTTCCCCTTCGCATATTCTCTTTCGAACACTTCCTAGAGCTACCTACCTACCTGCCAAGTCTGTTAACTTATTCATTTATCTAGCCAAAAAACAACACAAGCACACACACACACATATAGACACATCTTCTATCCTTTCTATGTATCTTTCTAGCATATACTCTCTCACTCTGTGTGTTTTTTTTGTTTACTTATAATCCTCCTTCTTTCTTTTTGTTTTACTTTCTTCCGCTAACCTTATCTTTTTTTTTTCTCTCTCTCTCTCTCTGTCTCTAATTATATCTCTTTCATGCTCTTCTTTCTCTATTGCATTCTCTCTCTCTCTGTGTGTGTGTATTTCTGGATTATATTTTATAAACCCCATCTTATCTGAGTATTAAGTCTGAGCTGATAACTGTTCCAAAGCCCCCGACGGCGGTGTTTTGGTGACACAAAGATAAGAAAGAATGCAAGACTTTGGTGATCTCCCTTCTAGTCCCTCCCGCCCCTGAGTCAACAAAGTTTATGATCTCACTTCCGTTGTAGCAACTACCTCTCCTATGGATTTAGTTATAATTTATTTGTTCAGCCTTTCCGTGCTAATTCCAGATCTAACTACTTTATTCAACTTCAGTTTCATCACCTGCACCCCAACCCATTGCACTTCAATCATTTTTCTACAGGTTAAATTTGTAATCGCCCTCATTGAGATGAATGTCTGCTGACGTAGACGAACATGTCTCTCCACAACTTTCCATCTGTACAGCTGTTTATCAATTATGTTGATGATATCCTACTAACATGAGTAAAGGCATCAAGATGCATAGAGATATAAAGCTGCTGTAAAGCTTATGATAATAATGACAATAAAGAAAAGAGACAAAAAAGTCGTATGGTAACAGCTTTACGTAAGTGAGGAATAAAACAAAAGTTGAACGGCGTTTCGGCCAAGTAGGCCTTCAGCTGGAACAATAAACAACAGCACAAAATTAGATATAAAGATATACACATCCTACCAAATCATTCTCTTAGGTATATATATATATATTGGGGGAGGGGTGGGGGATTGTTTTTTTTTTTTTTTTTAGTTATCTTGTTATTTCTTACTTGTCCATCTCTTCTTCTTCTTCTACCTTTTTTAGCTCCCTGTGGAGCATAGGTCTTCAACAAACACTTTCCAAGTCATTCTGTTTTTTGCCATTCTTTTAAGATCATTCCATGTCTTCCCCATCATCTTCATCTCTGCTTCTATCTGTCTTCTCCAAGAATTCCTTGGTCTTCCTCTTTGTCTTTTCCTTTGTCTTTGTCTATATATATATATATATATATATATATATATATATATATATATGGGAGGGGTGGGGGATTGTTTTTTTTTTTAGTTATCATGTTATTTCTTACTTGTCCACGGATGTACATTACTATCATCATCCTCTTGTGCCGTCCCCACATCAAAGGATGGCTACCATGGAGCGCCGTGTCACCTTATTTCTGGCCTTGATGGTGCACACTGTCACAGGTTCACTTGTCTATCCCTTGTTGATGTTGTCAGTCACATTTTAGTCTTATTCTGAAGTCTATCCCTTGTTGATATTGTCAGTCACATTTTAGTCTTATTCTGAAGTCTATCCCTTGTTGATATTGTCAGTCACATTTTAGTCTTATTCTGAAGTCTATCCCTTGTTGATATTGTCAGTCACATTTTAGTCTTATTCTGAAGTCTATCCCTTGTTGATATTGTCAGTCACATTTTAGTCTTATTCTGAAGTCTATCCCTTGTTGATATTGTCAGTCACATTTTAGTCTTATTCTGAAGTCTATCCCTTGTTGATATTGTCAGTCACATTTTAGTCTTATTCTGAAGTCTATTCCTTGTTGATGTTGTCAGTCACATTTTAGTCTTATTCTGAAGTCTATTCCTTGTTGATGTTGTCAGTCACATTTTAGTCTTATTCTGAAGTCTATCCCTTGTTGATATTGTCAGTCACATTTTAGTCTTATTCTGAAGTCTATTCCTTGTTGATGTTGTCAGTCACATTTTAGTCTTATTCTGAATCTGCTTAGTTTACCTGGTATTTTCCCTTCCGAGAAGACTTTCAGGACGTTGTTGTGTCTCTTGAGGTGTCATAAAAATGTTATTCGTCTCGCCCGAAATGTGTTATTAAGTTCTTTATTTGTTTTCTGTTGTTTCAGAATTACATATTTGTTTTCTGTTGTTTCAGAATTACATATTTGTTTTCTGCTGTTTCAAAATTACATATTTGTTTTCTGTTGTTTCAGAATTACATATTTGTTTTCTGTTCTTTCAGAATTACATATTTGTTTTCTGTTGTTTCAAAATTACATATTTGTTTTCTGTTGTTTCAAAATGACATATTTGTTCTCTTCTCCGTTGACACAATTCTGCACATCATCTACATCCACATCTCAATGGCTTAATTGCCTTTATTATTTTCCTATTCAGTCTCCATGTTTCTGCACCATACAGGAATGTTGAAAATGTATCATCATCATGTGCCGTAACCGGTTGGCGTAGGCGATCATGTCCTTCCAAAATCTTTTATCTACAGTGCATCGTATCAGTTCTGTTGTTAACTGTTTTCCATGCCATGACACCAAGCTATCCAGTATTTTCTCTCTTTGTTGTCACCGATCTCTCTTTTCTTTTTTCTTTTTTATTTTGCCAGTTGTAACCAAGTATTCCAGCTTTCCTCTTCTCATGGTGTGCCCAATAAATCTTGATTGTTTCTTTCTGATGTTTTTAGAAGTTCCCTTTTTGTGTTGGCCTCTTTGAGAATTACACTTCACTAGTCTTCTTAGCTGTCCAGGGAACTTTCAACATTCTTCTGAGGAATCTCATCTCTGTGACCTCTAATCGTCTTTTCATTTGTTTGTTTTCTGTCCATGATTCGCTTCCATCGGTCAGAATTGGTTCTATATAGCATCGATGAACTCTTTTTCTCATTTCTATTGAAATAGATTTGTTGCATAAGATATTTTTCATTTTCTGAAATGCTATTTTGGCCTAAGCTATTCTGCTTTTTATTTCTGTGTTGCATCTTCCATCTGATGTTATCACTGTGCCCAAGTATTTCAAACATTGCATTTGTTTCAGATTTGTCTTGTTTATTTTTATGCTGCATGATGGTGATGATTGTGTCTTCGATATAACCATTACTTCTGTTTTCTTACTATTCAGGCTGAGACCTTTCTTGTTGCTTTCTTTTACTAGTATGTCTATCATTTCTTGTAGCTCATTCTCTGTCTCTGCTTTTAAGACTATGTCATCCGCATATCGTAAATTATTTATAATATATAATATTTTAATTATATATAAACATAACACATTGTAGTTTACTATTATTTATGAACTATATTAGAAAGTAGGGAGCCGCGGTAACTCAGTGGTTAGTGAACTGGACTACAAAGGACAAGAGATCGGGTTCGATCCTGATCGACGGCTTCCGGGTTCACCCAGCCTTAGATGGGTGCTGGTTTTTTTTCTGGGAAAGTAAAGCGTCACGGGCGTAATACCGACCTCATTACTTCAAAAATAATGCGCCAAAGGTCTGTAAAAATTATGGTCACTAGCACCATATTCCCTTTACGCCACTTGGCGCGACAGAGCACTTTATTTTTTTTTTATTACATTAGTAGGTAAAATGACGCTACACCCGACTATTATTTAAAACAGTGTGTTCCAATCCAACAAGCGGGATTTAATTTCGGTGACCTATAACCCTTTGTGTTTTCTGACTCGGATTTTTGTATTTAATGTGTATAGTTTGTTTAGTATACCTGATGAAGGTTTTTTTCCGCAACGTTGTAGTTTGTCTTGTCTTTCACTTAGTCTAGCTGCTCAATACCATTTTATGTTTATTTTATGTATAGCTCTCTTCTACGGTTTTCTTTAACTCTTTCAGTGCGTCTCGACGAACCATGCGCCATGTTAATTTCGGTCACGTACGTTTCGCCGCACATTGCGGCACTCTAAATTTGATACATGTAAACTGTCATCAAACCATATTCTTTTTTCTAGGTCTTGTATCACCGTGGTATTGTTGAAATCTAATTCCTTGTTTAATTAACAATAATATTGTTTAATTATATTATTTACATTACAAGGTAACAAAAAACAACTAAATTGATAAAGTGCGCTACAGAAGACATGGAGCTTAAAACAACGATCGACCATTTGGAGAAATAAAAATTGGTGTAAAGTCCACAATGATGTAAATGTGAACATAGACATAGCAGGCAGGGTGTTGCCACCTACAAGAACAACACTATGTTGTACCACCATCTAACGAGATAACGATAACGAGATATAGAAAAGACTGACTTATCTACCGACATTTCTTAAAATTCTACTATTGGCTATTTTCTGTTAACTCTGAGTCATCATCATCATGTACCCTGCCGGCTGGCGTAGGCGATCATGTCCCTCCACAATCTTCTATCCACAGTGCATCGTATCAGTTCTGTTGTTGACTGTTTTCCATGCCATGACACCAAGCTATCCAGTATTTTCTCCCTTTGTCGTCCGCGATCTCTCCTTCCTTTTATTTTGCCAGTTGTAACCAAGTATTCCAACTTTCCTCTTCTCATGATGAGCCCGAAAAATGTTGATTGCTTCTTTCTGATGTTTTTTAAGAGCTCCCTTTTTGTGTTGGCCTCTTTGAGAACTTCCTCATTGGTCTTTTTATCTGTCCAGGGAACTTTCAACATTCTTCTGAGAAATCCCATCTCTGTGGCCTCTAACCGTCTTTTCATTTGTTTGTCTACTGTCCATGATTCACTTCCATAGGTCAGAATTGGTTCTATATAGCACTGATGAACTTTCTTTCTCATTTTTATTGACATAGATTTGTTGCATAAGATATTTTTCATTTTCTTAAATGCTATTTTGGCCTGAGCTATTCTGCTTTTTATTTCTGTTGTGCATCTTCCATCTGATGTTATTATTGTGCCCAAGTATTTGAAACGTTGCACTTGTTTCAGATTTGTTCTGTTTATTTGTATGCTGCATGATGGTGATGATTGTTCTGAGTACAGAAGATTTTTATCAATCCAGCGATAGAAGTTACAGAGACAAAATTGTTTATGTTTTAAAATATCAATCTACGTGTTTACATATATCTAACACTTAATATATGGTATCTGAATTTTTAGATAATTAAACAAGGAATTATATTTCACTAATACCAAGGTGATACAAGACCACGCAAAAAAATATATGGTTTCATGACAGTTTACATTTATCAAATTTAGAGGGGCGCACTGTGCGGCGAAATGTATGTAACCGAAATTAGCGTGGCACTTGGTGCGTCGAAACGTACGGAAAGAGTTAATGAAAACCGTAGAAGAGGGCCATATATAAATTAAACATAAAATGGTATTGAGCAGCTAGACTAACAGAAAGACAAGACAAACTACAACGTTGCGGCAAAAACCTTCATCGGGTATAATAAACAAACTAAACACATTAAACACAAAATTCCTAGTGAGAAAACACAAAGAGTTATAGGTCACCGAAATTAAAAATCCCGCTAGTCGGATTGAAACACACTGTGTTAAATAATAGTCAGATATAGCGTCCTTCGGGCGGCTGTTATGTCTGCAGTCTCATAATTATTTATGCCCCCTCCTGGACAAATTGTACTGGTGATTCTATTAGAAGCATTAACATCTAAAAGAGAACAGGCTGGGATACACTTGTCTTTTATTGTGTCAACATTTATCAAGTTCTTCATAAATAAATATTATCTTATTCTTGGCGTTCAGCGGGCGTTGATACGTTGTCACTATTTTTACGACAAAGCTATGATATCTGCGCATTTCTGCCCGATACATCCATGGCATGTGTAGATTTGCGTAACAATTATTTACCGGGCAGTAGAGATGTTTGGCCTACTTTTTCGACTTTTAGTTGCCAGGGGGTCTTTAACGTGCGCAAATATACACGAAACCTCCTGTAGTTTATCGTTCTATGAGAAGGCTAAACATTCAGATCTCGCTACCACGAGACCACGAGAGAGTAAATGCATGAAGTATGAAGAAACAGCTTTATGAAGTGAAACATTCAAATCGCCTATGGCAGGAATCGAACACAGGACTTTTCAATCTAGAAACCGACGTCTTTCCTCTAGACCACCCATTCCCCCTTAAACATTATTAAGTATAAACACACTAGCAAAGTCACCAATTGTAGCATAGGCCGAATGGTTACCAAACTTTGGTATGGCGCGCCAAATGTAACAGACGGCACTAGCCGAGTGTGAACGAACTTGCGCGAGCATTCACTTTGTATTCCTTAATATTTATATACTGGTCTCTGTGATGAAGGGAGCCGCGATAGCTCAGTGGTTAGTGAACTGGACTACAAAGGACAAGGGGTAGGGTTCGATCCCAACCGACGGCTTCCGGGTTCACCCATGCTTAAATGGGTACCGGATTTTTTTTTCTGGGAAAGTAAAGCGGCACGGGCGTAATACCGACCACATTACCCCAAAAATCATATGCTGAAGGTCTGTAAAATGTATGGTCACTAACACCATATTCCGTATAAGCCACTTGGCGTGACGGGGGTTCTTTACTTTTTTTACTCTCTCTGATGAAATAGATAAGATGATAATGACGATTTAAGTAACATTCATCGTCATCATCATGTGCCATACCGGTTGGCGTAGACGATCATGTCCTTCCACAATCTTCTATCTACAGTGCATCGTATCAGTTCTGTTGTTGACTGTTTTCTATGCCATGACACCAAGCTAGTCAGTATTTTCTCTCTTTGTCGTCCGCGATCACTTTTTCCTTTTATTTTGCCAGTTGTAACCAATTTTCCTCTTCTCATGATGTGCCCAAAAAATGTTGATTGTTTCTTTCTGATATTTTTTAGGCGTTCCCTTTTTGTGTTGGCCTCTTTGAGAATTTCCTCATTGGTCTTTTTAGCTGTCCAGGGAACTTTCTATATTCTTCTGAGAAATCCCATCTCTGTGGCCTCTAATCGTCTTTTTTTTTTTTGTCTACTATCCATGATTCGCTTATATAGGTCAGAACTGGTTCTATATAGCACCAATGAACTCTCTTTCTCACTTCTATTGACATAGATTTTCTTAAATGCTATTCTGACCTGAGCTAGTCTGCTTTTTATTTCTGTGGTGCATTTTCCATCTGCTGTTATTATTGTGCCCAAGTATTTAATGCGCTGCTCTTGTTTCAGATTTGTCCTGTTTATTCTTATGCTGCATGATGGTGATGCTTGTTTCTTCGATATGACCATTACTTCTGTTTTCTTACTATTCAGACTTAGACTTTTCTTGTTGCTTTCTTTTACTATTATGTCTATCATTTCTTGTAGTTCTTTCTCTTTCTTTGTTATTAAGACAGTGTCATCCGCATGTCGCAAATTATTTATGTTGTGACCGTGTGTTATAAGTAACATTAACAAGGAAAAATTCGTTTATGTGCCGCAAATATTAAGTATATGTGGATGTTGTCACTTCTAACCACTGAGTAGGCACGTGACAGTACCCTCTGAGCGATCCCCTCATCAAAACTTTGTGGCTCCGTGAGAACAGCGGCATATATTTTCAGGATCACTGGCATACTTTAAGCGAATACTTTTAAAAAAATAACAAATTTAAAAATTATTCTCTGACATTTCTTCCTCGCAAGAGTTCTCTCTCTCTCTCTCTCTCTCTCTCTCTCTCTCTCTCTCTCTCTCCCTCTCTCTCTCTCTCTCTTGCTACTGTGGCCTGAAATTACTATTATGTAATTTCAATTGAGCGAAAAACTAAAAATGAACATAAAACTGCAACGACCAAATTCATGTACACATATAGGAACAGTATAAACACATTCACTTCATTGTATTAAAGTTCAATGACATCTTCGATGTTTTTTTCTTCAGTTAACTCATTTGTTTAATTAACTGTCAATTTGTATTCTTCTATAATGTAGTGCATCTACTTTTGTTTTATCATTTCATTTATTATCACACTTTTTATTCGTCCTTCATTTGCTAGTCCCGCTAAATCTAGAAATGTTCGAGTTTATCTTTATTCCGTTGTCTGTGTTATTACCATTGTCTGAGGAAGGCCGCATGTAGGCCGAAACGTCAGTGTTTTGTTGTGTTCTTTCTTTGTAAAGCTGTCATCATACCTTGTAGGAGTGTACGTTACAGCCCACCACTTGTTCTTTATTACCAGCTTTACCGCAGCACTGCACTTATTTCCCTGTTCACCATTTAAACTTCTGTTTGTATGTACCATTTATTTGTACTTTTTTACATTGAATTTCAGCAATATTTTTCTTTAGCATCTGGCAATAGAGAATAAAAAGTTGCAGAATACAGATCAAAAGCCTAGCTGTAGATTTCATTAAAATCAAATCTTCATTCATGTCACATATTGACGATTAATTCCCATATCTCTCCCCCCCCCCCCCCCTCTTTCCGTTCAAATGTGTCCTTTTCACAGAATAATTTGTGTGACAGTTTTCGAGTAGTTTGAGATTTCTCAATATTGGTTAACCAACTTGGAACAGACACACTCAGCGGGAATTATCGTGTGTACTCTTATTCGATAATAACCTTCCTTGTGTATATGTTCTAACAACGTGGCATTGCAGCTAGCAAGGCTAAGGTATGATGCCATTTCGATTTATGATGCCATGTCGATGTATTAAAGCCATCGAAAAAGATCGTTTCAAGTGTATATAACAGTCTGTTTGTCTATCAGGGTCTATAAAGGTCAAATTATTCAGTGGAAAGGACACATTTTTAGAGGGGGGGGGGAGGGAAGGAAGAGATAACGGAATTAATCATCAATATGTGCCATGAATGAACATATGATTTTGACGAAACCGACAACTAGTCGTAGACGTATACCTAGATGCATAGCAGACCACGTTTGGACGTAGCCACTTTGATACCGGCCCCGTAGCTCCACTGGGATGGCCACATTGTTAAAATAAGGCAGCGAAGAGGCAAATAATTGTAGTGCTGCTGTTAAGCTGGTAGAAGGAGCAAGTGGTGGGGTGTAACGTACACTCCTACAAGGTATGGTGACAGCTTTGCAAAAATGGAACACAACAAAATACTGACGTTTCGGTTAACATGCGGTCTTCTTCAGAGAACAAGAACAAAACAGACGGAGAACGGAATAAAGATCAACTCTACTACGTCTAGATTGTGCAAGGCAGGTAGATCAAGGAAAATTAGAAAGAGGGATAGGAGATGACATGATAAAACAAAAGGGAAATATACCACATATAAGAGGATAACAACATATCATGATATGTACAAATTAGTAAGCTATTTGAAAAAATATTTAAAAATTAAACCGAGACTTAACTGAGGCACGATCCAAAAGCTCCCAGCGAGTAGAATAATAATTAAAATAAGGCACTTCACCTGGTCACTAACAATGACCGATTGTCTGCTAAGGGTTAATATGTAACACAGTACTCGCGCCCCGAAAAGTATTTAATATTTTATCATTGTGCTTAACTCCAGTAACTCTCTTTCCTTAGAAATGCGTTCAGCAGTGCCACGTGTACTATTTTGCTTTATTATTTAACATAAAAAGGTGTCAAGAGCCCCCGCCACGCCAAGTGGCGTACATCTACTATGGTATTAATGACCATAACTTTTACAGACCTTCGGCACATAATTTTTTGGCGTAATGTGGTCGGTATTACGCCTGTGCCGCTTTCCTTTCCCAGAAAAAAATATGATACCAATTTAAGGCTGGGTGAACCCGAAGCCGTCGGTTGGGATATAACCCTACCTCTTGTCCTTTGTAGTCCAGTTCACTAACCACTGAGCTGTCGCGGCTCCTATTATTCAGCATGGCCATATATAACACGCCTATCAGCTGTTAATTTCTCAAACAAAGAACAGCAAATGTTAACAAGCTGAGCCATGCTATTCCAGGACACACCCGCCATGCTTTGCAGCTGTTAAGATCTCCAAAGAAAACAAGATTTGACTGACAGCCCCATTTATATTTCTGTATCTGTATGTGTAAGAAGCATCGTCAATGTAATCCCATAATGTCCATTAGTGCATCGATTTTTTTCCCTGCCTCCCAGCATGAGGGGCATTCCCTAAACACAATCTCCACGTCTGTCTGCCTGGGTGCTATCAGTATTTCTGGCCCCATTCAACACAATTTTCTCGTCTAAATTTTCACTTCTATCATTCAACAATTGTACCATTAAACACTTGTACCATTAAACACTTTTACAATTAAACACTTGTACCATTAGACACTTCTATCACTACACATAGCAAAATGTTATATCTTCTTATTATTCCTATATACACAATATTGTGCACAAACGGGGATATTAAACAAGAAAACAGAACACAGAATTGAAGACTTTGAAATGTGGATATATAGAAGAATAGGTACAATTGGATGGAAGGAAAAGAAAACAAACGATAAAGTCTGAAAACAACTAAAAATGAAAATAAAACTACTAGACACAATTCAAGGAAGACAAATTCTATATTTGGGCCATGTTAAAAGACACAACAACCTACTAAAAATAATCTTGGAGGGGAAAATACAAGGTAAAAGAGGCAGAGGAAGACCAAGACTAACATGGACGAGTTACATCAAAAGAGGAACATATCAACCTATGACAACTTGCACCATCAAAGCAAGAGACAGAGCAGAATGACGCTCCATGGTTGCCAACCTTCGTTGCGGAGATGGCACTCGATGATGATGATTACTACACAGTAATCATTAAACATCTTTATTCTCTGCCTCATTCCCTTTCTCGTTTAGTAATCAGGGAGAGATAGTTTACCCTGGGAAGGTGAGAAATGTTGCCTCGCATCTGAGTTTCGATGCTTGAGGCGACACCATACAGAAATCTCCGAACATTTCTGGATAGGCGGCCGAGCACATATGGGTGTAAACTCGCGTGTTAAGACGCCGGTTCAAGTCTCGTACTTTACCTTACCTTTAGTTTACAGTCGTCTACTCGTAGATTGATCTCCTATGAGGAACGATTAACGATGTTCCTACTCGTCACTCCATCCATGTATTATTTTAGGGCACCCTACTGCAATCTTATATATGTCACAGCTGTTAATTTGTTACCTCAAAGTGGTAATTTAGTTATAATACTCTTGGACATCTAACTGCATTTATGAATGAATGTGTCCTTTGCCTACACTACTTTCCACTCATTATTATAATTGATGATTTATGGAAGTGGTTTAAATTTGTAACATCACACACACAAAAAGCCACAGTTTTAGTTCAAGGCAATATTTGTATGTGAATTCTATTTTATTATTTATAGCCTGCAAATAAAGATAAAAGGTTTGGCAAATCTGAGGATTCAGTGTACAATGTTCCATTTTAAACCAGAAAATATTGTGTGTTTTTTTTTTTATTACACATCTTCTTCTAATATCTTTGAATGCACAAGAAGAGAAGCGCGTACATTTTATATCTTTATGGAAAGACATAAATGAGTAAGCAAACTGAAGCATCATTGACAACCAACTGTTTTGCAGAATTTGTTAATAATTGTTCTATTGGTGGTTAATTTTCTGTTTTCTTATCAGGTGGCCATGCCATTAATTTATTGTTTCTTTCTTAGAGCATAGTTCCTAACATTGTCCTAAGATGTTCATCTTTTATTTTTATTATTTGTAGTCTAATTAGTATTATTATTATTTGTTTTATTATTGTTGTTGTTATTATTAGTGTTATTATTAGTATTAGTATTATTACTATTATTGGTATCATTATTATTATTATTATTATTACCATTATTATTAGTATTATTATTATTATTAATATTATTACTATTAAAATTATAATTATTAGAAGTATTAATATTATTAATTTGTAAACACAAATTCAGTTATAAGAATCACCACGTTAAATCAAGAACAGTATAAGTTGTTGTTTTTTTCAGTAAAGTGATAATTTATAACTTTAACAACAATGAGTGTTTGGTTAATACTTTATATAGAGTACATGAGTTTATTACTTGCTCTACATCACCTTCTTCTTGCCACTCTTCCCGCAAAAAGGCGTTACAAGCGCCGTATCGCGTGTTTACTGCTAAGGTAGAATATTTGCACCTTTCAGCTGGACATATTTTAGGTTGTTACGTCATTTGGAGACAGTTTTGCCTATCTACCTCGATATGTGCCCTCGTGGTAGGGCTCATAAGATGCTCCATGAACCTACGTGCAAGTAAGTAAAGGATACCTAACCAGGCATTTATATAACAATCAGAAGGTAAACGAAAACATCATCATCATTATCATCATCAAGTACCGGGCCTGCTGGCGTAGGTGATCATGTCTCTCCACAACTTTCGATCTCGGCAGCTATTTGTCATTTCTGTTGTTGACCTTCTGCCAAGCCATTCTCTTAGCCTGTCTGTTATTTTCTCTCTTTGCTTCCCTCTATCTCTTTGTCCCTCAGTTTTTCCAGTTGTTTACAATATATTCCAGTTGTTCTCTTCTCATTACATGGCCAAAAAATGATGATTGTTTCTTCCTAATATTGGAAACAAGCTCTCTTTTTGCTTTGACCTCTCTCAGAACATCTTCATCACTCTTCTTAGCTGTCCATGGTACTCTCAACATTCTTCTGTAAAACCACATTTCTACAGACTCCAGTGATTTTCTTGTCTGTTGTCCTATTGTCCATGATTCGCATCCATATGTTAAGACTGGCTCTACGTAACATTTAAGAACTCTCTTTCTAGTGTTTATTATCAAAAATGGATTGCATAGTATCTTCCTTATTTTTGGGAAAGCTGCTTTTGCCTGAGCCATAAACCAAAACAAGGAAAACCAAAAGACACCCTGCACAGAACCATCATCAAAAAGAGCGCAGCTACGGGTCTCAGAAACAAGCAAGAACTAAAACAGGTTGTGACTGGCTGTCAGATATGGAAAACAATGACTTCTGCCCTACGCTCTTTATTCGGCTCAAAATGATAATCGATCAATCAAAAATGAACCTACGTAAATAGCTGTAGTACAAACATGAACACGTTGATTAGGACGTTCCATGAACATACATGTGGAGCTGTAGTACAAACATGAACATACATGTGGAGCTGTAGGACAAACATGAACACGTTGATTAGGACGTTCCATGAACATACATGTGGAGCTGTAGTACAAACATGAACAAGTTGATTAGGACGTTCCATGAACATACATGTGGAGCTGTAGGACAAAAATGAACACGTTGATTAGGACGTTCCATGAACATACATGTGGAGCTGTAAGACAAACTTGAGTAGGCTGATCAGTACGTTTTAAAAACCTATATATGGAGCTGCAATTCAAACTTGGTCAGGTCTGGTTCGCTGACCCTAACGTCATATATAAGGCGATGATTTTTATCAATGCAACTTGGATCACCACTACCTAACTATTATCTGTCACTTGTCTTGGGAATGAGAGCTCTCTTATGCATAAACAATTAGAGAGGTTATGTCAGTCTCGAGAGACAGTGGTTTAGTGTCCGTACGAGGACCTAGTCAATATTATTTAGGATGTAACTATATCACGCGCACAGATAACTGACAGTACGATATCACACGCTACGATTAAGGAGGGGGGGGGGGGGCGAGTAGCTGAAGTGTGGTTCAAATTGTCGCCCTTCAGTTTCAAGATTCCTACCACCTCTCGAGCGACACCATCCCTCCCCCCAAAAAAGAAAAACCCAACCCTCCATTGTTTTCTGATATCAAAGGTAATGCAAATCGAGTACCTAAACAAACGGATTCGGACGATATCAATGTAGATTTGTTAAAGTTTAACGCCGATAAAAAACTGTAAATATTCTAGTTCTCTTTACTGTAGAGTGGTTCAAATCGTGACGGTTTGCTTGCTGAAACCTAAGGGTGTTCTGTGCTGGCAGTGGTCAACAATAAGAGGCAAGGAATTGGTGCAAAATCAGTGGTGAGGAATAGGTGAAATAATTAGTGGTGAGGAAGGGGTGCAATAATTAGTGGTGAGGAATGGGTGCAATAATTGGTTGTGAGGAATGGGTGAAATAATTAGTGGTGAGGAATGTGTGCAATAATTAGTGGTGAGGAATGTGTGCAATAATTAGTGGTGAGGAATGGGTGCAATAATTGGTTGTGAGGAATGGGTGCAATAATTAGTGGTGATGAATGGGTGCAATAATTGGTTGTGAGGAATGGGTGAAATAATTAGTGGTGAGGAATGGGTGCAATAATTGGTTGTGAGGAATATGTGCAATAATAAGTGGTGATGAATGTGTGCAATAATTAGTGGTGAGGAATGTGTGCAATAATTAGTGGTGATGAATGGGTGCAATAATTGGTTGTGAGGAATGGGTGCAATAATTAGTGGTGATGAATGGGTGCAATAATTGGTTGTGAGGAATGTGTGCAATAATTAGTGGTGATGAATGGGTGCAATAATTGGTTGCGAGGAATGGGTGAAATAATTAGTGGTGAGGAATGGGTGAAATAATTAGTGGTGAGGAATATGTGCAATAATAAGTGGTGATGAATGTGTGCAATAATTAGTGGTGAGGAATGTGTGCAATAATTAGTGGTGATGAATCTGTGCAATAATTAGTGGTGATGAATGTGTGCAATAATTAGTGGTGATGAATGTGTGCAATAATTAGTGGTGATGAATGTGTGCAATAATTAGTGGTGATGAATGTGTGCAATAATTAGTGGTGATGAATGTGTGCAATAATTAGTTGTGAGGAATGTGTGCAATAATTAGTGGTGATGAATGTGTGCAATAATTAGTTCTGAGGAATGTGTGCAATAATTAGTGGTGAGGAATGTGTGCAATAATTAGTGGTGAGGAATGTGTGCAATAATTAGTGGTGAGGAATGTGTGCAATAATTAGTGGTGAGGAATGTGTGCAATAATTAGTTGTAAGGAATGTGTGCAATAATTAGTTCTGAGGAATGTGTGCAATAATTAGTTGTGAGGAATGTGTGCAATAATTAGTTCTGAGGAATGTGTGCAATAATTAGTTCTGAGGAATGTGTGCAATAATTAGTTGTGAGGAATGTGTGCAATAATTAGTTGTGAGGAATGTGTGCAATAATTAGTGGTGAGGAATGTGTGCAATAATTAGTGGTGATGAATGTGTGCAATAATTAGTTGTGAGGAATGTGTGCAATAATTAGTTCTGAGGAATGTGTGCAATAATTAGTTCTGAGGAATGTGTGCAATAATTAGTTCTGAGGAATGTGTGCAATAATTGGTTCTGAGGAATGTGTGCAATAATTAGTGGTGAGGAATGTGTGCAATAATTAGTTGTGAGGAATGTGTGCAATAATTAGTTCTGAGGAATGTGTGCAATAATTAGTTCTGAGGAATGTGTGCAATAATTAGTTCTGAGGAATGTGTGCAATAATTAGTGGTGAGGAATGTGTGCAATAATTAGTGGTGAGGAATGTGTGCAATAGTTAGTTCTGAGGAATGTGTGCAATAATTAGTTCTGAGGAATGTGTGCAATAATTAGTTCTGAGGAATGTGTGCAATAATTAGTTCTGAGGAATGTGTGCAATAATTAGTTCTGAGGAATGTGTGCAATAATTAGTTCTGAGCAATGTGTGCAATAATTGGTTCTGAGGAATGTGTTCAATAATTAGTTCTGAGGAATGTGTGCAATAATTAGTTCTGAGGAATAGGTGCAATAATTAGTGGTGAGGAATGGGTGCAATAATTAGTGGTGAGGAATGGGTGCAATAATTAGTGGTGAGGAATGGGTGCAATATTTAGTGGTGAGGAATGTGTACAATAATTAGTGGTGAGGAATGGGTGCAATAGTCAGTGGCGAGGAATGGGTGCAACAATCAGTGGCGAAGAATGGGTGCAACAATCAGTGGCGAGGAATGGGTTCAACAGTCAGTGTCGAGGAATGACTGCAACATTCAGTGGCGAGGAGGAATGGTTGAACAACAATCAGTGGCGAGGAATGAACAGTCAGAGGAATGGCAACATTCAGTGGCGAGGACAATCAGTGGTGAGGAATGGTTGAACAATCAATGCCGAGGAATGGTTGAACAATCAATGGCGAGGAATAGGTGCAACAATCAATGGCAAGGAATGGGTGCAACAATCAATGGCGAGGAATGGGTGCAACAATCAATGGCGAGGAATGGGTGCAACAATCAATGACGAGGAATGGGTGCAACAATCAATGGCGAGGAATGGGTGCAACAATCAGTGGCGAGGAATGGGTGCAACAATCAGTGGCGAGGAATGGGTGCAACAATCAATGGCGAGGAATGGGTGCAACAATCAATGGCGAGGAATGAGTGCAACAATCTGTGACGAGGAATGAGTACAACAATCAGCAGCGAGGAATGAGTGAAAGCATCAGTGGCGAGGAATGAGTGCAAGCATCAGTTCGAGGAATGAATATTACAATCTGTAGCAAGGAATGAGTCAACTAACACTGTCAACGCAACTGTGGCTAGGAGCATAGTGTAATAGCAACCATTGTTCTTTCTCTGGGTTTATACATCGGTAGACCGATAACCTACAGACATGTCAGCAACACAACTAAACATTGCACTCAGTCGAAAGGCAGAATAGAGATAGACTCAAGATGCATCAAAGCTTGTAAAATCATTGGACACCATTGTCCAACAAAGAAATAACACTAGATGCAAAACGGGCACTATACACTATAACCTTCATCCTAACGTTGTGCTACCAATGTCTGTCATTGCACCCTAGATGCAAGAACAACAAGAAAAATAACCTCTACTGAGATTCAATGTGTGAAGAATGGCAGGAAATAGCCTGAGAGACAATGTCAGAAATGAAGAACTGAGAAAAAAAAATGTTAGGGATAACTCCCACCACAGAATATATATAGAAACAATAGATAAAATGGTTTGGCCACGTGACAAGACAGAGTGCTCAAAACACAACACAACGAGCCCCTAGTAAACGATGCGCGATAAGACCCAAGGGTAGACCACGAAAAAGATGAATTGACGGAATATTAGAAACACTAGTAAACATAACAGCAGCAGACGCCAACAAATGAGCGAAAGACCGCAAATTATATCTCCCCTCGACGCTGAAAGGCAGACGAGAAAGGAAATAAGAAGTCAGAAGGCAGCAGCTCACTGCTGCTGAATCAGTGACTTTTCGAAAATAGTTACATAGACAATCAGAATTTTTTTTTTTTCGTTCGCCAGCTTTTAACTCTGACGAAGTCCCTAGAGACTAGGAACTGAATTGTGCGTGTTAATCCATTTTTCCCCAGTAGCCGTGTGCACAGGGGTCCCTCGCCGCACAGGCAGATAACTCCGACTTCAGGGGTACTCATATTTTTTCCGTCGATGAGTAATTGACGTTTCAAGGGGGGCATCGCTGCTGAGACCAGAGGTGGTTGCCGCAGAGAGAAATCATAAATAAAAATCCCAATCGATATAGCCGGGATTTGAACCCACAACCTCTCTGTCTGGAAGCCGGTGTCTTGCCTTGAGACCAATCAGTCCCCCAACATTCAGAATAGAGAAGAATGAATGTTCGTCTACAAGCGTCTCACAAAACTGCCTTTCCTCTTGGAGTTCACCATCATCTGCTTGAATGCCTTTCTTGTGCACAGCGTTGCTTTCATCGCGGCCCGTCTGAAGGAATCTTTGTCTTTTGGCAAGTTCAATGACATGTCTTTTGACAAGTTCAAGGACATGTCTTTTGACAAGTTCAATGACATGTCTTTTGGCAAGTTCAAGGACATGTCTTTTGGCAAGCTCAAGGACATGTCTTTTGACAAGTTCAAGGACATGTCTTTTGGCAAGCTCAAAGACATGTCTTTTGGCAAGTTCAATGACATGTCTTTTGACAAGTTCAAGGACATGTCTTTTGGCAAGCTCAAAGACATGTCTTTTGGCAAGTTCAATGACATGTCTTTTGACAAGTTCAAGGACATGTCTTTTGGCAAGCTCAAAGACATGTCTTTTGACAAGTTCAAGGACATGTCTTTTGGCAAGTTCAATGACATGTCTTTTGACAAGTTCAAGGACATGTCTTTTGGCAAGCTCAAAGACATGTCTTTTGGCAAGTTCAATGACATGTCTTTTGACAAGTTCAAGGACATGTCTTTTGGCAAGCTCAAAGACATGTCTTTTGGCAAGTTCAATGACATGTCTTTTGACAAGTTCAAGGACATGTCTTTTGGCAAGCTCAAAGACATGTCTTTTGACAAGTTCAAGGACATGTCTTTTGGCAAGTTCAATGACATGTCTTTTGACAAGTTCAAGGACATGTCTTTTGGCAAGCTCAAAGACATGTCTTTTGGCAAGTTCAATGACATGTCTTTTGACAAGTTCAAGGACATGTCTTTTGGCAAGCTCAAAGACATGTCTTTTGGCAAGTTCAATGACATGTCTTTTGACAAGTTCAAGGACATGTCTTTTGACAAGTTCAAGGACATGTCTTTTGACAAGTTCAAGGACATGTCTTTTGACAAGTTCAAGGACATGTCTTTTGACAAGTTCAAGGACATGTCTTTTGACAAGTTCAAGGACATGTCTTTTGACAAAGTTGACATGTCTTTTGACAAGTTCAAGGACATGTCTTTTGGCAAGCTCAAAGACATGTCTTTTGGCAAGTTCAATGACATGTCTTTTGGCAAGTTCAAGTTTTTGGCAAGGACATGTCTTTTTCAATGGCTTTTGGCAAGTTCAAAGACATGTCTTTTGGCAAGTTCAATGACATGTCTTTTGGCAAGTTCAATGACATGTCTTTTGGCAAGTTCAAAGACATGTCTTTTGGCAAGTTTAACGACAATCTGATATCTTGATATCGTCTTCTTCATGGTCTACCCCAGTTTTATTTTCCTGGAACCATGCCTTTCATTCTTGTTTTTTTTCTGACCATCATGTCTTGTAATGTGTTATGTCCTCTGTCAGATGTTGCTTATACGCCAGCTCTCTTCATGCAGGCTATAAATATTTCGAATTTCTCTTTTTCATTATAAAAGATATTTTAAGAAATTGTTCTTCAGCATTTTGTTTCGAAAGAATACATTTATTTTCCTCTTAATTGTTTATGAGACTGTCCATGATTCTCAACCGTATGTTGATATCGCGAATATACATTTTCTTGGTATTTGACTGCAATGTTGGTATTGTTCCTTATGTTCTTTAAGGTATTTCATTTTTGTATTGTTAATGCTAATATTTTTATATTACCCATCTCTTTGAGGCAGTCTCCATTATTGGTTTTAACAGATCCCATTCTTAGCTTGTTGCAATCCAAAGTTCCCAATCGTGGATGATGATTTCGGGTTGGCTTGTTGCATGTTCTGTGGACATTATGTTAGTTTTATGTAAACTTTAATAAAGGGTTTTATCATCAAGGAATTGCATATTTTTTTTAAAATTGGAAAATTGTTTGCGGTTTCTAACGTTCATTTGTTTTGTTTTTTTTCATAGCTACAATGGCGCTGAAGTGTATAATACATTGGAGTGGGCGGGCGGGGGGGGGGGGGGGGATAACCAGTGTTTCTTTTAGACAGAAAATTTCAATGGCGATGGGAGGTGGTATTTTTAATAATCCGGGGGAAGGGGTAGGTGGGGAAAACATTTTAAATGAAAGATAATTTAAAGTCTTAAACAATTTAGACCTGATTAGAAAATCTGCATTATGTATTTTTCGCTTCTAATTTCAATACCATTTTTTTTCAGGCCCATTATTAATATGAACAACTGTGGGAGATACTAACAACATACGGAGTAAACCAACATCTAACCAACCTAATTAAAAGTCTCTACATCAACAGCAGCTGGCTTCACAGAACACTTCGGAGTTAGATCAGGTGTAAGACAGGGGTGCGTACTCATCATCATCAAGTGCCTTCTCCGCAACGAAGGTTGGCTACCATGGATCACCATTCTACTCTGTTTCTTGCTTTGATGGTGCAGGCTGTCATAGATTGACGTGACCATCTTTTGATGTTACTCGTCCATGTTAGTCTTGGTCTGCCTCTGCCTCTTTTACCTTGTATTTTTCCTTCCAATATTACTTTTAGTAGGATGTAATATGTTAGTACTATCCCACCTAATTTTTATTACATACATGGACTATATATGCAAGCTAGCCAACCCATCAGAGACAGAAGAGATCAACGAGCTTTTATTTGCAGATGACCAGGCACTAATGCATGAAACAATAGAAGACCTACAAGAACACTTAAACAAACTCAACTGCTCAGGCACAAAATACAACATGAAAATCAACATCAACAAAACAGAAGTCATGAATGTCTCCACAAATAAACAGAACATCAACATAACTATAGAAGGCAGGCAATTAAAACAAGCAGGGGAATTCAAATACCTAGTAAGTTTAATGACAAACGATAATTATCAAAAGGCAGAGATAGAATCAATATGCAACAAAGCTTGTCAGATCATCGGACAGTTATGACCACTATTGTCCAACAAGGAAATAACTCTGGAGGCAAAACGAGCACTATACAATACAATATTCATCCCAACGTTGTGCTACCAATGCCAGACCTGGACCCTAGATGCAAGAACAATAAGAAAAAATAACCTCTACAGAGATGAAATGTGTTAGACGAATGATAGGAAACAGTCTGAGAAATAAGATCAGAAATAAAGAACTGAGAAAAAAGCTAGGAATAGCCCCCGCCATAGAATATATAAAGAAACAACAGATAAAATGGTTTGGCGACGTGACAAAGCAGAAAGATCAAAACACAACACAACGAGCCTTCAACAAACGTTGTGAGAACACCAGCCCCAAGGGTTGACCATGAAAATGATGGATCGATGGAATATTAGAAGCACTAGGAAACATAACAGCAGCAGAGGCGAACAGAAGAGCAAAAGACTGCAAATTATATCTCCCCTCGACGCTGAAAGGCTAATGAGGAAGGAAAGAAGAAGAAGATCATTGTTATAACTCTCATAACCTTACAACTAGAGATGTTATTGTTTTATAACGAGTAATATCAATTTCATTATTAGATTTTTATCACATTCCGCCGGGAGGTGGGGGAGGGAAAATTTCTAAATTCCGCGATAGAAATCACCAACTCCCCGCCCCTACCCCGCTAAGCCCTGAAAGAAACTCTGACATTTGTGTGTTCTTGCTATTACAACCTGCAAGTTCGCGAGGCAGGTGTTAAACTTAAAGCTATGTCGGCTGTCTCTTCCTCTGAATTGATTCGCTGATTATCGCCTCGGAAGTTTCCCTCTATAATAATATTCATTTATTATTATTTGTCTCCAGCCTAAACCACTGGAAACTACTATTCGTGCTGTTTCGTCCTAAATGTTTGTCTGCATCGCAAGTTTTCAGCCCTACCCTTTCCGGGAGATACTTGTCTTAACAGGAAAAAATACAGATACACTATGTATTTCCGAGCTGTGATCACAGCCTTATGCTATAGTCATGAGAACACCTGCGCGAAAGACATTGCCTACGAAGCTAATTTTTTTAGTTAGCTGAGTGGCAGTGTTCCCTAGCGTTTGGCTTTTCGTGGCAAGGCGCTGTGCCACTGAGTACGGATTCGATACTGCTTTGGTCCATATTTTTTTCTGTTGTTGATTATAATCATAATAATAATTATTTGTCAATTTTTCAGAGTGCTGTAAGCATACCTCTTCCTCTGAATTTGTTTCTCTGTTTCATGTCCCTCAGGTAATGAATGTGAGAATTTTTGGCAAGGAATATAGTGAAAAGAAACACAAATTGTCACATTTCTCCCTCGCATCCCCGATAACTTGCCCTGATCAAATGTAACTAGATCCTACAGGAAGTACCAAAGAATATATGGCTAAGAGCGGGACTAGTGAAAGCCTGAAACGAGAACGTCAGGTGCATGAACTGCACATATAATTTAATAAATATGGAAGAAAACATAAAGGCTAGACCAGTAGTTCACAGTCCTAGTTGAGCTGCGACCACATATTTGAAAATCTAATCATTGCGTGCCGTTTCCGCATCGAAGGTTGGCTACCATGGAGCATCATTCCGCTCTGTCTCTTTGATAGTGCAGATTGTCGACATAGACTGATTTGCCCATCTTGATGTTACTCGTCCATATTAGTCTTGGTCTTCCTCTGCCTCTTTTACCTTGTATTTTCCCTTCTAAGATTACTTTTAATAGGCTGTCGTGTCTTTTAACATGCACCACAAGTCTCATTTGTCTTGTTTGAATTGTGTTTAGTAGTTCTCTTTTCATTTTTTGATGTTTTAAGACTTCATCGTTTGTTTTCTTTTCTTTCCATCCAATTCTTCCTTTTTTTCTGTAAATCCACAAATGCTTCAAATTACAGAAAAACCTAACCGTGCTGCTATAATCCACCTCCATAAAAAAAAAAGTCAAGTACCCCCTTCACGCCAAGTGGCGTATAGAGAAATATGGTGTTAGTGACCCTATATTTTACAGACCTTCAGCATATGATTTGTGGGGTAATGTGGTCAGTATTACGCCCGTGCTGCTTTACTTTCCCAGAAAAAATCCGGTACCCATTTAAGGCTGGGTGAACCCGGAAGCCGTCGGTTGGGTTCGAACCCTACCCCTTGTCCGTGGTAGTCCAGTTCACTAACCACTGAGCTAACGCGGCTCCCAATCCACCTCCATACCTAATTCAAATTGCATGTGCAGGAAATTTTAAAAAGGTCAGGAAAAAAAATATTTTTTTTTAAATCATTAAGTGCCGTGCCTGATGGAGTACTTGATGGTGCCTCTTCATATCATTCTATCTCTAAAGTTGTTTATAAATTATGTTGATCACCCTCAATAAAACCATTCTCTTAAACTGCCTGGTTTATTTTACGTCTTCATGTTCTCTATTTCTTCCTCATTCAATTTGTCCCTTACTGTCACAAGATGCACCAACTGTTTCCTTCTTATTTCATGGCCAGTATTAGATAATTTTTGGGGGGATCGTTTTGACGCTGGTAACATATTGTCCATTTTTGTGTGTGGCTTTCTTTAGAACTCACTAGTTATTCCTATCAGTTGTGTTCGATATTTCCAACATTTTTCTGCGACCCCTTCAACGATTTTCTCCTTATCCGATTGTTCTTGGTTCGCTTCCTCGATGACGTCGTAGCCATGTCCCAACAAGGCTCTGACTTAAGCTAATTAGAAATCCGTGTAATCTTTTTGTATGCATCAGTTGACATATCGTCACATTCACGAAGACATGTGGCCGAAACGTTTATAATTGTGTACTGTCCCCTTTTTAACTCATCATCATTATCATGTGCCATACCGGTTGGCGTAGGCGATCATCTCCCTCCACAATCTTATATCTGCAGTGCATCGTATCAGTTCTGTTGTTGACTGTTTTCCATGCCATGACACAAAGCTATCCAATATTTTCTCTCTTTGTCGTACGCGATCTCTCTTTCCTTTTATTTTGCCATTTGTAACCAAGTATTCCAACTTTTCTCTTCTCATGATGTGCCCGAAAAATGTCGATTGCTTCTTTCTGATGTTTTTCAAGAGCTCCCTTTTTGTGTTGGCCTCTTTGAGAACTTTCTCATTGGTCTTTTTAGCAGTCCAGGGAACTTTCAACATTCTTCTGAGAAATCCTATCTCTGTGGCCTCTAATTGTCTTTTCATTTGTTTGTCTACTACTGTCCATTATTCGCTTCCATAGGTCAGAATTGGTTCTATATAGCAACCTTTTTAACTAGAGCTGCTATATACAATGCTCAACTTATTTTTGCACAGTTCAAGCTTTACAGAAGCCTTGCGTGGTATTATATAGTGAAACCTATCTCCAAGCAACCAATTTACTTTGTTTGGGCGTTGACGACCAACGCTACGTCACTACTACTAAATTGTGATTTCAAGTCTATATTCTTCGTCATTCACAGCTGATTTGGTAGTGATATTTTAGTAGTCTTGGTAACTTTTCTCAGTTTTGAAACGTTATGGGTTATAATTATGCTATAGTACATTAAAATGATCATAAGAAAAGCTATAAGTGTTACAATATATGTGGTTAAATTATGATTATTTTACACCAAAAATTGTTAAATTAGTCAAATTTTGAAATATTTATACTCATAAACATTATTAATATGTTAAGAGCATAAAAAATTAATTGTTCTAGAGGAGGCACGGCGCCTCACAGCACGGGAACTGGAAGCTGTCAGCGACCCACAGCTGATAGCTTGCGTAAGGATCAGTGCACCAGAACCATCCACACTCTCCTCCACCTCTTCATGGTGCCTCTAGAAACAGACTAGCCTGTCTAGTCTGGCCAAGCGAGCATTGATCGCAGAGGGAAGACAACCAGGTACTCAAAAATAACAAGCTGAAGTCGGATGTATTGGGTCGAAAGGCGCAAATATCACAGTTTTACTGCAAACCACAACACAACGTATACACGTCACTGAACGTCCAAGGGCGGTGAACGTAGAGGTGTCCTCCTTTAGTCATCGGGCGAACAAAAGCAACTCTTCTAGAATATCCATATTTGTATCCAAATTTGAACCTCTCCAATAAAATACCAATCTAACGAATGAGTGGAATGTAGTTTCCTTATGACATCCCCATTGCTTGCTTGCGTTCGCCGGATGACTAAAGGAGTATACCTCTTTGTCATCCGCCCTTTAAAGGACGTTATGTTGACGTGTCTGCGTTGTGTTATGATTTGCAGTATAAATGTGATATCTGCGCCTGTCGGCCCAGCACATCCGACTCATGGCTAACTTGTTAGTTAGCCGAACTGATAATATTCCCTAGCGTTTTGCTTTTCGTGGCAAGGCGCTGAGCCAAGGAGTACGGGTCCGTTCCTACTTAGGACAATATATATTTTTTTCTGTTGTTGATTATTTGTACAATTTTTGCCGAATGCTGTAAACATACCTCTTCCTCTGAATTGATTCACTGATTACCGCCTCGGTAGTTTCCCTCTATAATAATATTCATTTATTATTATTTGTCTCCACATCGACTTCAGCACATCTTCATTTAATTAAGCAAGTAGAAATATGTTTATGATTATAAATAATACACTACTTTGAGATTACAGCAAGCTGCCATGTACTACCAATTATTTCTATAACTAATTAGTGTAGCTCCTCATGGACTTTTTGTCTCTATCATCTGCATCTTCAGCAGTACAATCGAGTCATAATTTAGTCTGTGAATTAGCATCAGAGCTGTAACATGTGATCTTGCTCGCCGCGTGAGATAAAAGTATTAAAACGATGTTTCAACAGGAGTCCGGCGCAACGAGAATCCACTCGGGGAGCACGTTGCCTTGATTTTCTAAAATTAGATATTTTAGAAACAAAATAAACACGTAAGTTAGATAGAACCAGGGTGCGAGAACTTCTTAAAGCATAACCAAGCAGACACAGATTATGAGGAATACAATAGTTGAAGTTTCCGGTTGGAGCGAACTCCGACCAGTCAGTCTAAAAATAGAACTCTCACAGGCGTCTTTTGTGTAGGGTATCTGGAGCAAAACACACACGCACAATCTTAATGGGCGGTGTGGGTGGGCGGTGTGATACGATTTGAATGAGAAACTAGGCCGGGATGCAACGGTGATAATAAATGTTATAGGGTTAAAATATAAGGCCAGATGGATATAACTGATAACTGACACTAATATAGCAGATTTGGAAGGGGGGGGGGTGTTAAACAAATACTATGAAGGAAGGAAGGAAGGAAGGAAGGAAGGAAGGAAGGAAGGAAGGAAGGAAGGAAGGAAGGAAGGAAGGAAGGAAGGAAGGAAGGAAGGAAGGAAGGAAGGAAGGAAAAGGAAGGATATTTCACCAAATAAATATAATTAAGAGAGCAAGAAAGCCTCATAAGTAATGAATAGTGATTACAAATAAATGTGTAAACGATATATATGAAATGGGGTACTGGCTCAAATTAATCTAAATTTTGAATTTTTAGCAAATAAAACCAAATATTGCAAGTATGGTATGAAGGTGATACAAATAATTGTAGCCATGAGAAGATAAATTCAGTAATGCCAATTCTGACAACTAGCAAATTAGCGAACTCATTTTAAAATGCATTTTTGTGTTTAATCTTTTCTTTGCTATACATAATGAAAGCTATGGCCGAAATTGTAAGTTTATTTGATATGCTTTTTAAAATGTGATATCCCAAGTGTTATGTTTATTTGTTCAACATTGCATCTACGGTGACCAGCTACTTCTATGTATTTAGACGTTTAGGCCATCATGGGTTAAGATTAGTAATTTTTTTTTAATTTTTTTTTTTTTTTTTTTTTTGGGGGGGGGGGGGGGGTGTCAAAAACATTGATCATGTACAAAGTAGATTTTATCACAGCCAGTGTCAGTAAGATGGTGATACTCGGGCAAAAGAAAAACATTCCGCTGGAAGAGGGGGGGGGGGAGAGAGAGAGAAAGAAAGAACTATAAAAGTTATTGGAAAAATTAAAACAAAAAGAGGTAAGAAATACTGAACGAGATAAAAATATAAGCGAGTAAAACATAAAAAGTAAGGCACCATGAAAGAGCTCAACTGGTCAAGAGAGTGATAGCAACACAGACGGGAGAATAACGTGTGCTGTACATGTGAACTGTTGTGTATTAAACAAGCAAGTCAAGAGCATTGAAACTTCTAGTTGATTGCTTTAAAGTGAAAACGAGGCCAGACAAATATCATATTTAATTTAAACCAAACGTAAAAAGAGCCCTCTGACATGGCTACAAGACATGGATGATTAATAATACAAGCAGACGATACGGACATTTATAACCAATTGCCGGATCAGCGTCAGACAGAATGATCAGATTGGAGATGCAGATATCTGGGACGGAACAGAACAAGAGAAAATTGAACAAGCCATTGTGAATTTTGTTAAAGGAGATAGATTGGTTGCACACAAGAAAATCTGGAAGCAGAATAGTAAGGCTGGCTCTGTGAAGGAATCCACAGGAAATGAGGAAACGTGGACGGTCTCGTAATGGAGAAGAAATTTTTTTTTTAATCATCAAGGACCTTGGCCACGATTCTTATATCTACTGAACGTTCTTTCGTGGTGCAGAAATCACCATCACCATGTACCATGCCTGCTGGCGTAAATGATCTCTCCACAACTTTCGATCTCGACAGTTTTTTATCATTTCTGTTGTTGACCTTATGCCAAGCCATTCTCTTAAGCTTTCTGGTATCGTTTCTCTTTGCTTCCCTCTATCTCTTCGTCCCTCAGTTTTCCCATTTGTTGCAATTTATATCAGCTATTTTATTCTCATTACATGGCCAAAAATGATGATTGTTTCTTCCTAATATTGGAAATTAGCTCTCTTTTTGCTTTGACCTCTTTCAGAACGTCTTCATTACTTTTCTTATCTGTCCATGGTATTCTCAACATTCTTCTGTAAAACCACATTTCTTCAGTATCCAGTGATTTTCTTGTTTGTTATCCTATTGTCCCAGTATTCACATCCGTTTGTTAAGACTGGATCTACATAACATTTAGGAACTATTTTTCTTGTTTTTATTGTCAAAAACGGATTGCATAGTGTCTTCCTCATTTTTTTGGGGAAAGCTGCTTAGCTATTCTGAATCTCACCTCTGTTGTACATCTACAGTCTGAGGTTAACAATGTTCCCAGATATTTAAATTCATTTACCTGTTTTAATATTTTTCCACTTGTCTTTATTGTGCATTGGGATGACGTCTTTTTCTGTGTTGTTACCAACAACAGACCTTGTTCTGGCTTTTTTCTATTAAGGCTGGTTCCTCTATTTTGTCTTCCTCCACTATTATGTCTAACATTTCTGGTAACTCATTTTTACTCTTAACAATTAAGACTGTATAATCAGCGTACCGTAGATTATTTATATTATGACCTCTAATTGCTATTCCAGGCAAGCCCCTTATGGATCTTAAAATAATCTCACTATATATATTAAATTAATCTAGTGGCAGCACACAACATTGTCTAACACCCTGCTTTATTTGCGGAAATAGAGTCATTAAAAAAGAAAAGACATAAAATGAGGCTTTTTTACATGCGGATTATATAGGAGAATGGGAAGAATTTGGTGGACACAGAAGAAAAAAAATAATGAAGTTATAAAACAGCCAACAATTAAGAAAGAACTTTCAACACGATTTGAACAAGACAAGTTATATTTTTGGACACAATATGTTAAAGTTATCTTGGAAAGGGGCGTAATACCGACCACATTACCCCAAAAATCATGAGCCGAAGGTCTGTAAAAGTTATGGTCACTAACACCATATTCCGTATACGCCACTAGGCGTGACTGAGTACTTTACTTTACTTATCTTGGAAGGGCATATACAATGTAAAGGATGCAGAGGCAGAGAGAGATAAAAGTGGGTCGACAACATCAAGAGATGAACTGGCGAACCCATGACATCGTGCATCATCAAGACAAGAGACAGTGGTGGTCAACCGTCGATACGGAGATGGTATAAAATGAATGTGGGTCCTTGATTTGTTTGTAAGTAATGACTGTTAACCTTTTCATTGATATTAATTTCCAAACTGTGCAAAGGCGCCTCACAGCAGCAGGGCTGGAAGTTGTCAGCGACCCACAGCTGATGGTTTGCGTAAGTATCGGTGAACCACCCAGACCCTGCTCCATCTCTCCGTGGTGCCTCCAGACTAACCTGTCTAGTCTGGCCAAGTGAGTAGGAATCGATTAGAGAAGACTACCCGGTACCTCGGTACTCAAAAATGTGCTGAAGTCGGATGTGTCGGGCCGAAAGTTGCAAATATCACAGTTTTACTGCAAACTACAACGTGACTCTGACACACAAACTTAACGTCCTTTTAAGGGCGGATGACGAAGAGGTGTGATCCTTTCGTCATGGGATGAACGCAAACGTACGACCTTTCCAACCTGTAGGACTGTAATACCCTATGTTCATACGACTAATCACGTCACAATAGAGAAGTGATGTCATCTTTTTTTTTAGCAAGTCTTGGAATTTATACTATTCCTAATTTATTAAAAAGAGTCAAACAGCTATACTGATATGTGCAGAAAGCGAAAACATCGCAATTATCTGAGGGTTTTTGTCACCTAATTAAAAAAGATGTGTTACTATTACCAGCTGAGAGCGGCAGATTAATCTTGACTTTTGTGTAAAAAATTTAACCAAATAGAATAGACCTAGCTGTATGGACACAATCGCTTATGTATTGTTAGTAGTATTAATTTGCTTGTTTACTGTTACATGCTTCTTTTGAACATTGAAAGTTATTTACCAATCGCTAATGTATGGGTCTGTCTTCAGCATTGGCAAAAGCAGGACAATCCATGTGGTTATTATTCGATGACGTCACTGGCATTAGTATCTAAATCATTAGGTTAAAACCACCAAAGTAACTAAGAGAAAATAGATTAGCAATTAAAATAGTAGCTATAAAGAACATGTTATCCATTTTTGTAAAACATTTCCTAATCTACGTTACGTATAGGGTTTATCAATATCCTGATCTTTGTACTCCAACACTAGTACAATAGTTGGTGTGTACATAGCATTTGAAACAAAACAAATCAAATAACGCATTATTTCTTTGTAGTAATGTTGCCAGTTCAATTATGGATAACTCAAACACGTTGCACGTAAATGGAGAAATCCGGCCAGTGAATTATACTAAATAAGCAGCACGCTGAGAACTTGATAACGTTAAAACATGAAAGATGTATTTCCTGTCACGTGGGTATCGTTCATTGGGAGATGGACCATTGGTAGCTAATCTTCTTAATAAACTCGACATTATTTTGCTGGGTGTATTTTCAAACGCGAAGAGGAATTTTATTTTGATTTACCTTAAAACAAGTCATTGGTTTAATTGATGCTAAAAGCTACAGTGGTTGATATACTAGATCGTACTGGTTGATGTTACACATATCTGACGTCATCGGATATTCTATGGGAGCCAAGGGTAAAAAAATGTTGAAAATGGGAGATCACGTCACGAGACTTAGGGGCATGTATAATGGTGTAGATGTTTGCAGAACGCAAAGCTCAGATATCACTTTGTTTCCACTCAGTGAATTATTATACTAGCAGCGCCCACAAGAGAAGCGCATATCACATAGATTTCTTTGGAGTATAAGTTAGACTTACAATTTTGGCAGTCTGGGTATTAAAGAACGACAATTTAATCAATCCTTTCATGGCTATTGTATTTAATTTCTTAGCATCATAAAATTGTATCGTGATCGACATAACCTTTGATTATGATTAGAAACAGTAATTAAAAGTCAGTCTTATTAAATGGATGTGAAACGTGCAGAACAACAAAAATGACAATCATAAATATACAGACTTTCATTAATGGATGTTTGCGCATAAAAAAAAGGACGGAAACGGCAGGACAAAATCAGAAATATAGAATTATGGAAAAGTGTCAGTCAAATACCAGTGGATAAAGAGATACTGCGAAGACGATGGCGCTGGATAGGAAACACATTGCGGAAGTTAAGTGAGTGTATTACATGCCCTTTATTTGGAATCCCCTCCCCCCCCCCCCCAAAAAAAAAAAAAAAAGACAAAGAGGAAGACATTTTTTGAGAAGACAGATGGAAGCAGAGATGAATATGATGGGGAAGACATGGAATCATCTTAAAAGATAGGCAAGAAGCAGAACGGGATTGGAAAGTGTTTGTTGAAGACCTATGCTCAACAGGGAGCTGAATGGAAGAAGTAGAAGAAGAAGAAGCAGAAAAAGAAAAAAGCAGAAAAAGTAGATGATGATGATGATGATGATTAGAAACAAAAATGTGTCTGTCTCGGGAAATTTGAACGTTGTTTTGTCTATGAAAGGTGATCTATATTAATGTGTAGTTTAAAACATGTGTAAAAGTTGTCTCCATCTGTTTCCCATCTTCAATACACCATACTTACGACGGGAAAGAAAAAAATGTCGACAATACTCAGCCGAGCATCTTGGCTACGAAACTTTTACGTCACAACAAGACCACACGAAGCTCAAATGCTTAGTTTGCAGTATTAAACCTTACTTTTTTTTTTTAGTCTACGTCCCAGGACATGCGGGGGAATGAAAGAGCGGACAGGTTGGCTAGCTGCGCTATTATTGTGGACGGTCAACCAATGGATCGGGCGGACATCATCATCAATGCCCTCCGTGATGTGGGAAGGGCACAGGACTTCGACAACCATGAGTCAACGTCACTCCTTCTGATGAAAGAGATGGGAGTTGGGCACAGCAAGAAACGAGAAACTTAGTGGGCGCGTAAGAAGAATTATATATCAACCAACACAGAAATGGAGTCGTCAGTCGTTGGACACTGCGAGACTTGCTGAGGAGGGGATCTAAGCACCTATGGACATGTTCGGAGTGCAATAATGATGACCCGCAAATAACTCAATAACACTTTCCAAATGTAAGTATGCTATCATGTAAATTTGTACACGTTCTATGTAATTTTGCAGTTGGATCTACTGTGATAAACGTTTGACTTCAGACATCTACAAATTTAAATGAAAAAAAAATAATTAATTGCTTCTTACGAAATATCTAAGTTGATAGCCAAAGAAGAAAAACCACACACAATAGTAGAAGATGTATGTTGTGTGTGAGTGTGTTTGTATTGTTTATTTTTTAAAGTTCATGAATGTACAGAGGGGCCCCAGCAAGAAAGCAATGTCGGAAGGGGACCATGATAGAAAGAAAGTTTGAGAAACACTGAATTATGCCACAGTTAGACGAGAGCTTTACACTGATCTCCCACATCTAGACACAGTATGCCACGCTTACCTTACTGGAGAAGTTCAGAAAAATGGGACTTCTATTAAAGTTTTATTTCTACTGCAAGAATAAGAAATTAGGTTGATACGGCGAGCATGTTGTAAGATCTAATGTTCTGGCCAATAATATCTTATGGGAAAGACAACAAACAAAATAAATGAATTAGACAAAGGAGAAGATCGATTCATCATCATGGCTGCTTACTCTGACGTTGTCTCTGTTCTGCGCTAGATGTCCGGCTTCTATAGCAGTCACTCCAAAATTATGTGACATCTTTTGTATCCACCTCTTTCTATGACTTTATACTCTCACTTACCTGGATATATACTCTTCGTAAATTATCTTCTCTTGGTCTTTATGATAATGATGATTTTGTATGAACTTTGTATGAATACAATATTTTCTTTTCTTTGCTTCTTTATTGAAGATCGTTATTGGCTCCGGACATGCCCATAGGCGCTCGTTCTTCTCCTAAAAAATAATGAGAACCGACTAGGAGAATCCTGACGCAGGTGCACGGACTCCGTTGTGCTGGGATCCATAAATTGCAGGAAGGCCTCACTGTCATGTCGTATTTCAAATCAATGAGAAAATTGTACAGGCACCATTAGAAAGAGAGGTGCGACAAAGACGACGGCCTGGATAGGACACACATTGAGAATGAAAGTATTAAACGACACGTCCTATTTTTAACCTCAGTGAAGAAAACAGTGGGAAAAGTCAAAATATGATCGGAGAAGAGAGGCGGAAACGTAGAAGGAGAAGATGAGGAAGACATTGAATAATCTTAATAAAATTACACCGAACAGGATGGTACAAAAAATGTTTGCCTGTGCTTCACAAGATTTTGAAAGCATGATGAAGTATTTACAAATTTGACATGATAAACACATTCAGTTTTTGCAAAGCATTGTACCACCAGATAGAGAAGCCAGTGAATGTATCAACATAGAATAAATAAAGCCAGATTACCTTTGAACTAAATTCAGAGCGATTGGACACAATCTCCTTGAGGAATATCCTCACACCACGAGTATTTTTTGGATCCATCCATCCATCCATCCATCCATCCATCCATCCATCCATCCATCCATCCATCCATCCAACCATCCATCCATCCATCCATCCATCCAACCATCCATCCATCCATCCATCCATCCTTCCATCCATCCATCCATCCATCCATCCATCCATCCATCCATCCATCCATCCATCCATCCATCCATCCATCCATCCATCCATCCATCCATCCATCCATCCATCCATCCATCCATCCATCTATCTATCTATCTATCTATCTAAAAAAAAAAAAAATCGCCCGTGCGCTGCCGGGGCCCGAAAGGGAGTAAAGAATAGCGGCGCTGTACCCTACCAGGCATGTTCGTAAGAGGCGAGAAAGGAGGGTTAGGCATGGGACTGGCTATCCCATACTGTAAAAAAAGTAAGCCGAAAAAACATGAACAAGTCAAAGAAAGATAAAGTTAATCCGTCAACCAGGAAAGAGAAGGGCTCTCTGTCTAAGAGACGTATGACGCAATCCGGAGAAAGCCATAAGGAGTCCGGGTTGCCGACTCACCCTTTGTCTACCAGGAAATCATCCAGAATTGGCACCTGGAATGTTCGTACCCTTAACGAACAGGGAAAAGCGGCACAAGTGGCAGCAGAAATGACCAACTATAAGATAGATATTCTGGGAATGTGTGAAACAAGATGGCTGGGAGCAGAGAGAATAAAATTGAATACAGGGGAGATGATTTTATCATCAGGACACCAGGAACCAGGAGCACAACATAGCGAAGGGGTAGCTATAATGCTATTAAAAAATGCACAGAAGACACTAATAGAATGGGAGGCAGTGGGACCAAGACTGGTGAGAGCAACATTTAGAACAACCAAAAACAAAATAAAATTACACATTATACAATGCTATGCACCAACCAACGATAAAGATGACTCAGTTAAAGATGATTTTTATAAACAGCTACAATGCCAGATGGATGCAAGACGAGCCAAGGATATTATAATCTTGATGGGAGACCTAAATGCTAAGGTAGGATCAGACAACAGAGGCTTCGAAGAGATTATGGGAAAACATGGACTTGGAGATATAAACGAGAATGGAGAGATATTTGTGAATTTCTGCGCCCTTAATCAAATGAGCCTAGGAGGAACAATATTCCAACATAAAAGAATACACAAAGCTACATGGGTGTCACCAGATCATAGAACGGAAAATCAAATTGATCACATATGTATTAATAATAAGTTTAAGTCATCCTTACAGGATGTAAAAGTATATAGAGGGGCAGATATAGCTTCTGATCATCATCTTCTGTTAGCCAAACTTAAAATTAAATTAAAAAGGTATAATACAACGAATAAGGGTAGAATGTATTTCAATGTAGGGTTTCTTAAAGAACAAGGAATTAAAGATAAATTCGCAGTCACAATATCAAACAAATACCAAGTCCTCCAACAACTAGAAAATACAATAAATATAGAAGATCATTGGAAACAGGTAAAAAATATATGGAAAGAGACATGCGAAGAAACACTGGGGAAAAGAGAACGCCAGAATAAGGCATGGATGACAGCAGAGACCCTGGATAAAATTAAAGAAAGAAAGAACAAGAAAGCAGACATAAATAAAAGCAAAACAAGAAGTAATAAAGCCAAGACACAGGAAGCTTACACAGAGGTGAACAAAGAAGTGAGAAGATGCATTAAAAGGGATAAGAGGAAATATATAGATGAACTAGCTAAAGAGGCAGAAGAAGCAGCAAATAAAGGGAATATGAAAGAACTGTACAACAGCACAAAGAAATTAGGTGGAAAATACAAACAGATCAACGCCTTTATCAAAGACAAGAAAGGAAATCTGCTTAGTAATATAAGGGAACAAATGGAGAGATGGAAAGAACACTTTGAAGAACTTTTGAACAGACCCGGCTCAAATAATCCTCCAGATATACTACCAGCAGAAGAAGAGTTACACGTTAACTGCGGAAAACCAAGCAAAGAAGAAATAATGAAAGCCACCAAATTATTAAAAGATGGTAAAGCCACAGGACCAGATGAAATTCCTTCGGAAGCCATCAAAGCAGATATTAACACCTCTACCAAGATGTTACAGGATCTATTGGATAAAATTTGGGAGAGGGAAGAAATACCTAAAGACTGGAGAGAAGGTTATATGATCAAACTACCAAAGAAAGGAAGTTTACAGGAGTGCACAAATTATAGGGGAATTATGCTACTATCAGTGCCAGGAAAAATATTAGGCAGAATCATTCTGGAGAGACTAAAAGAGGCTATAGAGAAACACTTGAGAGATGAACAAGCAGGTTTTAGGAAGAACAGATCATGTGCTGATCAAATAACTACCCTACGTATAATAGTTGAACAAAGTTTAGAACTAAAATCCCCACTATATATTGGATTCATAGATTACGAAAAGGCATTTGATAGTTTAGACAGAAGAATGCTTTGGAAGTTGCTGAGTCATTACGGAATCCCCATAAAGTTTATTAACCTGATAAAAACAATGTATGAAGGAACAAAATGTAGTGTGGTGCATGAAGGACAGCTTACAGAAGCATTTGAAATAAGAACAGGAGTAAGGCAAGGATGCCTCCTGTCTCCATTTCTCTTTCTACTGGCCATAGATTGGATTATGAAAATAACTCAAAACAACAGAAATGGGATCCAGTGGTCACTGACCAAACAACTTGATGATTTAGACTTTGCTGATGACATAGCTCTCCTATCACACAGCCATCAACAGATGCAGGATAAAATGAGTATATTAGATGAGAGATCACAACAGCTAGGACTAAAGATTAATAGAGATAAGACCAATATTATGAGAATTAATGCAGTTGGCAATAACCATATAAAACTAGGAGAAATACCTCTACTAGACGTACAATCTTATATATATCTGGGCAGTAATATAGATAAAGAGGGAGGAACAGAAAATGATACCAAAATAAGGATATCAAAAGCAAGAGGAGCTTTCATTGCACTGGGAAACATATGGAAATCCAAAGAAATTAGGCTAAATACAAAAATAAAAATTTTCAACTCAAATGTTAAGTCGGTCCTATTATATGCCTGTGAAACATGGAGAATGACAAAATTGACAATCACGAAAGTACAGACTTTCATTAATGGATGCTTGCGCAGAATAAAGGGATGGAAATGGCAGGACAAAGTCACTAACGTGGAATTATGGAAATGTACCGGTCAAATACCAGTGGATAAAGAGATACAGCGAAGACGATGGCGATGGATAGGACACACACTACGGAAGCCAACTGAGAGTATTACACAACAGGCCCTTTTTTGGAATCCCCAGGGGAAAAGACAAAGAGGAAGACCAAGGAATTCTTGGAGAAGACAGATAGAAGCAGAGATGAAGATGATGGGGAAGACATGGAATGATCTTAAAAGAATGGCAAAAAACAGAACGACTTGGAAAGTGTTTGTTGAAGACCTATGCTCCACCAGGAGCTAAAAGGTAAAAGAAGAAGAGTAAGTAAAAGACGCCACAAGGCATTCCTGCCATTGACTACTTTTACACTCTGTACCCTTAGGGAGAACAACAAAAGAACAAACTACCTGAAAGATTAACAATGGTGGTGATGTAATACCTGAATTGCTAGAAAGGAAGCGGACATAGAAGACTGTGGGACCGAGATACAGAGATGTTTAATAAACGACACTCACGGAGGAAGGCAATACAACTAGATAGAAGTTCAGAGTATCAGTCGATAGAGTGACGTCACACTGGACAGGTTCACTGACGAAGGAATATAGAGGGCGCTATTGTCGATGTTATACCTGCGATAAAAATGGTAGACAGGCGGGAAAATGGGCGTCGGTGCAATAAAGATCGAGTAACAACATCAACGCCAAGTGATAGACTAATAGCACCCTGTCACTCATCATCACTGAGTGCCTTCATGGCCTAGAAGGTTGGTTACCATGGAGCGCCATTCCGCTCTGTCTCTTGCTTTGATACTGCAGGTTGTCATAGGCTGACTTGTTCATCTTTTGATGTTGTTCGCCCATGATTGTCTTAGTCTGTCTCTGTCTCTTTTACCTTGTATTTTTCATTTTACTTTTACCAGACTGCTGTGTTTTTTTTTGTCTTGCCCCAAAAATCGCATTTGCCTTGTTTTTTAATTATGTTTGGTAGTTCTCTTTTAATTTTTAGCTGCTTTAAGACTTCGTCAGTTGTTTTCTTTTCTTTCCATCCAATTCTTTCCATTCTTCTGTAAATCCATATTTCAAAGGATTCAATTTTCTTTTTCTGGTTTAATGCCCGTGTTTTTGCACCATACAAGAATGTTGAAAAAATATATAATTTTGCTATTCTTAGTTTTAGCCCTGGTGTTATCTGTTTTTAAGTTAGTACGTTTTATTTTTCATGGCACTAAAATTACTTTTTGCCATTCATATTCTTTTGTTTATTTCAGTTTTACATTTTCCATCACTGGTTGTAGTATGTCCAGGTAGATGTAGCTCTGAACTGTCTCCGGGTCTATTCTTTCAACTTTGATATCCACCAGTACCTTTCAAGTATTTTCTTTGTTTGTGATCATAGTTTTAGTTTTTTTTTTATATTCATACCTAATCCACATTTGTTGCTTGTCATGTTTATTTCATTAAGTAATTGTTGTAGATCTTTAGGATTTTCTGCTAGTAGTACAGTATCATCAGCATATCTTAGGTTATTGATTATCTTCCCATTAATGTTTAGTCCAGGCATCTCTGTGATGTTTTTTTAAAGATTTGCTCAGTGTATTGATTGAACAGAGCTTGATGGATCCCTGCCTTAAACCTCTTGTTATATCAATATCCTCCCACTATGTAGCAACAATACAACTGACAGGTAACGCTGAGCATTCACTACAGTTAACTTTTGGAAGTGCCAACCATAATTATCACGAGTCTTTTGGGAAACTGGGTGGTTTAGAGGTAAGACGAAGGCCTTTAGGCAGGAAGGTCCCGGGTACGATTCCCACTACAGGCGGTGGGAAATATTTCAAAAGTTGAACCCACGTTTCTTCGTGGCTTTACCCTCGCCCGGTCTCTGGGCAGTGAGATATCATGTCTAGTCCACTCGGTAAACGGAGCAAACTATAAGGTCCCGTGTGCACTCGCGCACGTTAAAGAATCCTTGGCTATTGAAAGTGAAAAAGGGTAAGCCAAAAAATGGCCGCAGTTAAGCAAATCCATCCATGCCGAAGACGGATGTTTCGGGCCGAAAACGCAGATATCGCAGTTATACAGTAAACTAGCGACACAACGCATCCACGCCCACTTAACGGGTGAACGCGAAGAAGCAGAAGTAGAAGAGGAAGAAGAACAAGAACAAGAACAAGAAGAGTCTTATTCTATTTTTGTTTTGTAGAAATATTTATTTTCTTTCTAACTTTATTAATTTCATCGACCTCCTCATTCATTTCTTTTACTACTAATTATTTGGAGCACAATTCAAACAAGAGAAATGAGATTTTTAGGTCATGTTAAAAGACACATCACCCTACTAAAAGTAATATTGGAAGGGAAAATACAAAGTAAAAGAGGCAGAGTTAGACGGAGACTAACATGGACGAGTAACATCAAAAGATGAATAAGTCAGTCTATGACAACCTGCGTCATCAAAGTAAGAGGCAGAGTTAGACGGAGACTAACATGGACGAGTAACATCAAAAGATGAATAAGTCAGTCTATGACAACCTGCGTCATCAAAGTAAGAGGCAGAGTTAGACGGAGACTAACATGGACGAGTAACATCAAAAGATGAATAAGTCAGCCTATGACAACCTGCGTCATCAAAGTAAGAGGCAGAGTTAGACGGAGACTAACATGGACGAGTAACATCAAAAGATGAATAAGTCAGTCTATGACAACCTGCGTCATCAAAGTAAGAGGCAGAGTTAGACGGAGACTAACATGGACGAGTAACATCAAAAGATGAATAAGTCAGTCTATGACAACCTGCGTCATCAAAGTAAGAGGCAGCGGCAGACCAAGACTAACATTGACGAGTAACATCAAAAGATGAATAAGTCAGTCTATGACAACCTGCGTCATCAAAGTAAGAGGCAGAGTTAGACGGAGACTAACATGGACGAGTAACATCAAAAGATGAATAAGTCAGTCTATGACAACCTGCGTCATCAAAGTAAGAGGCAGAGTTAGACGGAGACTAACATGGACGAGTAACATCAAAAGATGAATAAGTCAGTCTATGACAACCTGCGTCATCAAAGTAAGAGGCAGAGTTAGACGGAGACTAACATGGACGAGTAACATCAAAAGATGAATAAGTCAGTCTATGACAACCTGCGTCATCAAAGTAAGAGGCAGCGGCAGACCAAGACTAACATTGACGAGTAACATCAAAAGATGAATAAGTCAGTCTATGACAACCTGCGTCATCAAAGTAAGAGGCAGCGGCAGACCAAGACTAACATTGACGAGTAACATCAAAAGATGAATAAGTCAGCCTATGACAACCTGCGTCATCAAAGTAAGAGGCAGCGGCAGACCAAGACTAACATGGACGAGTAACATCAAAAGATGAATAAGTCAGTCTATGACAACCTGCGTCATCAAAGTAAGAGGCAGCGGCAGACCAAGACTAACATGGACGAGTAACATCAAAAGATGAATAAGTCAGTCTATGACAACCTGCGTCATCAAAGTAAGAGGCAGCGGCAGACCAAGACTAACATGGACGAGTAACATCAAAAGATGAATAAGTCAGCCTATGACAACCTGCGTCATCAAAGTAAGAGGCAGCGGCAGACCAAGACTAACATTGACGAGTAACATCAAAAGATGAATAAGTCAGCCTATGACAACCTGCGTCATCAAAGTAAGAGGCAGCGGCAGACCAAGACTAACATGGACGAGTAACATCAAAAGATGAATAAGTCAGCCTATGACAACCTGCGTCATCAAAGTAAGAGGCAGCGGCAGACCAAGACTAACATGGACGAGTAACATCAAAAGATGAATAAGTCAGTCTATGACAACCTGCGTCATCAAAGTAAGAGGCAGCGGCAGACCAAGACTAACATGGACGAGTAACATCAAAAGATGAATAAGTCAGTCTATGACAACCTGCGTCATCAAAGTAAGAGGCAGCGGCAGACCAAGACTAACATTGACGAGTAACATCAAAAGATGAATAAGTCAGTCTATGACAACCTGCGTCATCAAAGTAAGAGGCAGCGGCAGACCAAGACTAACATTGACGAGTAACATCAAAAGATGAATAAGTCAGCCTATGACAACCTGCGTCATCAAAGTAAGAGTAGGAGCGGAATGGCGCTCCATGGTAGCCATGCTTCGGTGCGGAGGCGGCACTCAATGATGACAAAAAGTGAAAGAAACTAATTGTAAAAGTTGTTATAGAAGTGAATATTATCAACGAGAGACAGAACATTACCACAAAGTTCAGGCACAGAAAACTAAAGTAAGGAGATTAAATCAAGCACCAAGGCAGTCTCGGGACCACATGTAGCAGAAACAAGAGCAGAAACAAACTCAAGATTCGGTAAAACATCTCAAAAGTCTTAGCACCAATGCTGGCTGACAGAAGCAAGAAAATCACAATAAAGCTTTTCTTTTTTATGTCATGTAAAATGCGCTTTATTAAAGCTAGGACAAAAATGATTTTTTTTTTAAATAAATAAAAACAGGACATTGACAAGCAGTTATTTGTGCGAAAACTTTGGCCGCGACTCATGGTCTGATAAGCAACAAGGACTTCACTTGCTGCTATGTTAGATTTACACTTTCACAATCACTATCACGTCTCGCCGTAAACGAGCTGATTTTTTTTTTTAACGGTACAGTAGTACAGTCGTTTGTCTCTGGCAACATCGATGCTGATTGATGTAGCTTCTGTCGAAGCAAGCCAACAAGGACATCGTAATGTAGGAACGTCACTTTTGTTCTATCACTAAACACAATTCTTAATATGATCATTAAAACTGCAGTTTCGCCACTTTGACAATACAAGGACAGTCTTAGACTTAAAACTAAAAAAAAAAAAAAAAAACACGAAATATAAACAACATATAACGGCGTATAAACGGCGTAAATATTGTTTACGAAAGAAAAATTACATTTATTACTAAAACGACGGGATGGACGGTAAATATAACAAAAAACAAACGGTACTATCCCGTTCAAAACAGAACGTATGGTGAACCTAGCCATGGTAATCTTATCACTCCAGGCAATGGCCTACGCTTGGCATAACTGAGCGCGCCAGAGTTGGTGAATTTATCTAATAAGGAAATCTTCTAGGTTCGCCCAACATAAAATTGGGTACCGGACTGTTTCTTGTTGGATTACCAGATGATACAATATAAAAGAGAAAAGCGGGACATTTTACACGAAAAAAGCAGGATTTTTCATTATAGAGCAGAACACGATAAAAGTGGCGCTTTTTTTTCAATACTTCGTATAATAAAATATGTTTTTGCTTTAGTGAACAGTACAAAATAACAAAACTATTTAATTAACTTAACTATTTAAAAGTACATCCGATACACAAGCTCCTACCTTATAATTTCCTGATTGTTGGTACTTCTCTGATGACGCATTCTATTTTAGCAAATGAATGTTGCTTCTCTTCCAGTAAATACTTGTGAAAATTCACACAAGATCTTAAATTGTACAAACCTAATTTCTCTAACAGACTACAGACATAGACAGGTTCTCTCTTTAGTCCACTGATAAATGAGTAGAGCTAATACTGTCTTAATTTATATTATAGCTTGGCTTGGTAAAACAAAATTAGCAGATTTGAAGAAGCTCACAGTTTGACTTAGAGTTCGGATGTACCTTCTGAAAGTTAAACCACTGGTATATATATTAGGAAGATTATAATCTTCTTGCGTTAGGTTAACTGCAAACTGTGGGAAATTGCAGAGCTGGCCAAAGAGTTTGGTCTCGTCAATTTTTACTTCCTTATTTTGTGTGAAGTGCAAACATTCTGACCTACCTGAATACATTTTAGTTCTTCCAATGGCGAAACCCATTTCTCCAAATATTCAAGACAAGTTTAATAGTATTACAAAATCAGGACAATTTCTGATTTCTTACAATGCCTGGTCAAATAAAGGACATCCACCTTAAATCCTAGAGAGCCGCGATAGCTCAGTGGTTAGTGAACTGGACTACAAAGGACAAGAGGTAGGGTTCGATCCCAACCGACGGCTTCCGGGTTCACCCAGCCTTAAATGGGTACCGGATTTTTTTCTGGGAAAGTAAAGTGGCAAGGCGTAATACCGACCACATTACCCCAAAAATAATGTGCTAAAGGTCTGTAAAATGTATGGTCACTAACACCATATTCCCTATACGCCAGTTGACGTGGCGGGGCTCTTTACTTTTTTTTTTTTTACCTTAAATCCTGCATGCACTACTGCCAATTAATATTTTAACTAGACTCTACGTAAATCCTGGCCACCGTCTTAACTGCAATTCTTTCCGCCATCTCCGTGGAGCTGTGTTGTTCTGTTTTATCTATTGTATTTATGTGTTTAATATGTATAATTTCTTTGATGTACCTGATGAAGGGTTTTGCCGAAACGTTTCAGTTGTTTCTCTTGTTTTTCATTTAATCTATCTGCTCAATACCATTTTATGTTTATTTTATATATGCAGTCAGCACAGATCAACTGAAGACCTGGTCACCTACATCGCACAGGAAATAAAGGATGCTCTACAAGAAAAGAAACACACACTGGCAGTATGGATCGACATGGAGAAGGCTTTTGATAGGGTATCGCGAGAGGGTTTAAAAAACAAGCTTTTTAGACTTGGCATCCAGGGTCGTTTATTCAATTGGGTCTCTCAATACCTTCAGGATAGAACGGCCAGAGTACAAGTACAATGTCAACTAAGTAAGAAGCTGTAACACTGGCTACTCAACAAAAAAAAATAACATGCACAATAAATTGGTGATTCTGACTGATGCACTGTCAATACTATCAGCTCTAAAAAGCCCTAAGAACAATGAACTAAATGACTTGAGAACGGGCCCTGGACCAACTATGCAATAACTTCAGAGAGTAGTCATTCAGTGAATACCATCACACTGTAATATACACGGGAACGAACGCACAGACAAATTAGATAAAGAGGGAGGGAGATTACCACAAGAGAACCATCCGCTCAGTTATGATGAAGCTAAATCCATCCTCAAAGGTCAGTATCATGAAAAATGGAAACGAGAATACCCAAAGCATAACGAGAGTGACGGATACCATCAACTATCAAGGAGGGATCTAGTCATCATACTTCGCCTACGCACTGGCCATAATAGATTGAGAAATCACAAGTTCACCAAATTCAAAATAGGTACAACCAGCCTATGCCACTGTATACTGGACAATATGACTACAAAACATGTTCTACAGGATTGCTCCCAGTACACAGACCTGAGAAGAGCAATGTGGTCCACACCCACCTCCCTGGAAGAGAAACTATATGGGGCAATCGAATCACTTAAACAGACAGCTGACTTCATGAGAGAGTTTGGAATCCTACTCTTATTGAGTCTTGAACGCAGATATATATATATATATATATATATATATATATATATATATATACACACACACACACACACACATTAAAAGCAGGAGATGTCTAGCAAAAACCTGACATCTGGTAACACTTGTCTCTGAGAATTTAAGACAGCACCTGCGTAATTTTGACCATTGCCACGTTGCTAAAAAATGTACCGATGGCAAATAATAATAATAATATTCTAGGTACTATCACTAGATTTCCTATACGCCGCGGGACGCTGCATGATTTCTTTATTTTTCTCAACTTATTTCTTATTACAAATAAAGCATTTACTAATCTGTGCATTTTATGACCAATATTTTTAAGAAGAAATTATTTCGTGCCAAAGTTTTACAGGTATCTGTTTTTAAAAATTGACGAGGTATATGTTAACTAGTTTGTTCTGCGTATTGTTTCAGAGGAGGAAAAAGAAGAAGTCAATGGATGGTTCTTTTGCAAATAGTATTAATCAAAGATGGTGCAGTTGAATGCAGTAATTTGAGAACAATAAGCCTAATGAGCCCTGTTACAAAAATCTTGCCAAAAGTTATACAAGGAAGGATTCAGATTAAAATCAATATGGAATTAGAACAACCGTTTGGGTTTAGGAAAACCGGTGGGACAAAACAAGTCATATTCTGCATGAGGACATTAATCGAAAAAGTACACAGTAGTAACTAAACCAATATATACCTACTTCGTAGACTACACAAAAGCTTTTGATAGAATACATAATAAATAACTTATAGACAGCTTGAATGAAGGATATACATCTAGACGGCACAGACATATAACTAATATGTAATTTATACTGGAAGCAAACAGCAATATGGTTGGTTGGTTGGTTGCGTTCGCCCGATGACTAAAGTATTCTAGAGTATTCGTAGACTGTAGAATTCCTCTTCGTCATCCGCCCTTAGAAGGACGTTAAGTGGACGTGTCTGCGTTGTGTTGTGGTTTGCAGTATAACTGTTATATTTGCGCCGTTCGGCCCAACACATCCGACTTCAGCACGACATTTTTGAGTACCGTGTTGTCTTCCCTCTTCGATTCCTGCTCGCTTGGCCAGACTAGACAGGTTAGTCTGTTACTGGAGGCACCACGGAGAGATGGAGCAGGGTCTGGATGGTTTTGGTTCACCGATCCTGGCGCAAGCCATCAGCTGTGGGTCGCTGACAACTTCCAGCTCTGGTGCTAGGAGGCGCGCCTTCGCCTCCAAACAGCAATATTAAAATGCAACAAAGATAATTCTACACCTATTGATATTTTAAAATATCACAGAGATGCTATGCCTAAACATTAATGGAAAGATAATCAATAGCCTAATATATGCTGATGATATTTATTACTAGAAGAAAATGCCACCAAAAGTAATCTTGTAATGGGAAATATAAGGTAAAAGAGGCAGATCAAGACTAATATGGACGATTAATATCAAAATATGGACAAGTCAGCATATGAAAACCTGAACTATCATAGCAAGAGACAGAACGGAATGGCGCTCCATGGTAACCAACCTTTCATGCGAAGACGGCTCTCAATGATGATGATTGATGATTAATCAATGTGCATTGTAGACCCTATTACAGGGATTCGGAAATGCCAGGTTTTCTCTAATTTTGTTGCCAAAGTTTTTTGTTTGTGTTTTTAGGGCGAACAGCCAAATCCCTTTATTGGAAAAAGAGGTCAAAGTCAGGTGTCCATCTCTAGCAGAATTACTGGGCATTGATGCTAATAACTAACTGGAGCCAATCACGTTGACTCTGAGGATTGTGTAGAATTTGTGTTGATCAATTATTCACAGACTGAGTGTATACTGTTTGTTTTGTTCTGTTTGTTTAAATATTCCCAGCTATTTCTTCTCGTGTTGCCAATAGTCATGAATGTTGAGAACAAACGTTAGCAGTCACAATTAGAGACGTCAATAAGAGCATTTGGGAATTTAATAAACCATCACTGAAATAATGAAAGAGGCTGTAGAAATATCGTTTTACAGAATAATGTTAAGAATACCATGGACAGCTAAGAAGAGTAATGAAAACGTTCTGAAAGAGGCCAACGCAATAAAAAGATATAATATTCAATATTAGGGAAGGATAATCATCATTTGTTGGCCATGTAATGAGAAGGGAACAGCTGGAATATATTGTAACAACTGGGAAAATTGAGGGACAAAAAGATAGAGAGAAGCAATGAGAAAATGTACCAGACAGCTTAATTGAATGGCTTGGCTGAATGTCAACAACAGAAATGATAAATAATTGTCGAGATCGAGAGTTGTGGAGAGACATGATCATTTATGCCAGCAGGCATGGTACTTGATAATAATGATGATGATGATGATGATGATGATGAAATGTTGAAGATTATTTTCATAATAATTTGAATAGAAACTTTTAGATACGATACACAGTTATAAATATTTGAGTAGTAACCGTCCAGAAAATATACAAGAACAATATTGTTCTAATAACGGTCTGAAATGTAATCTTTCTAATAGATGGAAATACTTGTATAGCGCTGTGAACGCAATCTTTAGGAGAGCGGATGGACGAATGATTAACTTGTTGGTCTCCAATCCAGGAAAGCGCGGATTCGAATTCTGCCTGGTCAAGTTTTTTTTTTTTTTTTTTTTCTATCGGGGCGAAAATAAAAAAACTCGGAACCGAACACTTCGATGCGACAACACTGGACAAGCGGCCTTTATTCTCCGGTCTTATATGGCCCTTGCGCAAAAAAGTTTTTTTTTATATATTTTTTTTTTAATCTGAATTTTATTTTCCCACAAATAGTAAACAGAAAATAATTTAAATAGCAGTTATCCACTAGGAATTGACAGACTAAAAATAGTTCAATAACAGCCTGACTGTAATCTGGCTGAAATGATAGAGAGAAAGTAAAATAGATCAACGTCACTAAAGTAGCAATAACTGCCAGGCTTTGTACTACGGTAGAGAGGCAACTCAAGAAAAATCTGTTGAGGTCTGTGGAAATTTAGATCAACAGTATGGGACAAATCTACAACACCCTGTAAAGAATGGAATTGTTCCCTGTAGTGGTGGCTGTTACTGATATAGAGGACCCAGTATTGCAGCACCTCTGGGCTGGACAACTAATTTCCCAGCATAGCATGGGATAGACGAACTCAAACTTCTCCAGTAAGAGCCGGGAATGTCAAGAAAGCTATTACGACCCGCCACATCTTATGAGTCAAAGGGCAACTTGCCCTCATCAACTCGTGGCAATCCGTCAACGACAACAACAACAAGAATGTCCAAGGAATATTCAGAAGGAAAGATATGTTCCTTACAATGCGTCACATAATTGACTGCTTTATCTGTTCGAGTCGAAATAATAGAAGAGCAAGAAAAGCACGTTCCCTGGACAGCTAAAAAGACCAATGAAGAAATTCTCAAAGAGGCCAACACAAAATGGGAACTCCTAAAAAACATCAGAAAGAAACAATCAACATTTTTTGGGCACATCATGAGAAGAGGAAAATTGGTTACAACTGGCAAAATAAAAGGAAAAAGTGATCGCGGACGACAAAGAGAGAAAGTACTGGCTAGCTTCGTGTCGTGGCATGGAAAACAGTCAACAACAGAACTGATACAATGCACTGTAGATAGAAGACTGTGGAAGGACATGATCGTCTACGCCAACCGGTATGACACATGATGATGATGGTGAAGAAAAACACAAAAATGTAAATTACATTTTTTAGGAGCAATACCAGGGTAGGAATGAGTAGGGTGGGGGTTGGGGGTTGATGTCAGAATGTCGGTAAAGAAAGAATACCAGACAAAAAGGAAAACAAAATCATTAAAAATGAGTTTAATAGATCAACATAAGATGCTGATAGGCCTGTACAGAGGAGACACAAATTGTATTATCTCTGCAAGTCCCACAAGTAAGCACGACAAATCCCACTTGTTTTTGTACTGAAGGTTAAATAAACGGATTGTTGTAGCAAAGATCGATCGAAATAAATTTCGAGCATTGTCTGTGCTCTGCCTTAATGACTTTCTTTAACAAATTGCTTTAAAAGAGACATATATTGTGTTTCCATTTTAAATTATGCTGATGTATTTGGGCTAACCCTAAGCATTCAACCTTGTTCTAGATTTCAATATCAAGACTAACGCACTTTTTCTTTGCTTTTTGTAAGTGTAGAAACAATTGCCATTACTTTTAATGCAAAACGATTTGTTTTAAACTCTTCTTCTTCTACTACCTTTTTAGCTCCCAGTGGAGCATAGGTCTTCAACAAACACTTTCCAAGTCATTCTGTTTTTTGCCATTTTTTTAAGATCATCCCATGTCTTCCCCATCATCTTCATCTCTGCTTCTATCTGTCTTCTCCAAGAATTCCTTGGTCTTCCTCTTTGTCTTTTCCCCTCAGGATTCCAAAAAAAGGGCCTGTTGTGTAATACTCTCAGTTGGCTTCCGTAGTATGTGTCCTATTCAGCGCCATCGTCTTTTTACTGTATCTCTTTATCCACTCGTATTTGACTGGTACATTTCCATAATTCTATGTTAGTGATTTTGTCCAGCCATTTCCATCCTTTTATCCTGCGTAAGCATCCATTAATGAAAGTCTGTATCTTCGTGATTGTCAATTTTGTTGTTGTCCATGTTTCACAGCCATATAATAGGACCGCCTTAATATTTGAGTTGAAAATTTTTATTTTTGTATTTAACCTAATTTCTTCGGATTTCCATATGTTTCCCAGTGCAATGAAAGCTCCTCTTGCTTTTGATATCCTTATTTTGGTATCATTTTCTGTTCCTCCCGCTTTATCTATATTACTGCCCAGATATATGTAAGATTGTACATTTAATAGAGGTATTTCTCCTAGTTTTATTTTTGGTTATTGCCAACTGCATTAATTCTCATTTCAAAAATTCAAATTTTAGATCACAATCCTGTAATGATTAAAATAAAAATCAAATTAAAGAGAAATAAACAAAATACTAATTCTGCAACAGCAATAGACATAACAACTTTAAATCAGAAAGATGTGAAAGAAACTTATACTATACAAGTAAAGAACACATACCAGAGGCTGCTAGAAGAAGGGATTGAGCAGTACAGAAGAGAAAATCCTGAAGAAAAAGTCAGAACCAAATAGAAATGCATAAAAAACAGCATACAAGAATCCTGCATCACCTTACCCAAAAAGGAAAGTAACAAAGAACAAAACTGGATAACTGACAACATTTTAGAAAAAAATGGAAGAAAGAAGACAAGCGAAAAACACTGCCAAATACAAGGAAATTGATAAAGAAATACAAAAATGTGCAAAAAGGCAAAAGAAGACTAGCTCAACCAAAGATGTCTAGAAATCGAAACTATGGAAAGTAAACAAAATTTAAGAGGAATGCACACAGAAATAAAAAGAATGACGAATAAAGACAAAAAAGCAGCAGGAAACGGATGTATTGCAAACAAAGAGGGAAGAATGCTAACAGACAACAAAGATATAATCGAAAGATGGCAGGAATACGTAACAGAACTATTTCATGACGAAAGGGACAAAAAACCATTTATAAAATGCACATCCAACTATAAAATCCTGAAATCTGAAGTAGAAAAAGCTATAAAAACAATTAAAAAGGGAAAAGCAGCAGGACCTGACAATATACAGATAGAGATGATACAGGCACTAGAAGATTTTGGCATTGAAGTGATCACAGACATATGCAATGACATATACCGCACAGGATACATACCAAATGAGCTAAAAACATCAACTTTTATAGCATTGCCTAAAAAGAATGGTGCAGTTGAATGCAGCGATTTTAGAACAATAAGCCTAATTAGCCAGGTAAACAAAATTTAACTAAAAGTTATACAAGGAAGGATTCAAAATAAAATTAATAATGAACTAGATGAGCAGCAATTCGGATTCAAGAAAAACAGTGGGACAAAAGAAGCCATATTCAGCATGAGGACATGGATTGAAAAGTACATAGAAGTAAACAAACCAATATATGCCTGCTTCATAGACTACACCAAAGCATTTGATAGAATACACCATAACCAACTTATAGACTGCCTAAAAGATATAAATATGAATGACACAGACATACGACTGATATATAATTTGTATTGGGAGCAAACATCAATAATAAAATATAACAAGGAGAACTCTACACCCATTGATATAAAAAGAGGAGTAAGACAAGGATGCATCCTATCACCAAGCTTGTTCAATTTATCATCATCATCATCATTGAGTGCCGTCTCCGCAACGAAGGTTGGCTACCATGGAGCGCCATTTTGCTCTATCTCTTGCTTTGATGTTGCAGGTTGTCATCGGTTGATTTGTCCATCTTTTAATGTTACTCGTCCATGTTAATCTTGGTCTGCCTCTGCCTCTTTTACCTTGTATTTTCCCCTCCAGGATCACTTTCAGTAGGCTGTTGTGTCTTTTAACATGGCCTAAGAATCGCATTTGTCTTGTTCTAATTGTGTTCAGAAGTTCTCTTTTCATTTTTAGTTGTTTTAAGACTTTGTCATTTGTTTTCTTTTCCTTCCATCCAATTCTACCTATTCTTCTATATATCCACATTTCAAAGGCTTCAATTCTCTGTTCTGTTTTCTTGTCTAATGTCCATGTTTCAGCACCATATAGGAATATTGAGAAGATGTAACATTTTGCTATTCTTAGTTTTAGCTCTGGTGTTATTTGTTTTGATGTTAGTATGTCCTTCATGACATTAAAATTACTTTTTGCCATTCCTATTCTTTTGTTTATTTCAGATGTACATTTTCCATCACTGGTTATAGTATGTCCAAGGTAGTTGTAGTTCTGAACTGTCTCCAGGTCTATTCCTTCAACTTTGATATCCACTTGTGGGTTTTGAGTATTTTCTTTGTTTATGATCATAGTTTTAGTCTTTTTGATATTCATATCTAGTCCATATTTTTTGCTTGTCGTGTTTATTACATTAAGTAATTGTTGTAGGTCTTTAGGATTTTCTGCTAGTAGTACAGTATCGTCAGCATATCTTAGGTTATTGATTATCTTTCCATTAATTTGTAGGCCTGGCATCTCTATGATGTTTTTAAAGATTTGCTCAGTGTATAGATTGAACAAGCTTGGTGATAGGATGCATCCTTGTCTTACTCCTCTTTTTATATCAATGGGTGTAGAGAACTCTTTGTTATATTTTATTATTGCTGTTTGCTCCCAGTATAGATTGCATATTAGTCGTATATCCATGTCATCTAGATGTATCTCTTTTAGGCATTCTATAAGTTGTTTGTGGTGTACTCTATCAAAAGCTTTGGTGTAGTCTATGAAGCAGGCATATATTGGTTTGTTTACTTCTGTGTATTTTTCGATTAATGTTCTCATGCAGAATATGGCTTCTTTTGTCCCGCTATTTTTCCTAAATCCAAATTGCTGCTCATCTAATTCAGTATTGATTTTATTCTGAATCCTTCCTTGTATAACTTTTAGCAAGATTTTTGTAACATGGCTCATTAGGCTTATTGTTCTAAAGTCACTGCATTCAACTGCACCATTCTTTTTAGGCAATGCAATGAAAGTTGATGTTTTTAGTTCATTTGGTATGTATCCTGTGTGGTATATGTCGTTGCATATGTCTGTAATCACTTCAATGCCAAAATCTTCAAGTGCCTGTATCATCTCTATCTGTATGCTTTCAGGTCCTGCTGCTTTTCCCCTTTTCATTGTTTTTATAGCTTTTTCCACCTCAGATTTTAAGATTTTATAGCCTGATGTACATTTTATAACTGGTTTCTTGTCCCTTTGATCATGAAATAGTTCTGTTATATATTCCTGCCATCTATCTATGATATCCTTATTGTCTGTTAGCATTTTTCCTTTTTTGTCTGCAATGCATCCACCTTCTGTGGCTTTTTTATTTTTATTAGTCATTCTCTTTATTTCTGTGTGCATTCCTCTTAGGTCTTGTTTGCTTTCCATAGTTTCTATTTCTATACATTTTGGCTGAGCCAGTCTTCTTTTGCCTTTTTGCACATTTTGCGTATCTCATTATCTATTTTATTGTGTTGGGCAGTGTTCTTCGCTTGTCTCCTTTCTTCCATTTTTTCTAAGATGGTGTTAGTTATCCATTTTTGTTTTTTGTTCTTTTCTCTTTTGGGTAAGGTGTCGCAGGCTTTTTGTATGCTTTTCTTTATGCATTGCCATTTGGTTGTTACTTTTTCATCAGGATTTTCTCTTCTGTATTGTTCAATTCCTTCCTCTAGCAGCTTCTGGTATGTGTTCTTTACTTGTATTGTATAGGTATCTTTAATATCTTTTTGATTTAAAGCTGTTATGTCGAGTGGGTTTGTTGATGAATCAGATTTTTGCTTGTTTCTCTTTAGTTTGATTTTCATTTTAATCATTACAGGATTGTGATCAGAATTAATATCTGCTCCTGGGTAGGTTTTGGCTTTCTTGACGCTGTTACGGAACCTTTCTTTTATCATTATGTAATCTATTTGATTCCTCTTCCTATCTCCAGGGCTTTTCCATGTGTATAGTTTCCTTTTCTCTTGCTCAAAGTAGGTGTTACATATTATCAGCCTGTTTTCTTCACAGAATTGTATTAATCTTTCTCCTCTGTCATTTCTTTTTCCTAAACCATGATTTCCTATAATTGTCTTATATCTACCTTTTCCTACTTTAGCATTCATGTCACCCATTACAATCAAGATGTCTGAAGATTTCACTTGCTTCATAACTTTATTTAGGTCTTCATAGTATGCCTCTATTTGTTCATCTGTGTAGTCTTGAGTAGGTGCATATGTCTGTATTATTGCTATGTCGAATGGTTTTGCTTTCAACTTGAGTAGTATAATCCTATCACTGTATGTCCAGTGGGTACTTATATATTTTTGTAGCTCTCTTTTTATCAGTATTCCTACCCCCCTTTGATGTTCTGTTGTGTTTCCTGAGTATATAAATGTATATTTTTCGTCTTCAATGTACCCACATTCCTTCCATCTAGTCTCTGATATGCCTAAAATATCTATATTTATTCGTTCTGCTTCTTGAATTAGATTTTCCAATTTCCCTTGTTGATATATAGTCCTAACATTCCAAGTACTTATTTTAAGATCTTTCCTCCGACATAAGTTCGAATTTCTCCGACTCTCCATGGCTTCCTCTGGACTGGTACGTGATGAGGCTCCAATCTCTTTCACGGTGGTCAGCCATGTTCGTCTTTCGTGTTCTGAACATGCCTCTTGTGTACCACACACTTTGCTGTTTTCGCTTTCTGGGCCGTTGATCATTCTTGATTCCTCCGCCTCCATCCACCGTCACAGACTTTGTTCAATTTATACACTGAGCAAATCTTTAAAAACATCAATGAGATGACAGGCCTTAACATTAATGGGAAGATAATCAATAACCTAAGATATGCTGATGATACTGTTCTACTAGCAGAAAATCCTAAAGATCTACAACAATTACTTAATGTAATAAACATGACAAGCAAAAAATATGGACTAGATATGAATATAAAAAAGACTAAAACTATGATCATAAACAAAGCAAATTCTCAAGACCTACAATTAAATATCAAAGTTGAAGGAATACATCTAGAGACAGTTCAGAGCTACAACTACCTGGGGCATACTATAACCAATGATGGAAAATGTACAACTGAAATAAATAAAAGAATAGGAATGGCGAAAAGTAATTTCAATGCCATGAAAAATATACTAACATCAAAACAAATAACACCAGGGCTGAAACTAAGAATAGCAAAATGTTATATCTTCTCAATATTCCTGTATGATGCAGAAACATGGACATTAGACCAGAAAACAGAACAGAAAATTGAAGCCTTTGAAATGTAGATTTATAGAAGAATAGGTAGAATTGAATGGAAAGAAAAGAAAACAAACGAAGAAGTTTTAAAACAACTAAAAATGAAAAAAAAGAATTACTAAACACAATTAGAGCAAGACAAATGAAATATTTTGACCATGTTAAAAGACACAACAGTCTAATACAAGTAATATTAGAAGGGAAAATACAAGGTAAAAGAGGCAGAGGCAAACCAAGACTAACATGGACGAGTAACATCAAAATATGGACAAGTCAGCCTATGGCAATCTGTACCATCAAAGCAAGAGACAGAGTGGAATGGCGCTCCATGGTAGCCAACCTTCGATGCGGAGAAGGCACTCGATGATGATGATGATGATGATTAATTCTCATAATGTTGTTCTTATCTCTACTAATCTTCAGTCCTAGCTGTTGTAATCTCTCATCAAGTATGCTTATTTTATCCTGCATCTGTTGATGGCTGTGTGATAGGAGAGCTATGTCATCAGCAAAGTCTAAATCATCAAGTTGTTTGGTCAGTGACCACTGGATTCCATTTCTGTTGTTTTGAGTTATTTTCATAATCCAATCTATGGCCAGTAGAAAGAGAAATGGAGACAGAAGGCTTCCCTGCCTTACTCCTGTTTTTATTTCAAATGCTTCAGTAATCATGCCCACACTACATTTTGTTCATTCATACATTGTTTTATCAGGTTAATAAACTTTATGGGGATTCCGTAATGACTCAGCAACTTCCAAAGCATTCTTCTGTCTAAACTATCAAATGCCTTTTCGTAATCTATGAATCCAGTAGTAGGAAACTCTTTGTACAGAGCTTCGCAGCAGGAGGTAATCTGATCATCAGAAGCAGATCCCGTCGAGCAAGTGTTTCGGCCCATTAGCTTCTTGACACTCTAGGGGAGGTGGGCCCGCCTGGGTCATGACTCCCAGGCGTTGACATAAAGTGGGGATTTTAGTTCTAAACTTTGTTCAACTATTATACGTAGAGTAGTTATTTGATCAGCACATGATCTGTTCTTCCTAAAACCTGCTTGTTCATCTCTCAAATTTTTCTCTATGGCCTCTTTTAGTCTCTCCAGAATGATTCTGCTTAATATTTTTTTCCTGGCATTGATAGTAGCATAATTCCCCTATAATTTGTTTTAAACACTTTACCAAATTAATCACGAAATACACTTTTTTTTAAATAATTTTTTTAAATTACTTTTTTTATCATCATCATCAAATACTATGCCTTCTGGCGTAGGTGATCATGTCTCTCCACAACTTTAGAATTCGTCATTTATTTAGCATTTCTGTTGTTGACCTTCTGTCAAACCATTCTCTTAAGCTGTCTGGTATCTTTTCTCTTTGCCTCCCTCTATCTCTTCGTCCCTCAATTTTCCCAGTTGTTACAATATATTCCAGTTGTTCTCTTCTCATTATATTGCCAAAAAAATGATGATTGTGTCTTCTTAATATTGGAATATAGCTCTCTTTTTGCCTTTACCTCTTTCGAAACGTTTTCATTATTCTTCTCAGCTGTTCATGGTATTCTCAATATTCATCTATGAAACCACAGTTCTACAGCCTCCGATGATCTTCTTGCCCGTTGCCTTCCGTTTTAAACACTTTACCAAATTAATCAGGATATTACTTTGTGTAAATTCGTTTTAAATATTATTTCTATTTTCAAAAGTATTTGTCCTAAACAGTGAAATAAAACCTTCACAAAATAATGTCCAGGAAAAGTTTGTTATTATGTGAATTCCAGTTTTTTTTTTTTATTAAATTATCGACATTGTAGTTTTATTATTATTCGCCATTATACTATATCCTTCAACTATTCCCTGCTGTCCATACAATTCTACTCGTCATAATTCTACTCATTAAAATTCTACGCATCATAATTCTACTCATTAAAATTCTACGCATCATAATCCTGCTCATCAAAATTCTACTCCTCAAAATTCTACTCGTCATAATACTACTCATTAAAATTCTACGCATCATAATTCTACTCATCAAAAGTCTACTTATTATATTACATGAAGACATAATGTTCTACACCATAAATGTTTCTCTTAATTCTTCTTAAATTATAATTCATTTTCAGTGTAAATTCCCATAAATCTCATCCTTCATACATCACTTCAGCTGCATTACTTCCATCACATTTTCTTCCTCTTCTTCTGATTCTATATTTTTAACACGTTCGCTACATTCACTGCTTGTTTCTAGGCTTATCAATCTATACCACCAAAATCTACAAATTTCAATTTGAGACGTATAATTAAGTTGTGTAATGAAGATGAATGATTTTATTAATTACTTTATTGAAAGTAAGAAAGGAGGAAGGAAGGAAGGAAGGAAGGAAGGAAGGAAGGAAGGAAGGAAGGAAGGAAGGAAGGAAGGAAGGAAGGAAGGAAGGAAGGAAGGAAGGAAGGAAGGAAGGAAGGAAGGAAGGAAGGAAGGAAGGAAGGAAGGAAGGAAGGGAGGGAGGAAGGGAGAAATGAAGGGAGGGAGGGAGAGAGGGAGGGAGGGAGGAAGGAAGGCAGGGAGGGAGGGAGGAAGCTATATAACAACGTTTTAACTGCTATTTTAAGAGCGTACGTGCTTGAGGAGTAATCATCAAGCGAACAAATAGTATTTTAGGTATCGATGAGCCATTTCAGAGTAATTTGAGAGTTCTTCACCTTGATTTGACCAACATTCGGGCAGACGAGCGACGAGAATTGTATTTGTATTTATGTGATGGGAAATAGTTGCACGAAATTCAAGAACTATACAAACGCGCGTTCTTCCGCACTAAACATACAGCGCTTGCATCCTGGTAATTATCAGTTACATTTGATCCTTCTTCTCTTGAATGCCACTTTGGCGTGTTCAATAAACATCATTTACCTTTTCTGGCTTCTGGTCCTGGCTATACCCTACGAGCTGTAGCTTTTAGAATGTCGAATTAGTCCGAACAAAAGCAAGTCTCCAGCATCCGGACAAAAAGAACTGCCGGTCTATTATGTAGAACAGAATCTAAGTCAGTCCACTATTAACCATTCATTGGACCGTGACTACCAGCCGTTTGAGCACAGCTTACTTTAAGTGTGTTAGTCGCTAACTGTTACTGTGGAAGCGTGAATAGCTAAATTACACAGAGAAAAGGAGAGGAAATCGGAATTCGCAAAACTAGAAGGTCATCCAAGGTTACTTGCATATTTTGCCGACATTGACTGGAAAGTATGAAGGGTGTTACATTAGCATTAATAGGGTCGTTAGAAGTGGTAATAGATCGTTAGAAGTAGTAATATGGTCGCTGGAAGTAGTAATATGGTCGCTGGAAGTAGTAATATGGTCGCTGGAAGTAATAATATGGTCGCTGGAAGTAGTAATATGGTCGCTGGAAGTAATAATATGGTCGCTGGAAGTAATAATATGGTCGCTGGAAGTAATAATATGGTCGCTGGAAGTAGTAATATGGTCGCTGGAAGTAATAATATGGTCGCTGGAAGTAGTAATATGGTCGCTGGAAGTAGTAATATGGTCGCTGGAAGTAATAATCTCCCGTTTATTCCATATATATGTTGGCTGCCCTCCTACATTACTCAAGATGATCAAGTCGTTTCACAACAACATGTCTGCCACCATATAGTTCGACGCTGGATATACCCAGCCTTTTGAGATGGTGGAGTCAAACAAGGATGTGTCCTTGACCCTAACCCTATTCGAACTATTTTTCGCTGCTCTTGAACTCAATACGTTCGAAAACGTCTCTGGAGATATCTACATCCATACAAGATATGGCGGCTATTCAATCTAGCACGTCTAAGGTCAACATTTAAAACAACTGAGACCATAATCAGGTATAGTCAATTCGCTGATGATGCATCACTGGTTGCTCACGATCAGTCCGTCCTGCAGTCAATGATTGACAATCTATCTATATCATGTGATTTATTCTCCCCGTCAGTACGTTTGCAGAAGACTGTGGTGCTTCAATAAGGTGTAGCCGGTCCCGTAGTAAAAAATAGTAAAGTACCACCGTCACGCCAAGTGGCGTATACGGAATATGGTGTTAGTGACCATAAATTTTACAGGCCTTCAGCACATGTTTTTGGGGTAATGTGGTCGGTATTACGCCCGTGCCGCTTTACTTTCCCAGAAAAAAATCCGGTACCCATTAAAGGCTGGGTGAACATGGAAAACGTCGGTTGGGATCAAACCCTACCTCTTTTCCTTTGTAGTCCAGTTCACTAACCACTGAGCTATCGCGACTCACCATCCTTCATAAGTTACTCATATTTATACCAAACTACTGATTTATCATAATTGCTTTCTACCAACCGTATGTCAAGATGCCAAAGACCATATATTCCATCATTCTGGCAATTGTTACCCTACGTCATCATGTCCTGTCTCTACAACGAAGTATAGGTATCTTATAACCCTATCCTATCTGGTCTCTTGCTTTTGTGGCATACTCTATGATTGATTTCCCAGCCTATCTTTTGATATTGCCAGTTCATTTGAAACCGCTGTCTTGTTGCTTCTTGTTTGTTTTTTTCTGGACAGATATCTTTAATGGAGTGATGAGGGGGGAAAGGGGGCGGGGGTAGGGCTGGAGAATACAATCTGAGCTTTTCGCCTACACAAATATCTGTAAAATTTAAGCAAAATTATTTTGTTTTGTAATCTTTTGTGAAATCGAATCATCTATGTCGGTGTGAAAGTGGTAATAGCCAGGACACAAAAACTGTTTCGAAATTAAATATTTAATACACGATTCTAAATTACATAAAGTCATGTGATGATTACTAACGACAATGAAAGATAAAAGCTACAAGGGGGATAGGGAAAACTAAAACACTCGTTCTTCTAACCTTATAGAAGTACAGGTATCAAATACAGTCATCCCTCGCTACTTCGCGGTTCATTTATCGCGGCCTCAGTACATCGCGGATTGTTCAAAAATTCAAAATTGAGGAATTATGGCGCGAAAGTTGCCATCACAATGTTCCTAGTGCGCCGAAAACGTTCTGCAGAAGCTCCTCCTGCTGCCTCTACGCCGCCTCCTACTGCCTCTACGCCGCCTCCTGCTGCCTCTACGCCACCTCCTGCTGCCTCTACGCCACCTCCTGCTGCCTCTACGCCGCCTCCTGCTGCCTCTACGCCACCTCCTGCTGCCTCTACGCCACCTCCTGCTGCCTCTACGCCGCCTCCTACTGCCTCTACGCCGTCTACTGCTGCCTCTACGCCGCCTCCTACTGCATCTACGCCGCCTCCTGCTGCCTCTACGCCGTCTACTGCTGCCTCTACGCCGCCTCCTACTGCCTCTACGCCGCCTCCTGCTGCCTCTACGCCGTCTACTGCTGCCTCTACGCCGCCTCCTACTGCATCTACGCCGCCTCCTGCTGCATCTACGCCGTCTACTGCTGCCTCTACGCCGCCTCCTACTGCATCTACGCCGTCTACTGCTGCCTCTACGCCGCCTCCTGCTGCATCTACGCCGTCTACTGCTGCCTCTACGCCGCCTCCTACTGCCTCTACGCCGCCTCCTACTGCATCTACGCCGCCTCCTACTGCATCTACGCCGCCTCCTGCTGCATCTACGCCGTCTACTGCTGCCTCTACGCCGCCTCCTGCTGCATCTACGCCGTCTACTGCTGCCTCTACGCCGCCTCCTACTGCCTCTACGCCGCCTCCTGCTGCCTCTACACCGCCTCCTGCTGCCTCTACACCGCCTCCTGCTGCATCTATGCCGTCTACTGCAGCTACCCCAGCTCTATCCGAAGCTGTCCGCGACGATCCAGCGCCCCTAGCACCTGACGATGAGGCGTCATCTGAGGAGCAGTAAAGCTCTCATTAACCTGTGCAGTAAATCATCTTCATCTTCTTCACCTCCACCGTACTGCACAGGTGTTTCATCGACATTTATAAAGATCAAGTGAAGAGAAGCTATTGTCAGAGGTGAGTTACGGACCTTGTTATAAAAGAAAAGTTTATATTATATCATATTATATCATATTTATATCATTTATACATTATTTTATGTATGTTATTTATACTATTAATATTTTATTTACATGTTTAAAACTATTCTTTAATGTTCTAATGATAACATATGCACGTATATGGTTTCATATACACTTATTGATATTATACATACACAAAAAATGTACGTATGTTAAAAATGAGAGGGTGACACTACTTCGCGGTTTTTCACTTATCGCGGCCGGTTCTGGTCCCTATTAACCGCGATAACTGAGGGATTTCTGTAGATATATATATATATATATATATATATATATATATATATATATATATATATATATATATATATATATATATATAAAATACTTTGCTGATTGCCTTGCATTTTTCTATTGAATGTGTATAGTTTGTTTGCTATACCTGAGGAAGGTTTTTTTGCCGAAACATTGCAATTTGTATTGTCTTTCTGTTAGTCTAGCTACGCAATACCCTTTTTTGGTTTATTTTACACGTTATATTGATGTGAATTACCCATCGCTAAAAAGGTGTCATTAGTTATGAAATATTGACAGGTACTTTAGTTATACAACGTTCTCTTTCACTTTCAAATATGTTATTTTAAATCGTGGAGCAGTTTTGAAGCAATGTGATAAGGGTCTACGGAATGGTAGCCTACGGACCAAGTAAATAGGAGGCAATCCGTTGAGACACTGCAGAAGTGTAAATTACAAGGGACACTAAAGAAAAAGAAAGAAATGTCAAATTTCAAAACAGGAAAAAAAATATTCTTCTTGCCTCACTCCTCTGTCATTCAGAGTCCAGGTTAGAAATAGTTTGCGGTCTTTTGTTCTTTGGTTAGTTCCTTCTGCTCTTTCTTTGCTTTCTTCTGTTCTCATTTTTTTCTGAGTGGTTCTAATATTCAGTTTATTCGTCTTCTTTGAGGACACCATCTTCTTGGTCTCCTATTTCCATGGCGTCTGTTGATAACTATGTGAATTATGTCTGGTTGCTATAGAAACAAATGATCAAAGCAAAACGAAAATAAAAAATAGATGTGAGATTAATGACAGCAAAACACTCAAACAAATAACATAAAAACGTATGGATAGAAGAGGAAAAATATGTCCACTGAAAATGCAGAACACAATTGTCCAGGATAAGGGAAGCTTCTATATAGTTTTATAAAAATCACTGTGCGGCAGTAGCGCAGTGTTGGCGTGGTGGTTTGGTAATAAAATAATCGTAGGTAAAGTCTCGGCATGGCATATTTCAAGTTAACCAAAACTGAAAAAAGGTACCAGATCTACAATGTTGGAGGAAATTATTTCCTTATCAATCTCGTTCCCCCGACGACTATTCAATAAGTGGTCCCATTTTTGTTATTATCCTCAAAAGGGCGTTAAGGGCGTACATGCGTTGTGTTGATATTTGCGACTTTCACCGGTTTGATATGTTGATATTTGCTACTTTCACCGGTTTGCGTTCTTTTTTCGTTTTCGATCCCTCCTGGCTTGGTCAAACTGGATAGTCTGTTTTCAGAAGCACCACTGGGAGGTGGAGCAAGGTCTTGATCTGCTCTGTTTGTTATTCGTTGATCCTGAAGCCATGGGTCACTGACCGCTTTCTGCTCAGTTGCAGAACGGGCGTTTCTGGGAGAGGTATTGACGGAACGGAAATTTACTGACCCTATTCTCCTTTCTCTAATAGAAGAGAAAAAAAAACATTCCAATGCAGTGACCTAGCACAGTAGATTCTTTTATTTTCTTACCACGTTGTATGTCTTCAACTATATTAAAGGTATTGGGATATTTAGAAAACAGTATCCGGATTAGAGCATAAAAAATATTGTCTGTTGGTGCTGCATTAACACAAATGTGGCTTCCTGGATTTAAAATTAAAAATCCTAGACAAAAGACAAACGATATAAAGAAAATGCGGTTTGTACAATTTAAAAAAAAAAAAACATTAAATAGACAAGAAAAAAAGCAAAAAAAAATGTATTTAAAAAAAAGAAAAGAAAATGAGAACAATCATAACTAAACAAATATAAACAGAAAGAAATAGTAGTACAGAAAAGATTGTATTAGACAAATAGAACCCAATGAAGACGCCAGATAAAAAAAGAAGATATAGAATGGAATGTCCAAGCAGTTGTAAAAATAAAACTGAAACGAAACGTTCAAGTTTTTAAACAGCAAGCTGCTGTGGGAAAGGAAATGTTTCTCAACTCTTTCAGTACGGAAGCTTTTTATCATTGCAACAAAAGAGATTTCAGAGACACAATTTGTCATAATTTTAAGAATCAAACTACAAGCTATTTATCTACTAAATAACATATTATATATGAACTTTTAGATAATTGAACAAGGTATTAGATTTCACCAATACCAAGATGATACAAGACGTAAAAAGAATATGGTTTGATGATAGTTTAAACTAATCAAGTTGAGAATGGCGCACAATGCGGCGAAACGTACGGAAAGAGTTAATTAGTTCCCCTGAAGTATTTGGTCTTTGTCTGCAAAATATCAAACAGACTAAACTATGATCATAAACAAAGAAAATACTCAAAACCCACAAGCGGATATCAAAGTGAAAGGAATAAACTTGGAAATAGTTCGAAGCTACAACTATCTTGGACATGCTATAGCCAGTGATGGAAAATGTACAACTGAAATAAACGAAGGAATAGGAATGTTGAAAAAGTAATTTTATTGTCATTAAAAATATACTAACATCAAAACAAATAACACCAGGACTAAAACTAAGAATAGCAAAATGCTACATCTTCTCAATATTCCTGTATGGTGCAGAAACATGGACATTAGACAAGAAAACAGAACAGAAAATTGAAGCCTTTGAAATGTGGATTTATAGAAGAATAGGTAGAATTAGTTGAAAAGAAAACAAACGATGAAGTCTTCAAACAACTAAAAATGAAAAGAGAACAACTAAACCCAATTCAAACAAGACAAATGAGATTTTTGGTCCATGTTAAAAGACACAGCAGCTTACTAAAGGTAATATTGGAAGGGAAAATACAAGGTGAAAGAGGCAGAAAGAGACCAAGACTACTATGGACGAGTAATATGAAAAGATGGACAAATCAGCCTATGACAACCTGCACCATCAAAGCAAGAGACAGAGCGGATTGGCGCTCCATGTTAGCCAAACTTCAATGCGGAGACGGCACTCAATTATGGTGATCTGGGGGACTGGTTGATCTGGAGGCAAGACGCCGGCCTCGAGACAGAGATTTTGTGGGTTCAAATCCCGGCTGCACCAGTTGGGATTTTTATGTTTGATTTCATTCTGCAGCAACTACTCCTGGTCTCAGCAGCGACGCCCGGCTTGAAACGTCAATTACTCATGGACGGAAAAATATGAGTACCTCCGAAGACGGAGTTATCTGCCTGTGCGGTAAGGGACCCCTGTGCACACTGCTGTCAGGGAAAAACGGATTAACACGCAAAATTCAGTTCCTAGCCTCGAAGAACTTCGTCAGAGGTAAAAGCTGGCGAATGCAAAAAAAAAAAAAATAATGATGATGATGATTATGATGATGATGATGAACTGCAAAATGTCGTCTTTTGTACAAATGTCACTGCATGCCGAAGTACATGCGGAGAACCATTACAGTTTTGCCTGCGGTGTTGTATCCATGTTCCAATGGGTTACCTCAGCGTACTACACCCAAAACTTTCCTGAAACATGTATTCAACTGTCTAGAGCGACTGTCCACACACACGCACGCACGCGCGCGCACACACACACACGCACGCACACATACATACACACACAGACACATTCATACACATGTGGCTGAGGTGCTAACCTTGAACTTTGTATTTGTCTCCACTGAGTGGACTGTGTCCCGGTCTGTAAGAGTGTGACAGAAATATCATCAACACGATAAGTCATAGAGTGAGGATTATAGAAAATGACGACCTGGAAGGATTCAGTAACGGCTTTCATTAGTAAAGTAAAGAGCCCCATCACGCCAGCGGCATATAGGGTATAAGGTGTTAGTGAGCATAATTTTTTACAGACTTTTGGCATATGATTTTTGGGGTAATGCCGCTTTACTTTCACAGACAAAAATTCCGGTACGCATATAAAGTAAAGTAAAAAAGTAAAGTACCCCAGTCATGCCAAGTGACGTATAGGGAATATGGTGTTAGTGACCATAAATTTTACAGACCTTCGACACATGATTTTTGGGGTAATGTGGTCAGTGTTACGCCCGTGCTGCTTTACTTTCCCAGAAAAAATCCGTTACCCATTTAAGGCTGGGTGAACCCGGAAGCCGTCGGTTGGGATCAAACCCTACCCCTTGTCCTTTGTAGTCCAGTTCACTAACCACTGAGCTATCGCGGCTACCGGTACGCATATAAGGTCGGATAAACCCGAAAGCCGTCGATCAGGATCGAACCCGGCCCATTTGTTCTTTGTAGTATTGTATTAGGGGGCCTCGGTAGCCGAGTTGAGAAAACCACCCGACTGGACTACCGACGTTCGGACAACCCATGTTCGATTCCCGCTGGGAGCAGTGTGAATTGTACTCGTGGTTGGAAAAAAAAAATACCTCCACGCCGTTGGCAGAAATGGGTACCAGGGTATTACCCTGGGAAGGTGAGGAATGTCGTTTCGCATCTGAGTTTCGATGCTTGAGGCTACACTATACAGAAATATCGGAACATTTCTGGATAGGCGGCCGAGCACATATGGGTGTAAACTCGCGTGCTAAGACGCCGGTTCAAGTCTCGTACTTTACCTTTACCTTTATCTTTGTAGTATTAGGGTCAACAAAAATTAAACGACGAACAAATCAAAGCATAGAGAGCTCAAGAAATAATAATAAATCAATTATTTAAAAAAATAACAACGAATAAGGTCAGAATGACCGATTGACTCAAATTCTTCTAGAACATGTCGAGTATTTAAGACAATACGTGATATAACTGGTGAGGGGTTAAGGCAACAAAATGCAAATGAATGCATAAAAAAGCGAAGCTGCAGTAAAGCTGAATTGTGAGGGAAAATTGAAAAAAATAGAAAAAAAAGGTATGGTAAAAGCTTTACGTGGTTAGTAGACGACAAAGATTTGAACGACGTTTCGGCTCAATAGGCCTTCAGCAGGAACAGACAAACATTAACACACACAGATATGTAAGTAAATACAACTAATCCTACATGGCTAACTAGTAATGAAACATCCTAAGCAAAATAATCGAAAAATGTTAAAGAAAAGCAAATTGACTTCCCTTATGCCGTGGACGCTGGACGTGAAAAGCAAAAAGCTATAACTGGTGGCTATTACACTCTTACTACTTAACCACGGAAATGTTTAAGTGATGGAGCCAGCGTTCTTTTACTGGCTGATTTACATAATAGAATTTGATGTGCTCCAGACATGCCCAGTTAAGCTCAATATTTCAAAATAAAAGGCAACTGAGAGTAGCCATGCTACTAATAATAAACATAACCTCATATCTATTACCACACAGACCTCAACCTGAGCGCACCACGCAATATTTCAAATACATATTTCCAGTGCTTTTTCTTTAAAGAAAACATTTCTAGAACACTCAACCGTTTCACGCTGTACCTTAATAGCTCTGATTTATCTGCAAAATTATTATCGTTGTGAACTTTCAAAACATGTGAGTGTAAAGTGGTGACCAAAACATGTGAGTGTAAAGTGGTGACCAAAACATGTGAGTGTAAAGTGGTGACCAAAACATGTGAGTGTAAAGTGATGGACAAAACATGTGAGTGGAAATTAGTGGCCAGAACATGTGAGTGTAAAGTAGTGGCCAAAACATGTAAGTGTAAAGTAGTGGCCAAAACATGTAAGTGTAAAGTAGTGGCCAAAACATGTGAGTGTAAAGTAGTGGCCAAAACAATGTAAGTGTAAAGTAGTGGCCAAAACAATGTAAGTGTAAAGTAGTGGCCAAAACAATGTAAGTGTAAAGTAGTGGCCAAAACATGTGAGTGTAAAGTAGTGGCCAAAACATGTAAGTGTAAAGTAGTGGCCAAAACATGTAAGTGTAAAGTAGTGGCCAAAACATGTGAGTGTAAAGTAAGGCCAAAACAATGTAAGTGTAAATTAGTGGCCAAAACATGTAAGTGTAAATTAGTGGCCAAAACATGTAAGTGTAAATTAGTGGCCAAAACATGTAAGTGTAAATTAGTGGCCAAAACATGTAATTGTAAAGTAGTGGCCAAAACATGTAAGTGTAAATTAGTGGCCAAAACATGTAAGTGTAAAGTAGTGACCAAAACATGTGAGTGTAAAGTAGTGGCCAAAACATGTAAGTGTAAATTAGTGGCCAAAACATGTAAGTGTAAAGTAGTGGCCAAAACATGTAAGTGTAAATTAGTGGCCAAAACATGTAAGTGTAAAGTAGTGACCAAAACATGTATTTGTAAAGTAGTGCCCAAAATATGTAAATGTAAAGTAGTGGCCAAAACATGTAAGTGTAAATTAGTGGCCAAAACATGTAAGTGTAAATTAGTGGCCAAAACATGTAAGTGTAAATTAGTGGCCAAAACATGTAATTGTAAAGTAGTGGCCAAAACATGTAAGTGTAAATTAGTGGCCAAAACATGTAAGTGTAAAGTAGTGACCAAAACATGTGAGTGTAAAGTAGTGGCCAAAACATGTAAGTGTAAATTAGTGGCCAAAACATGTAAGTGTAAAGTAGTGGCCAAAACATGTAAGTGTAAATTAGTGGCCAAAACATGTAAGTGTAAAGTAGTGACCAAAACATGTATTTGTAAAGTAGTGCCCAAAATATGTAAATGTAAAGTAGTGGCCAAAACATGTAAGTGTAAATTAGTGGCCAAAACATGTAAGTGTAAATTAGTGGCCAAAACATGTAAGTGTAAAGTAGTGCCCAAAATATGTAAATGTAAAGTAGTGGCCAAAACATGTAAGTGTAAATTAGTGGCCAAAACATGTAAGTGTAAAGTAGTGACCAAAACATGTGAGTGTAAATTAGTGGCCAAAACATGTAAGTGTAAAGTAGTGACCAAAACATGTAAATGTAAAGTAGTGGCCAAAACATGTAAGTGTAAAGTAGTGCCCAAAATATGTAAATGTAAAGTAGTGGCCAAAACATGTAAGTGTAAATTAGTGGCCAGAACATGTGAGTGTAAAGTTGTGGTCAAACATCTAAGTGTAAAGTTGTGACAATTGTTTTTTCCATTTATGTATTAGAATACATATTTCGTGTTCGCTAAGTCCTATAAGTTTAACGGAGCACGTTGACTAAAAGAAAGCCCTGCCTGTTTCTACAGCTTGGTCGACAGCAAGTGTATGCAAATTGACTGTCGCGGGAATAGTCAGTAAGGCTACAAAAACAATATTTACAATCCGATCACTAACTAATGAAGAGAACACAATTAAAATACATGTTACTTGATTATGCAATAAAAACTACTAATAATAATATTAATAATAATAATAATAATAACAACAATAATAATAATAATATTAGAGGCATATCTTACCTTCGTTTGATTTACCATCGCTACTCCATAAAGCTCAAAGGTTTGTTTTGTAACAGCCTTAAGCTGAAACAATATAACTTGTCTATGTGTAATCAATCAATCCAATGTCGATTGAATCTACTCTTAAACTTCCTGATACTGACCACACCCAGAGAACAGTTCAAATGACCCCTATTCTCGTGTACAAGTTTAAAACGGGTTGAACACACAGCACGAGAATGGAACGCGCGCCCCACGTTACGTATCCCGCTTCCGTCGCGCATTGCTTACGCCTTGACCCATGGGGATGTCTTTTAAGCCGTTCAGTTCCAATCTTTCCCTCTCCGTTCCCCTCCCTCGATCACACTTTTTACTTCGTGTTATGTTGTGGTCTACTGTAAAGTGGACTGCAGTTAAATAATAGAAGGAGTATTCCTCGTGATAATGGTAGTGATCTGTGACGCATGCTGAGATCAAAAGTTGGATATTTCATTCTAGCGCAGTGTTTGTATTGCTTGCTTGCTTGCGTTCGCCCGATGACTAAAGGACTATACCTCTTCATCATCCGCCCTTAAAAGGACGTTAAATTGGCTACTACGTTGTGTTGTGGTTTGCAGTATAACTGTGATATTTGCGCCTTTCGGCCCAATATATCCGACTTCAGCGTGTAATTGTTGAGTACCGGATTGTCTTCCCTCTTCGATCCCTACTCACTTGGCCAGACTAGACAGGTTAGTTTGTTACTAGAGGCACCACGGAGAGATGGAGCAGGGCCTGGATGGTTCTGGTTCACCGATCCTGACGCAAGCCATCAGCAGTTGTCGCTGACATCTTCCAGCTCTGGTGCTGTGAGGCGCGCCTTCGCCTCCATTTTGTATTGAAGATGGGAAGGGAGGGATTAAGGGGGACTCTCGTCATCGTTGAATGTTCTAGGTTTTGTAAACTATATTCACTCTTCATTTTGCCTTTTACGCAAGGAAATAATAGGAAATTAAGGAAAATAAATATAACATGAGAGTAAGCAGCTAAACCTGTCGAGAAACAGGCAAACTATGACCTTTCGCAAAAACCCTTTATTAGATGCAAAACACAAAACAACCAGGAAATACGAGTACTTATTTCAGCATGGCGATGTGAGTGATAGAAAATGAAAAAGCATACTATATATATAATAAGTAGAATTAAATAGTTTAGTTTAGTTTAGTTTAGTTTAGTTTAGTTTAGTTTAGTTTAGTTTAGTCGACAGGTTATCCTCATTGCACACTGAACTAGCCTATAAGTGATCAGATGTCCGAAGTATTTCCATCAACGTCTGCGACTAACGACACCGGTGTTGTGTTGGTTGACGAGTCTTATTTGGATTTCGGTGTAGCGCTCTCGTAGTAGTAGTAGTAGCAGTAGTAGCAGTAGTAGTAGTAGTAGTAGCAGTAGTAGTAGTAGTGGTAGCATTAGTAGTAGTAGTAGTAGTAGCATTAGTAGTAGTAGTAGTAGCAGTAGTAGCAGTAGTAGTAGTAGTAGTAGCAGTAGTAGCAGTAGTAGTAGTAGTAGTAGTAGCAGTAGTAGTAGTAGTAGTAGTAGCAGTAGTAGTAACTGTAGTAGTAGTAACTGTAGTAGTAGTAGTAGTAATAGTAGTAATAGTACTAGTGGTAGCAGCAGCAATAGTTGTAGTTGCTGCAACAGTAGTAGCAGCAACTTTGAAAATAGGTACCATAGATTATTTTGGTTTATATTTAGGACGGCCTAGCGTCGCTGATACCAGACGATCATAAATTATTCAACCATGATGAAAAAATAAACACCACATTCCTCATATGCGCGGTGCCTAAATGGTTAGGGCGCTTACTAATGACCAGAAGAGTCCTGGATCAAATCCCAGAAAAGTTTTTTTTTTTGTTTTAATCAACACGTTTTAGAGGTTTGCATAGTCTATGAGAGGAGCCGCGATAGTTCAGTGGTTAGTGAACTGGACTAAAAGGTAGGGTTCGATAGTTCAGTGGTTAGTGAACAAAGGACAAAAGGTAGGGTTCGATCCCAACCGACGGCTTCCGTGGTCGCCTAGCCTTTAATGGGTACCGGAATTTTTTCTGGGAAAGTAAAGCGGCACGGGCGTAATACCGACCACATTACCCCAAAAATCATGTTCCGAAGGTCTGTAAAATTTATGGTCACTAACACCATATTCCCTATACGCCACTTGGCGTGACGGGGGTACTACTTTATAGTCTATGAGATATACATAATAGTATAACATATTGTCATATATCATTGAAAAACATGGATCATATTTTCATAATGTAAAAGCCGCGGATGAATTCTTACTTACTTTTTCACGACGTGCCACACAGCATGACAGAGATCATTTAATTTGTTGTTACTTTTACAATCTAACACTTAAAGAGGGGACTGGTTGGGCTCGAGGCAAGACGCCGGCTTCGAGACAGAAAGGTTGTGTATTAAAATTCTGGCTTCACCAGTTGCTATTTTTATTTATGATTTTTCTCTGCGGCAACCACCGCTGGTCTCAGCAGCGAGGCCCGGCTTTAAACGTCAATTACTCATCGACGAAAAAAATATGAGTACCTTCGAAGTCGGAGTTATCTGCCAGTGCGGCGAGGGACCCCTGTGCACGCGGCTGCCAGGGAAAAACAGAATAACACGCACAATTCAGTTCCTAGTCTCTAGGGACTTCGACAGAGGTAAAGCTGGCGAACGCAAAAAAATAACACTTAATGTTGAGTAAACAAAAGATCCTTAAAACATTATAAGAAACATGCAATGATTAATTTTAAACAATAAATAATTGAAGGCACTCAATCTCGGTTAAATTTAGCTTTACACCGTAAGAAACCATGTTGTAATAGTTCAGTGTTAAATGCTACTACCATCTAGTGACTTCAGGGCCAAACCAGCAACTGGGATGAGAGAGGTCAACGCCCACAGCTGACCGCATGCGTCAGGATCGGCGAACAGAGCTGATCAAGAGCCTGCTCCATCTCCCACCGGTGCTCAAAACACACTATCCAATCTGGCCAAGTGAGTAGAGATCGAAGAGAGAAGGCAACCTGGTACTCTTAACTCTTTCCGTGCGGAAACGTTTTATCGACGCAACGGAAGAGATTTCAGAGACAAAATTGTTCATGGTTTTAAGAATCAATCTACATATTTATATTTATCTAACATATAACAGATTATATATGATTTGTTAGATAATTGAATAAGGTATTAGATTTCACCAATATCTAGATGATACAAGACATGTAAAAAGAATATGGTTTGATGACGTTCAAATCAAATTGTGCGTGGCGCACTATGCGGCGAAACATACGTTGCCAAAATCGTATTGGCGCACAGTGCGGCGAAACGTATGGAAAGAGTTAAACGCCGTGGATGTGTTGGACCGAAAAGCTCAAATAAACCACACAACAATGCATGCATCTATGCTTACCTAATGTCCTTTGATGTGATTTTATGAAGATTGTTCATTCCTTAGCCGTTAGAAGTCTGAGTGCCAGAGGGAAAGATTTCAGTTATATAAATTGAGTAGAGATGTCATACATTATGTCTTCAATGCATGTAGTTCGGTGCTTAAAACTGTCTTCTAGGTCTCCACAAACAGAAGCAACTGAGACCATATGATCCCCACATATTTTAGTTACAATTACAGGTATCATTTATTCTCACAGCTGTAGCAACAACGGACCTCCTACTTGGGAAAGCTGATACATTCAAGGACCTCTGGGATCGTAGTATCATTTCATGAATTGGAAGGTTATACACGTTGTTATTTCTGGAGAACCGGAGGTGATGTTGGAAAGTTGATTAAATCTGACACACTATGGGATGTCGAGTTAGGTGTCTGTTTTTGACAACATGGTAATGATGTTCATTCGAAATAAATTAGATTATTTTCCTTGATAGCGCGTATGTATTATGTTTGTTGTGTTATTTAACAACATAATAAAATAATTTTTAAAAAGTTAGGAATAATATCCCCACCCCCTCATAAAGATACACCATTTAAAAGGTTTGGCCGCGTGATAAGATCATTATTTATTATCATTAAGTACCATGCCTCCTAGCGTAGGTGATAACGTTTCTCAACAACTTTCAATCTCGGCAATTATTTATCATTTATGTTGGTGACCTGCTGCCAAACCATTCTCTTAATTTGTCTGGTATCTTTTCTCTTTGTTTCCCTCTCTCTCTTCGTCCCTCAACTTTCCCAGTTGTTAAATATATTCCAGTTGTTCTCTTCTCATGACATGGCCAAAAAATTATGATTGTTCTAATTTTGGAAATTAGCTCTCTCTCTCTCTCTCTCTCTCTCTCTCTCTCTCTCTCTTTGCTTAGACCTTTTTCAGAACGTTTTCATTACCCTTTTTAGCATTCACAGTATGCACATAGATGAGATGTTTTAGTATGCACAGTATTTTTCTGTAAAACCATATTTCTACAGATTCCAATGATTTTCTTTGTCTGTTGTCCTATTGCTCATGATTCACATCCATAGGTCAGGACTGGCTCTACATAACATTTAAGAACTCTTTTTCTTGTTTCGATTGTCAAAAATGGATTACATAGTATCTTTCTCATTTTTTGTTTGTTTGCTGCTTTTTCCTGCGCTATTCTGCATCTCACCTCTTTTGTACATCTATCAACTGAGGTTAACATTGTTCCCACATTTTAAACATTCATTTACGTAATAAGATAGAAGAATTAAAATACAATGAACCTTTAATAAATGTTACGAGGTGACCACAAATTTTACAGACCTTCAGCACATGATTTTTTGGTGTAATGTGGTCGGTATTACGCCCGTGCCGCTTTACTTTCCCAGAAAAAAATCCGGTACCCATTAAAGGCTGGGTGAACCGGAAGCCGTCGGTTGGGATCGAGCCCTACCTCTTGTCCTTTGTAGTCCAGTTCACTAACCACTGAGCTATCGCGGCTCCCCACAATCATAATGTAATCAACGCATTTTCTTTTTACTAAATATACTGCCACATACTTTTGTAAATACTTACAAATCATGGGATCACAACAGACTTTGACGACGTTAAGAAATTAAACACAACAACCACCGCTAAAGGATTGACAAAAGCTTCGTTCTTTAATGCTCTGATTTGCAAACTTATAAATCTATTCTATATTCTGTCGCCATTCCTTCACACACCCTGACTAAAGGGAAGAGACCGGCTAGGTTAAGCAGCGGTCGAGTAGTGGGAATGGGTGGTGAGAGAATTAGTCAAAGAAAATAATGTTGTCGCAAACGTCAAAGGTGATCCGTCCATCAAGGAAGGTCACTTTTAACGTTCTCCAAACACTTCTGATGTGCGCTTCTCTTATGTATTTTCTTTTTGGGCTGAAGTCGGAAGTCATAGGGCGGAAGTCATAGGGCGGAAGTCGTAGGGCGGAAGTCATAGGGCGGAAGTCGTAGGGCGGAAGTCATAGGGCGGAAGTCATAGGGCGGAAGTCATAGGGTGGAAGTCGTAGGGCGGAAGTCGTAGGGCGGCGGAAGTCATAGGGCGGAAGTCGTAGGGCGGAAGTCATAGGGCGGAAGTCGTAGGGCGGCGGAAGTCATAGGGCGGAAGTCGTAGGGCGGAAGTCATAGGGCGGAAGTCGTAGGGCGGCGGAAGTCATAGGGCGGAAGTCGTAGGGCGGAAGTCATAGGGCGGAAGTCGTAGGGCGGCGAAAGTCATAGTTCTCTACAGTTGACGATTTGTATGCTAGTTCCTGTTAGTCTCAGTTGCTTCTTAATCCCATGTTTGAACCTTCCCTATTACGTTCCATGTAGTATTTCTCTTCGTTTCTCTTATACACGCTGCTAATGAAACAATTAACTAAGTGAAACAAAGTGATACATGAGCGCTGTATTCTACAAACACATGCATTCCTACGCATGGCCTTTTAGTCACGTGTTGTGCCACCCCCTACCACAATGCCACCCTATTTATGCCATCTTTACCCGTGGGTCTTTTTTTTTACCTGCTGCCATGAGCCCCCATCCTCGGTTGTGAAACACTGCTGTAGGGACAACAAGATTACTTCACCTCATACAGTCTATGGCTATTCTTAACAGAGTGCCGTATATCTGGCTCACACTATTCGTCAATGTATCCATTATCATCTGCAGTGTTCGTCTCATCATTCATTTTTTTCTCACTCTCTACAGAGTATGAGAGCTTAGCGGGCTAGAGTTCTGCCCTACCAAAGGAGCAGTAAGACGTCTCCTTTCCTCCACTAGTCTTCTGGACACCCTTGGGCAAGGTGGAGATCCCGTTTAGCCCCCAGAACTGATACACTGCACTGTAGGTAGAAGATTGTGGAAGTACATGATTGCCTGCGCCAACCGGTGTGTCACATGATGATGATAACAGAGTATGAAAACTTAGAAATTCTTATTATTGTTACTGGATCACTTCCAATCACATGACCTATCCATCTCCATCTTATGTCCGTTCTCATTATGTTAATTTATTCCTGATTGCTACTTTTGAACAGTCTTAATTGCGACTATAGGAAATGTATTGCATTAGTTCTTACCCGTGAACAAGTGATTGTTTCTTTGATGAGTTCAACAAGTGATTGTTTCTTTGATGAGTTGAACAAGTGATTGTTTCTTTGATGAGTTGAACAAGTGATTGTTTCTTTGATGAGATGAAGAAGTGACTGTTTCTTTGATGAGATGAGGAAGTGATTGTTTCTTTCATGAGATGAAGAAGTGATTGTTTCTTTGATGAGATGAAGAAGTGATTGTTTCTTTGATGAGATGAAGAAGTGATTGTTTCTTTGATGAGTTGAACAAGTGATTGTTTCTTTGATGAGATGAAGAAGTGACTGTTTCTTTGATGAGATGAAGAAGTGACTGTTTCTTTGATGAGATGAAGAAGTGATTGTTTCTTTGATGAGATGAAGAAGTGACTGTTTCTTTGATGAGATGAAGAAGTGATTGTTTCTTTAATGAGTTGAAGAAGTGACTGTTTCTTTGATGAGATGAAGAAGTGATTGTTTCTTTGATGAGATGAAGAAGTGATTGTTTCTTTGATGAGATGAAGAAGTGACTGTTTCTTTGATGAGATGAAAAAGTGATTGTTTCTTTGATGAGATGAAGAAGTGATTGTTTCTTTGATGCGATGAAGAAGTGATTGTTTCTTTGAGTTGATGAACAAGTGATTGTTTCTTTGATGAGATGAACAAGTGATTGTTTCTTTGATAAGTTGAACAAGTGATTGTTTCTTTGATAAGTTGAACAAGTGATTGTTTATTTGATGAGATGAAGAAGTGATTGTTTCTTTGATGAGATGAAGAAGTGACTGTTTCTTTGATGAGATGAAAAAGTGATTGTTTCTTTGATGAGATGAAGAAGTGATTGTTTCTTTGATGCGATGAAGAAGTGATTGTTTCTTTGAGTTGATGAACAAGTGATTGTTTCTTTGATACGATGAAGAAGTGATTGTTTCTTTGATGAGATGAACAATTGATTTTTTCGTTTATGAGATGAACAAGTGATTGTTTCTTTGATGAGATGAAGAAGTGATTGTTTCTTTGATGAGATGAAGAAGTAATTGTTTCTTTGATGAGATGAAGAAGTGATTGTTACTTTGATGAGATGAAGAAGTGATTGTTTCTTTGATGAGACGAACAAGTGATTGTTTCTTTGATGAGATGAAGAAGTGATTGTTTCGTTGATGAGATGAAGAAGTGATTGTTTCTTTGATGAGATGAAGAAGTGATTGTTTCTTTGATGAGATGAAGAAGTGATTGTTTCTTTGATGAGATGAAGAAGTGATTGTTTCTTTGATGAGATGAACAAGTGATTGTTTCTTTGATGAGATGAATAAGTGATTGTTTCTTTGATAAGTTGAACAAGTGATTGTTTCTTTGATGAGTTGAACAATTGATTTTTTCGTTGATGAGATGAATAAGTGATTGTTTCTTTGATGAGATGAACAAGTGATTGTTTCTTTGATGAGATGAACAAGTGATTGTTTCTTTGATGAGTTGAACAATTGATTTTTTCGTTGATGAGATGAAGATGTTATTGTTTCTTTGATGAGATGAAGAAGTGATTGTTTCTTTGATGAGATGAAGAAGTGACTGTTTCTTTGATGAGATGAAAAAGTGATTGTTTCTTTGATGAGATGAAGAAGTGATTGTTACTTTGATGAGATGAAGAAGTGATTGTTTCTTTGATGCGATGAAGAAGTGATTGTTTCTTTGATGAGATGAAGAAGTGATTGTTTCTTTGATGCGATGAAGAAGTGATTGTTACTTTGATGAGATGAAGAAGTGATTGTTTCTTTGATGCGATGAAGAAGTGATTGTTTCTTTGATGAGATGAAGAAGTGATTGTTTCTTTGATGAGATGAAGAAGTGACTGTTTCTTTGATGAGATGAAGAAGTGATTGTTTCTTTGATGAGATGAAGAAGTGATTGTTTCTTTGATGAGATGAAGAAGTGATTGTTTCTTTGATGCGATGAAGAAGTGATTGTTTCTTTGAGTTGATGAACAAGTGATTGTTTCTTTGATGAGATGAACAATTGATTGTTTCTTTGATAAGTTGAACAAGTGATTGTTTCTTTGATAAGTTGAACAAGTGATTATTTATTTGATAAGTTGAACAAGTGATTGTTTATTTGATGCGATGATGAAGTGATTGTTACTTTGATGAGATGAAGAAGTGATTGTTTCTTTGATGCGATGAAGAAGTGATTGTTTCTTTGAGTTGATGAACAAGTGATTGTTTCTTTGAGTTGATGAACAAGTGATTGTTTTTTTGATAAGTTGAACAAGTGATTGTTTCTTTGATAAGTTGAACAAGTGATTGTTTATTTGATGAGATGACGAAAGGTATTGGGAAGATCTTTTTAATTGCTTGCTTCTTGCCCGTCCTCCTAATCATTCCTGCTTTCTTGCGTCACGTTTGGTTTCAATTTCCGACAGTTCCCGGATTCTCATTTCAAAGTTGTGGCACTTTTATCTAAGCACTAATATTTGCTTCACATAAATGGAACAGGCTAAACTTGAAACAAGGATACTCGAAAATAAAGGTTGCTCCACCTAACAATAAATTGATTATATTCAACGAATAATTACCGGAAACGAGTTGAATAAGCTAACGTAAAGGTTGTCATATAGCATACGTTCAATGTTGGATTTTGAGTGGAGCATTAAGTATTAATAAGAAAAATAACCTCTACTGAGATGAAATGTGTTAGACGAATGACAGGAACAGCCTGAGAGACAAGATCAGAAATGAAAGACTGAGAAAAAAGCTAGGAATAGCCCCCACTATAGAATATATAAAGAAACAATAAATAAAATGGTTTAACCACGTGACAAGGCAGGGTGATCAAAACACAACACAACGAACCCTCAATAAACGTTGCGAGAATACCAGACCCAAGAGTAGATCACGAAAAGATGGATCGATGGAATATTAGAAGCACTAGGAAACATAGCAGCAGCAGAGGCGAACAGAAGAGCAAAAGACCGTAAATTCTATCTCCCCTCGACGCTGAAAGGCAAATGATGAAGTGACGAAGAGGAAGAAGATTAAGTATGGTTACACAAGGCCACAACATTTGGAGGTGAGAAGACTAATAGTCTTCCTCGCTGCTGTTCTTCCCCTGATTCATTGAGTTCGATATCCAGTTTTTTTTCCACCTGGATCGATTGGAGAACGTCAATCTGTGATGGGATTCTTACCTCTTATCGTCAAGCTGGTTGGTATAAGAGGAATAATGAAATTGGTCTGCTCTGTCCCATGACGTAATGAGTCGTTGAAGCACGAGTAATGGAGGCAGCCATTCTCTCTCAGCATTCACTGTCTCTCGCCACCGTCTCAATAATTGTATTCATCGAGAAGCAACATTTAAATACCAAATTATTTGTGATTTCAATAAAGCGAAATACGAGAGTAACAGACTCCGTTCACGCTCTGATTTACATAGAAGGAATATGGTATTAGCGACTGTATACGTGTCATCGACAGTACACTTTTAGTGATGTCATCCGCACCACGCCATGCCGCTCTTAACTCCCATACAAATTTATGGTACTAACTTTTAGAGACTAGATGCACTTCAAAACTGAATCAGTCCGTTAAAATAAAACAGCCACATCCAGGAATTAAACCCGGATCCTTTGTAGGAGCGCACTAACCCACTGAGACTCGAAAAAAAAAAACGAAAGGAAAAAAAACGAAAAGAAGGACAAAGTGTGAAAATAAGGAATTAAAATGTTTGGACAAGTGGCATCAATATCTGAAATTCTCATAACAGAAGATAGGAACGTAACAGTTATATATAGCGAAACAAAATATATTTGGTTTAGCTATTTGGCCATTTTCAGTTTGTCTCCTTCCTTGTATGAGTTTTAATTTCTCACTTGAACTGTATTCAATAATTGATATATAGACCTTATGAGACAAATATTCAACAAGATATACACATATTTGCAACTGTCTCAAGATCGTTCTGTGATGGACATGCCCAGTCCACCTATTCTTAGAAATTAGTACTGACATTCTGAACTTGAGAACATATGCAAAGACGAGACTACTGACTTGCTAATCTTTAGATAATTTTGTATCGTTGTAGTTTAGTACATTGAGTTAACCAAACGTCGCACAAACAACGTTTACTCAATTACATTTTATTATCAAGAGATGAACTGATTTTTGTGGCCATATTTTCTTTGCTGTTCCACTTTTGCTTCATCCGTTATCATCTATTATCTTATTTATAATATTATATTATCTCCTAGCACTACATCCTCACACAAAACTGCGAGCGGCCCCTGTATCCTCATTCTGACAGCCTCATTTCTTTGGTCAGTCTGCTCAATATAGCGAGCAAGCAGGGCCTTCTCTTTGCTGTCATCAGATTTGTGCCATATCTGGCCTGTACTCTGAAAGTATTGCCTCTGTGTCGTGTTGTGCCATTCATGCTCTGATGAATTTGGGTAGCGCCAGAATTTGGGTAGCGATTTTTCTGAGCACACTTTTTGACAGAAATCATTCCATTTGGCATCCTTAGCCTGCTTAGCACATAGTTTAAAGTGCATCATTTTTTGGTCGACCTCTTCTTTCAGACGCTTCAAGAGCTCAGGTTGTGTTCTTCCATTCTTTCTGGCTTTCTGTCATGCCTTGGCCGATTGTCTCTTGTTCCGCCAAGCTTCATCGACTTCTACTTTCCACCAGGGTGGCTGCGTCCATCTCCCCTGCCTCCTACGAGGGGCGCTCTGTTTCTTATGTCTGATTTTACTAATGACATTGTGGTCTGTTTTCTCGTAGTGGAATGTGTGGAGCTTTCTTTTCTGGCTTCTATTTCTGCTTTTATCAATTAGGAGGACACATGGATAGTGATCACTTCCGTGGAACCCCAGTGCACTCCACCTACAAACCGGTGCGAAGGTGGAAGACACCAGTGCCAGGTCTATGACAGAGTCCCCTGTTCGAGTGGCCATTCTTGTTGCATTTCCATAATTCAAGCACACTAAATCTGTCGACACAAGTGCGTTCTCTAGGTCTTCTCCCTGCTTGTTGGTTATGACGTTGCTCCTTTCACCTTCCTCTTCTTCTTCTTCCTCTTTTACTTTCTCTTCTTCTCCTTCCTATACTTAATATTCTTCTGTTTATTCCTCATTTTTCGTCCTTTTATTTTTCTTCCTTTTATTTTTCTTTATTTCTTTTTTCTTTTCCTCCTATTCTCTTCTTCTTTCTTTTCCGTACATGAAACTGTCCAACAAAATAGCTAAAAATAAGGTGTTTCTGCTTTAAGGGTAAGACAAGACCAGAGAAACTAATGTGACCATATTTTTGAAACCCTAACCCGGGACGGATTAATTTGACTTAAATTTTCCATCAGTAAAATTAAATTTCTTCCGTCTTTTTCAAGTGAATAATACATATATTTTAAACTAATTAAAACACCTAACAATATAGGCTTACAAAACGTTATCAGGAGATTAAAAAAAAAAAACATTAGTGATACTCACTTATATGGAAGGTGAAGCAGAGTTTCTGCACTTTTCTGATAAGTGGATTTTTTTTTTAAAAGATCTTTATTTGTTTTGAGCATCTTAAAAAATTCAACACATATTTGCTTATTGTTCACTTTGGTGATCAACATGGCCTTTAAAGTATCCACACTTAGATGTGTTTTATCATTTGTCCACAAGCTGTCCATCAGTGAAAACAATCTTTCCGTTGCAGCATTTGTTCCCGGCAGACACAAAAAGAACTCTGCCAGCTTCAGAATATGTAAAATTGGCATATGCCTGTTTTTGAAGTGGGAAGCCATTTCAATCCAACGCTGTCCTGGTAATGTTTTATTAATACTCCACTCATTAATTTTCTGAAAAGTAACAAACTGCTTCATGTAAACATATTCGTCATACATTTCATGTTCTGGAAAGTCGACTGAAGGTACTGTTTGACTCACTAATGATGAAGATTTCTGAATATCTTCCCAAGTTGGTGTTCTGTTCAACATTACCCAGCTGTAGACCTCAAGGTTTTATAAATTATTTGCAGCCCATTTTTTCAAATAACTTAAAGCTGTTTCGTAGAATGAAGAAACACTGACTTTAGACTTGTTCACATCATCCTGTGGAATTCCTTCCATTTCCAGCTTGTCAAGAATTAGCTCAACTCTTGATGGCAAGAAACCATCTTCCAGTTTGGACTCCAAGATAGTTCTCAACTCATTGATGTTGTCAATTACTTCAAAAACAGTGACCACCTGTCCATCTTCTTTCTGCACTGCTTCGTGGAAAGAGGATGCCTGTCTGTGAACACAAATAAGCCATGCTTCAGCCAGGGGGTTTTCAAAGAATTTCTGTAGGAAGCCTTGGCATCTATCTTTAGGCTGAAAATAGGCTTTTAAAGGCATGAACATGTGAAGAACCATTTTAACAGCAGGCAGCAGTGCAAGCCACCTAGTCTGTGCATAACCTAAAATCATCTGGAAGTCTGTGTCCACAAACTTTCAAAACTCCTTGAGACTTTCAGCTCTAACTGGGTATGATTTGAAGTGCAGATAAATTTTAGCAATAATCATCTCAACATCAATACGTCTGCAGCTGCTCGAACAGTGTTGTGGTAAATATGGCATGCACAACCAACACCTATCAAACCATGTCACAGGTTTTCTTTCAGCTTTATGAAAACATTGTTCTTTCCTTTTCTTTCAGCGCCCCCAAAATTAGAATTTGAGTTGTCTGCTCATAATGCAACTACTTTCCTTTCTAAACCTTTTTCCTTTAGACAGTCATTAATAAAACTACTAACAATATCAGATGTTTCTCCTGGCAATGACTTCAGTTCTAATATTTTGACTTTCAGCCCCTTATTGTGATCAAAGTATCTGACAAGCAAAGGAAAAATCTTTATTTCCTTGATGTTGGAGGCATCTGTCAGTACGGAAATAAATGTTGAGTTTTCAAGGTCACACCTCAACTCGTTTTGAACATGGGGTGTGAACACATTTAGAATAATGGCTTCTGTTTTCGTACTTGCACAAGCAAATTTTGGTTCTAAAGTAACCTGAAGTAATTTTGATGTGCAGTCCATAGATCTAATTGTATGATTGTGTATCACTGTATGATAGGCACATCTGTAGCAGCAAATTGTTCTTCTTTGTCACCAATCTGTTCAGCTCTAAAAAAATGTTGTTAACGACGAGCTTGATGCAGCTGTAGCGACGGCTCTCATGTGTTTCGCTCTATTTATGTGACTCCTAACATCACCACGTCCACTTTGGTTAATCGAAAACCCAGAGGCACATATACTGCATCTTAAAGTGAAGCCTGATGTAGACATTTTTAGAAAGGGGTATTCTTTTTGTAAATCTTGTTTAAAACTGCATTCACGTTTTGAAACCATTTGTTGCAACAATTGGAAACTTTACAAACTAACTATAGTTTAAATAATAACTTTCTATGACTATACCATATGCATAGCATAAGTACTTAAACCTTAAAATGTTAAGTAACTGAATAATAACACAATGTAAATAAAATCAAATGAATACAATAGCCTTTATCGCTAAATAATACAATAAAAAGAATTGGTTCGTCGGTAAACGAAAGTAACACAATGAATATACAGGTATATGAAATGTCGTGCCCGCAAAGATGCTACTTGTTAAGTTTCAGTTTCAGTATCTATCTATTGACCTTTCGAGCCGTAACCGGCCCATAGGGCGTAGACCAAGATACACCTTCTCCTATATGAATTTTTGTTCTAGCAGTTTTCTTTTAAAGATATTTTATTAAATCTCGCCATCTGTCTCTGTTCTGTGCAAGCAGTTCTATCTCATTGAGGGAGCCGATTCCTGCTGCTCTTGCCTCTCTCATCAATGTTCTTCTCAGTGTCTCCCTGGGTCTTCCTCTTTTTCTTTTACCTGTTGTTTCCCATATGAGGGCTTGCTTTGCTATTCGATTATTATCTCTTCTCATCACATGTCCAACGTATGACCATCGTCTTTTCTTTATTACTGCTTTTCAGTATACAAAGATTTAAAACTTGGAGCGTATTTTACTGTTACTGTTTCGCCAAATTAACAGCCAGTTCAACTTTTTAAACATTTTCTACACAACAATGGAATAATGTGTATTTTTAAGTCGATATATTAACATCGATTAAGTCGATTACATATTGGCAAAATTGGTAAACGGTAGTGCCCCTAGTGTATTTTAACAAATCTGGGACAAAAGCTAAAAAAATCGGCCAAAATCGGGAAAAATTCTGGACAGTAACAAATCCGGGACAACGGTTGAAAAAAAACAGTGAAAATTCGGGACTGTCCCGGAAGAATCGGGACGTCTGGTCACCTTAGAGAAACCAACGTTTCGACTTTAACCGGTCTTCAAAAGGGAGTAAAGCACCAATCCTCCGAAGATGAGTTCAAGAGATTTTCATTGTAAAGTATGGCAGTCAGGCATGACACAGATCACAACACAATCTGCTGGTTTTTAGAGAAATCTGGCCACAAACAGCATATTTCCCATAGACATCTCTATGGAAGTATGTAGAGCCAGTCTTAACATATGGGTGTGAATCAGGGACAAATAGGTCGACAGACAAAAAAAATCACTGGAGGCTGTAGAAACGTGGTTTTACAGAAAAATGTTGATAATACCATGGACAGCTAAGAAGAGTAATTACAACTTTCTGAAAGAGGTCAAAACAAGAAGAGTGTTAATATCCAATACCAGGAAAAAATAATCATCATTCATCATTTTTTGGCCATGTTATGAGAAAGGAACAGCTGGAATATATTGTAACAACTGGGAGAATTGAGGGACGAAGTGATAGAGGGAAGCAAAGAGAAAAGATACCAGACAGTTTAAGAGAATGGCTTGGCAGAAGGTCAACAACAGAAATGTTAAATAACCGGCGAGATCAAAAGTTGTGGAGAGACATGATCACCTACGCCAGCAGGCATGGTACTTGATGATGACGATGATGATGATGACGATGATAGGTATGGACCCTGGTGTTCTGTATTCATGAACCACAGCCAACTATAAATGTACTTGGGCCTGTGGGCAAAGAGGAAATTCCCAGAAAATTTCCAACTAGCGTGTTGATTTCAGCTCTGCGAGCAGGGGCGGTTGTGGGTAGTCAGCCGTCTATAGCTTATATAGCCGGAAAGGTCACGCTAGTTAAAGGGTTTCCGGTCTTATTTTCTGTCCACGGGCCTTAGCCAGCCATAGATTTACTAACACAGAAATGTTTGAAGTCAAAGATGGGGAGGGAGGTGAGGGGGTTGGTTGGGGGAAGACAAAGCCAGCAATAGATTTACTAACACAGAAATGTTTGAAGTCAATGATGGGGAGGGAGACGAGGGGGTTGGTTGGGGGAAGACAAAGCCAGCAATAGATTTACTAACACAGAAATGTTTGAAGTCAAAGATGGGGAGGGAGGTGAGGGGGTTGGTTGGGGGAAGACAAAGCCAGCAATAGATTTACTAAAACAGAAATGTTTGAAGTCAAAGATGGGGAGGGAGGTGAGGGGGTTGGTTGGGGGAAGACAAAGCCAGCAATAGATTTACTAACACAGAAATGTTTGAAGTCAATGATGGGGAGGGAGACGAGGGGGTTGGTTGGGGGAAGACAAAGCCAGCAATGGATTGACTGTGTCTGAACAATGAAGTTGATCATCTGACGTCATTCCTCCCCCCCCCCCACCCTTCTTTGACTTCAAACAATTTGTATTGCCTTCGTTATACATCATGCTATGATTACGTAAGCACATCCTACATTGATATGTCCTTTCAGCGTGTGCGTATATACGTGACATTTTTTTTTTCATCCTTACATATAGTTTAAAGCCTGCATCGTTTGTGCGTTCAGCTTGTGTGATTATCATGGAGTTATTACTTTGCCTATATCACACTAATCCATTTGTGATTGTTTCGAAGCAGCTGTTTATTTTATATTTTCTTTTTTCCTGCCCAACTTACTGGTATTACACACAGATAGCACTGTACATGTAAGAAACTCAAGAGTTTTCTATCATTCCTTCTTCTTTTCTTTTTTTAAAGTACTCCATATGGAAGAATTAACCTTTATACGCTATTTTCGTATTTAGTAATTAGCTTTTGAGTTTTGAGTATTTCGTCACCATTTAGGGGGCTTTCCAAAACATGGCGAACTGCTGGGAGTTCCAATTTGTGCCATTCACAATGAATTATACTCTCAACAGGAACACAATTTTCTGCTCACAAAAGCGGAAACGGAATATAATGGCTTGGAATAGATTGATTCTATCTAGTGTCCTTTCGAGTCGAAGACGGCACATGGGGCAGAAATTCTAGACTATTTGTGTCCGACCATCGTTGTTAGCATCAGACCCTGAACAAGATCCACCATTTCTGTACGGTGAGTTGTTCAATTTCGTCCATGGGGCCGATGCTGCTGTTGTTGCCTTTCATTTCAGTGTTCTTTTAAAAGTGTTTCTCTAGCCGGCTTCTTTTTATTTTACCCCTTGGTTCCGATTTGAGCGCATGCTTTGAGATTCTTTTGTTGTCTCTTCTTATCACATGGGCAAAGAATGGTACCTCTTAATTGTAGCAGGTATTATTAGATGTTTTGTCACTTCCCTTATTTCTGCACGAGTCTTAAATTTGTTCCAGGATTGATTGGCACGGCGATATTTATTGTTCTCTCATCAAATTAGATTGTCTCATTGAAGTTGAATAATCTATTCTTGTTAAAATACATCGACAAATACAATAGGAAAACATCATCATCATCATCATCATCATCATCGTGTGCCTTCTCCGCAACGAAGGTTGGCTACCATGGATCGCCATTCTACTCTGTTTCTTGCTTTGATGGTGCAGGCTGTCATAGATTGACTTCTCCATCTTTTGATGTTACTCGTCCATGTTAGTCTTGGTCTGCCTCTGCCTCTTTTACCTTGTATTTTTCCTTCCAATATTACTTTTAGTAGGCTGTTGTGTCTTTTAACATGCCCCAAAACTTTCATTTGTCTTGTCTTCATTGTATTTAGTAGTTCTCTTTTTATTTTCAGCTGTTTTAAAACTTCATCGTTTGTAATCTTTTGTTTCCATCCAATTCTACCTATTCTTTTATAAATCCACATTTCAAAGGCTTCAATTTTCTGTTCTGTTTTCTTGTCTAATGTCCATGTTTCTGCACCATACAGGTATATTGAGAAGACGTAACATTTTGCCATTCTTAGTTTCTGCCCTGCTGATATTTGTTTTGTTGTTAGTACATTGTATATTTTTCATGGCATTAAAATTACTTTTCAATGCTCGACGACCTATGTTATTAGGTGTCGTACCATGCAAAGGGCCCGCATTGTATCTGGCCAGATATCACTGTTCTGGTCAAACTGCTCAATCTCGACAAGAGAGCTGATGCCTGCTGTTGTTGCCTCTCGCCTCAGTGTTCATTTGAGAGTTTCTCTAAGTCGGCCTCTTTTTCTTTTATTTTCTGATTTCCATTTGAGAGCTCGCTTTGAGATTTTATTTCTTTCTTCTCATCACTTTTAAGCTAATCATGTCTTATATGAGTACCAATTTTTTTTAATTTAAAAACAGACGGCCTGTTGTGGTCCTGACCATGTTGCCCTAAATGTATTAGGTTTTTTACTGATCTGATTAACATTATATTCCCTAAATTCCACGCTCGAGGTGTCATTGGGCTTTTTTTTGCCACACACCTTCTTCATTGCCACACACCTACTTCATTGCCACACACCTACTTCTTCATTGCCACACACCTTCTTCATTGCCACACGCCTACTTCTTCATTGCCACACACCTACTTCTTCATTGCCACACACCTACTTCTTCATTGCCACACACCTACTTCTTCATTGCCACACACCTACTTCTTCATTGCCACACACCTACTTCTTCATTGCCACACACCTACTTCTTCATTGCCACACACCTACTTCTTCATTGACACACACCTACTTCTTCATTGCCACACACCTACTTCTTCATTAACACACACATTCTTCTTCATTGCCACACACCTACTTCTTCATTGACACACACCTACTTCATTGCCACACACCTACTTCTTCATTGCCACACACCTTCTTCATTGCCACACACCTACTTCATTGCCACACACCTACTTCTTCATTGCCACACACCTACTTCATTGCCACACACCTACTTCTTCATTGCCACACACCTACTTCATTGCCACACACCTACTTCTTCATTGACACACACCTACTTCTTCATTGCCACACACCTTCTTCTTCATTGCCACACACCTACTTCATTGCCACACACCTACTTCTTCATTGACACACACCTACTTCTTCATTGACACACACCTACTTCATTGCCACACACCTACTTCTTCATTGCCACACACCTACTTCATTGCCACACACCTACTTCTTCATTGACACACACCTACTTCTTCATTGCCACACACCTTCTTCTTCATTGCCACACACCTACTTCATTGCCACACACCTACTTCTTCATTGACACACACCTACTTCTTCATTGACACACACCTACTTCATTGCCACACACCTACTTCTTCATTGCCACACACCTACTTCATTGCCACACACCTACTTCTTCATTGACACACACCTACTTCTTCATTTCCACGCACCTTCTTCTTCATTGCCACACACCTTCTTCTTCATTGACACACACCTACTTCTTCATTGCCACACACCTTCTTCTTCATTGACACACACCTACTTCTTCATTGCCACACACCTTCTTCTTCATTGACACACACCTACTTCTTCATTGCCACACACCTACTTCTTCATTGCCACACACCTACTTCATTGCCACACACCTACTTCTTCATTGCCACACACCTACTTCTTCATTGCCACACACCTACTTCTTCATTGACACACACCTACTTCTTCATTGCCACACACCTACTTCTTCATTGACACACACCTACTTCATTGCCACACACCTACTTCTTCATTGACACACACCTACTTCTTCATTGCCACACACCTACTTCTTCATTGCCACACACCTTCTTCTTCATTGCCACACACCTACTTCTTCATTGCCACACACCTTCTTCTTCATTGCCACACACCTACTTCTTCATTGCCACACACCTACTTCTTCATTGACACACACCTTCTTCTTCATTGCCACACACCTACTTCTTCATTGCCACACACCTTCTTCTTCATTGCCACACACCTACTTCTTCATTGCCACACACCTACTTCTTCATTGCCACACACCTTCTTCTTCATTGCCACACACCTACTTCTTCATTGACACACACCTACTTCTTCATTGCCACACACCTTCTTCTTCATTGCCACACACCTACTTCTTCATTGCCACACACCTACTTCTTCATTGCCACACACTTACTTCTTCATTGACACACACCTACTTCTTCATTGACACACACCTTCTTCTTCATTGCCACACACCTACTTCTTCATTGCCACACACCTACTTCTTCATTGACACACACCTTCTTCTTCATTGCCACACACCTACTTCTTCATTGCCACACACCTACTTCTTCATTGCCACACACTTACTTCTTCATTGCCGCACATCTACTTCTTCATTGCCACACACCTTCTTCTTCATTGACACACACTTATTTCTTCATTACCCCACACCTTCTTCTTCATTGCCACACACTTACTTCTTCATTGCCACACACCTACTTCTTCATTGACACACACTTACTTCTTCATTGCCACACACCTACTTCTTCATTGACACACACTTACTTCTTCATTGCCACACACCTACTTCTTCATTGACACACACTTACTTCTTCATTGCCACACATCTACTTCTTCATTGCCACACACCTTCTTCTTCATTGCCACACATCTACTTCTCATTGCCACACACCTTCTTCTTCATTGACACACACTTACTTCTTCATTGCCACACACCTTCTTCTTCATTGACACACACTTACTTCCTCATTGCCACACACCTACTTCTTCATTGACACACACTTACTTCTTCATTGACACACACTTACTTCTTCATTGCCACACACCTTCTTCTTCATTGACACACACCTACTTCTCCTGCGTCCAGACGTCAATATTCATGTTTGAAGAAAGCATTCGTCAGCTCAAGGCTGATGTAAAGTCTCTACAGTCCACCGATTTGATGTAAAGTCTCTACAGTCCACCGATTTGATGTAAAGTCTCTACAGTCCACCGATTTGATGTAAAGTCTCTACAGACCACCGATTTGATGTAAAGACTCTACAGTCCACCGATTTGATGTAAAGACTCTACAGTCCACCGATTTGATGTAAAGACTCTACAGTCCACCGATTTGATGTAAAGACTATACAGACCACCGATTTGATGTAAAGACTCTATAGTCCACCGATTTGATGTAAAGACTCTACAGACCACCGATTTGATGTAACGACTCTTCAGTACGCCGATTTGATGTAACGACTCTACAGTCCATCGATTTGATGTAACGACTCTACAGTCCACCGATTTGATGTAACGACTCTACAGTCCACAGTCAGACCCTTCAGTATTACTTAATTTAAGAGGTCTATCTGAAGACGAACTATTTCGGGCTAAAGAAAGTAACTTGTTTATGTTTTCTTGGTAATTAGAATATCATATGAACTGAATTCTGTGATTCACTATTTATGTTTGATATATAAATATATATAAATATAAATCGTCGTGTATAAATGTTAAAAAGTAGCTTCCCTAAACATGTTATGGACACAGAAAGATAACTCTCTGTTTTTATGCGCGTGCCAGCGTCAGACTATTTTATACTTATAGCTAAACCCAGCGGAGGAGAGATGATGCGTTGGACTGTTGGAAGACTACCACGTTCTTTAAGGCTGATCTTCATTTTGGCTGTTCTAACACGTGATATTCCAACTTCCAGACCCCAAAGTAAGAAAATCGCGTGCAAGATAAGAGAATTATTGTGAAAGGTCATTCGCAAAGTATGTCGTTTCATTGCCCAACGTTTTATCGTGTCAAATGAACAATTAATTTGTCACCCAAGTTGAAAAGAGCAATGTAAGCAATAAAAGAGACAAATACTCAGAAAATACAGAGTCGTAATACTCAGAAACTGTAAGAAATAAAGAAATGAGAAAAGGAAGGTTAAAATTGCAAAACATTAAGGTAACAGACGTCACGACGAGCTCCATGAACGAGAAACACTACAGAACATTGACCCGAACACTCCATTTTTTTCGAAGCTGAAACGCAGTAAAGCTGGAAGAAAGTAAATGAAGTAATAAAAGACCGCTTTGGATGTTTTTATATTGATTTGGTTCATTATTTCTCTTTGGCCATGGGCCAACTAGCAGTCGTTTCGGTGCCATTCCCTTGGTGAGGTAATCCAGAAATACAATGACAGGAGTATCCTGCCAGGCCTGCGTTGATTGGAAGAAAGAAGTGGGAGGGGATGGTTATCAAGCCTGGGAGCAGCAGCACATGGCTTCCTCTGTGTCATTATCTTCCAATGCTTAACGAGTCATGTACCAATTCTTTCTTCAGCCGAGTCGATTGGAGAGTTTCAGTTTGGAATTGGCACACCTGAACTGTGTCGTCATTTCTGTACGCTAATCAAGTTACTGACATTTGCTATATCCGTGTGGGAGTGTGTGTGAGTGTGTGGGAGTGTGTGTGTGTGCGCGCGCACGCTCGTTTCATAGACTACACTGAGTCTCTTGACACATTAACATTTTCAGAAACAAAATAAAAACGTTCTCAAAGATTAAATATCGGAATTTCGTTTTTTTTTCTAAATATTTGTGTAGCCACAAACAGCAGCAGTATGAAACAGCACTAAAGCGGGGAATTACAATCAGATAACACAGTGAGTTAGGCAAGGATGTGTACTGTCACGTGATCTTCTCTCTTTGCTCCATGGGAAATATGTTGAGATTCATTAAGAATGTGCTAGAAGTATTTGTTGAAAAAATGGACGCTAACCGCTCGAGAGAGCTCATTACACTTGTCTCAACAGAGAGCAGTTAAAAGGATGTGGAGAAAAAAAATTATAAGTAAATATCATTACCAGAAGATCAGAATATAAATTTGAAGAAACTGTGTTATTTATAGATTACATAAACTATCTTAATGTACTCACTCAAGACCCGATGTGTTCAAATCTTCTTGGTAAGAAGAGAGAGAGAGAGAGAGAGAGAGAGAGAGAGAGAGAGAGAGAGACCCAGAGTTTAGCTTAGTAAGAATACAAATAGAAGTTAAGATGAGGCAATATTTCGCCGACAGGATTTTGTTGGTTACGTGGGACTTAACACTACTATCATACATTATTTGAGAGTAAACATGGACCTAAACGTTTCTCGAGCCCACACGACGTTATTGACGCGGCTTTAACAAATGAAATGTTTGGTATAGATACGTGATGATGATAATGCAGGAAACGAAAAACATTTAAGCAGATATGACAATCTCTCGGCGGTGAGATTAAGTAAAGTTTATTAACTCGCAAGCTACCCACACACTTTTGTTTGATTTGCCTTTGAAGTTATAACTTTTGTGCTTAATGAAAGAAACATGGCGGAATCAATATTTGCTACTACAGTATTTAAAGAAGCAGTAGTTAGCTTTTGGGAGAGTCGACGGAGATCAGAAGGGAGGTAGGACAGACAAGAGAACATTAAATATATTATAAGATATTAGAGAAGACTTTATTCAGATAGACAATTGAGGATTTTTCTTGGGATTCGAGACTTGGAGAGAGACTCAGTGATTTTAGTATAAAGGATTATTCACAAAGATTTATTTCAAGGGAAGGCGTGATTTTTTGCGGGATTCTGTTATCACATGGTCGGCGTGATCCCTAAAACACAGGTTGCGATCAAACTTAACTTTTAGTTACGGCATCAACCTATCCCTGGTCCCTTCATCAGTTTGCATTCTAACCACCGATGTTCACGTGGAACATCAGGGCGTTTTGTTACCAATAAAACACAAGAAAATGTTGAAAAAACTTATCCACGCAATTCGTCGGCGAATAATCCATCAGCTCTCTCAGATGGTAGAGATCAGTTATGAAGTCTGTCATGAGCTCTTAAAGAGAGCCTGAACATCATCGTGTTACTGAAGAGTTCGTTCCCAGGATTTTTACATTACTCGATGAAAAACAGACGAGTCTTCATACATACCTTGAGTTGCGTGCACCCTACGGCCTCGTCCCCTGTACCTTCGCATTGTTCCCTGAACTGAAAGGGGCTGCCTCGGAACTATAGATGACATCCATTTGGGATCGCAGACTATTTAGAAAACCTTAAGGAAAAATGTCTCCACGGCGCATTTGAAGTATGGAAGACGTCCCAAGCTGTGGAAATGCTGTACGAATCAAGTGACTATTTTAAAGGTGATGGTACCAAATATAAATAAAATAAGTCTGTAATGTTTCAAGGTATAGTCTGCGACTATCTTTTAGATCCTTGTATACCTAGTATGTTCTCAGAGTCTCTGTTTTTCAAGTGATCTTTATATTACATTTCTAATAATAATGGTCCGTATCTATAATAGTATATTGACTGCAAAAACCAGCGAACTCCAGCACCAAATTGACTATATCTTAAACATTGATTCAGTCCCATCCTGACTGACGCTCTCCGGTTGCTGATGTTAACAAAATGTAGTACCTCATTCAATAAATTACGTAAGGTAATAACATCGAGCAAAATCACTGGTCCCCTCAGCTCTAAATGATGTGGCGATCTTGTACGGTAAAGTTTAACAATTCACTTCCTTGCCTGATTTGCTACAGAACAACATTTTCGTTATAGCTGCGCTAGACCCTCTCAGTTCTGATTTTAAATTTGACGCGAAAAAAAATATATATGAACATTTAAAAGTTGACATCCCCTACTAATCTGTCTAACTGAGGACGACACACTTTTAACTTTCATTCTAAATTTATCTCTACTCAGCAGCGTTTCCTGTCAGAATTAGTGCCACCTGTTATAGAGCCTGTAATCTCTTAAGCTCAAAGTCTACGTCGTCTTCGCCTTCCAGGAACGACACTTTGGATTATTCGTCTTTCAAGATGATTATGACTTTTAAAATTATTAATGAATGTAGAGTATATGAATTATATGAATACCTATTTTTGGCTCTTTCTTGTTGTCTATAAATATCACTCGCTCCCGCAGAAATATATCAGCACGAGCATCTATAGAAGTAAAGTCAAGTAAACATACAGCAAGTTAAACTTCCAGTTGGTCACAGAATGGTGTAGCTCTGATGACATCACCAATTATATTTTAAACACTGGGTATGGTGGACCATCGTCATCTATCTTTCTAGCCTTACCGCTGATTGGATTTTCCCAAAAGTACCCCAATGCTTGTAACGTCTTGAGCTAAAGACAATTGACGTCATTTTACCCTCAATCTCCCCTGCTCGTAATGCTGAAAACGTCACAACCTTTGGGTGGTCTCTCACAGCGGCAAGGCTTGAGAGATGTAGGTGGCTTTATCGCACAAAAAATGAAGGACATGTGCAGTAAGACTAGGAACCAGGATATGGCATCAACTAATGTGACGTGCAACTGGCAGCGACTAACACCGGAAATAATATTTTACGTCATTTCGAGCCTAAGACAGCACATAGGACAGAAATTTAAAAATTAAAAAAAACTCTCCATGTTCGATGATTCGTTACTGTTATTGTTTTAGTGCCGTCGAATTGTTCATATGATCCAAAGTCTCACTATAAGTCCCTTGAGTTGGCTAGCTGTGCTGTCGTTGAAGACGGTCAACTAATGGTTTCAAGCGGACGTCATCAATGCCGCCCGAGATGTAGGAAAGGCACAGGACTTCGACAACTATGAGTCCACGTCACTCCTTCGGATGAAAAAGATGGAAGTTAAGATGGGCACAGCCAGAAACAACAAAAAAACTTAGTGGGCGTGTAAGAAGACTATTAAACCAACACAGAACTGGAGTTGTCTGTCGCTAGACACTGCGGGACTTGCCGAGAAGGGGATCTGAGCACCTATGGACATGTTTGGAGTGCAATGATGACCCGCAAGAAACTCAGTAACTATGTGTCTTTGTACTAGACAAGCTCTCAATCTTAACAAGCGAGTTTATGTCCGCCATCATTGCCTCTCTTATTAGTGTCATTTTTAGTGTTTCACTGGGTCAGCCTCACCAAGCGTTAACTTATGCCCACTATCTTTTCCTGATTATAAATGAGACTATTAGTTGTACTGTCTCTTCTCTTAGTTTTGCACTAGTATTCGCCCGTTGTTTTCCAGCTCTCCTGTACATAAGTCATAGTGATTAATACATTCGAGAATCCTAAGCTTTTGGATACGTCAACAAAGTCGGCTGTCATCATCATCATCTTTCAGCAGAGATCAAGGACATCAATGATGGACAAGGTTTGTGGGAAGATATTCATAAAAGCAATAATGGATGGTGCTTCGGGTCGGAACTTTCAAATATCAAATAATAAATGTAATGAACATACATTAATTCACAGTGTAGCGAGCGCTGACATGTGTGCTTCAAATGTCATACAGTTACGTCACTCGAGCAAGACTAAATGGGTTATATGTTCTACCGCCAACTTTTTTTTAAAAGGCTGCCTTCTTTCGTTATGCCATAAGAAGAGGAAAATGAAAGTCTTTAATCAACGGGAAAGACAGAAGGCAAGAGATGCAGGTGAAGACAACTGCAGAACAGCATTAGACAGTTTAACTATCTGGTAGGAGGTGTCAATGGTAAAACTCTCAAGGAAGACTGAAAATATGAAAATGTAACTGTGCAAGGCTGTCTATGCACGTCAGGGTGTTGCACTATTATTATTAGTATTAATATTAAAGAGTGAATTGTAGTTGAATTGAGTTCTGAGAAAATGATGTCATTAATCTGGCGGTTCAAAAAATAAACCAGAAGTATAAATGCATTCCTTCCATAGCATGAACTCGAAGTCCATCATTGTCACATCTCAGATGTTTGTTGCTTATTGTACCTGAAGCAGGTTGCAGGACTGATTGGTGGAATCAATCCATTTGATGTAACATCATTCTGTACAGATGAAATAATATATCGTTACGGTTCCCTCACTTGACTCACGACCATTCTTGATTAATCCCACTAAACGACTGTCGGAGACATGGGAACGTGACCTTTTAGTGAGAACGCATGCCTGATAACTCGACGATAAATTGATGCAAACGTCATTTATCTATCAGCCGCTTCCGTTGTTTAAACATTTGCAGATGAAGTTATTCCAGATATATTTGTATGAATTTTGGGGGGGGGGGTAGTTGGAAGGCAAAGACATGCTCGGTGGTCATCATGCTCTTATTAAGTGATAATATTATTTCAAAGAACGTCACAGCGATAAGTAATTTTCTGGTGTAGTTCTAAAGTAATTATACTATTATTATATAATCACAATACACTTGTTTTCTCCTCAATCATTTTACTGGCTCAGCTTTCCATCCTCATTTGCCTTTCAACAGAAGTGAAGGGGGAAGACATAGTTTGCTATCTTTTGCTCTTTGATTAACCTCTTCTTTTGGCACGTTCTTTCTCAGTATTTCTAGTATTCCTTCTGTCCGTCTGTTTCGATAACGTTGTCCCGATCTATTGTCCTTTGTTGAAAACTGTCTGGATTTTGTCACTTTGTTTCTGTTTGTTAGGTGGATGTATAAACTATTTTATTTGTTCTACTACGAGGGTGATCCCTGTGCCTTCTTTTTTCTTCATTTTAAATTGTTACATTTTGTCCTATCCTTCCTTGACATTCATTAGGTGTTTCCCCCTGATACACGCCTCTCATAAAGCTTTGAGTTATTTACTTTGGTATTAATTGGGGCCAAGAGAGCCATTACTTAAAGCAATTACCAGAGCGAAGGCGCGAGTCTGCTTGCGCCATGATGGGTGAACCAGAAATGCTCGGATCCAACTCCACCTCTTCAGACTTACCAGTTTAATCTAATCACGTGTGTAGGAATCGAGAAGGAAGGGACCCATGACTCAAAAAACGTTATGTTGAAGTCGGCTGTTATCACCGTCATTGAGTGCCGTCTCCGCATCGAAGGTTGGCTACCATGGAGCGCCATTCCACACTGTCTCTTGCTTTGATGATGCAGATTGTCATAGGTTGACTTGTCCATCTTTTGATGTTTCTCGTCCATGTTAGTTATGGTCTGCCACTTTTATATTGTATTTTCCCTTCCAATATTACTTTTATTAGGCTGTTGTGTCTTTTAACATGACCAAAAATTGCATTTGTCTTACTCTAATTGTGTTTAGTAGTTCCCTTTTCATTTGTAGTTGTTTTAAAACTCCATCGTTTGTTTTCTTTTCTTTCCATCCAATTTTACATATTCTTCTATAAATCCACATTTCAAAGGTTTCAATTTTCTGTTTTGTTTTCTGGTCTGATGTCGATGTTTCTGCACCATACAGGAATATTGATAAGATGTAACATTTTGCTATTCTTAGTTTTAGCCCTGGTGTTATTTGTTTTGATGTTAGTATATTTTTCATGGCATTAAAATTACTTTTTGCCATACCTATTCTTTTGTTTATTTCAGTTGTACATTTTCCATCACTGGTTACAGTGTGTCCCAAGTAGTTGTAGCTCTGAACTGTCTCCACATGTATTCCTTCAACTTTGATATTCAATTGTAGGTCTTGAGAATTTTCTTTTTTTATGATCATAGTTTTAGCCTTTTTGATATTCGTATCTATTCATATTTTTTGCTTGTAATGTTTATTACATTAAGTAATTGTTGTAGATCTTTAGGATTTTCTGCTAGTAGTACAGTATCGGACTTCCGGTGTGTGACTGTGCTGGCAACACGATGCAATTTTCGATGGGAGTCAAATTTAAGTTATAAGTGAATTTCAATGCCCGTAGTAAAAAAAAATTCAAGCGTTCTTGTGTTATTTCGAACGGATTTATTTGTGATTTATTCTTAAAGTTTGTGCGATATAAGTAGAATTACCATCCATTGTGCTATTACGACCAACATCAACGAGCTACTCTTCGCAGACGACCAATGCCTAATATATGAGGATGAAAACCTGCTACAACAGCATATAACATCTCTAGATAAAAGCTGCACAAACTACAGTATGAAAATTAACACAGCAAAAGCAGAGGCCATTAGAATACGCAAATTAAGACACCAATTAAACATTAAGATCAAAGATAAAGAAATAAAACAAGTAGAGGAATTTAAGTATTTGGGCACAATGTTCACAGAAGATGGAAAACTAGACAGAGAAATTGACATGAGAATACAAAAAGCAAATGCCGTCACATGCCAGCTTTCACCATTGCTAAGGCATCCAAACATTTCTATGCCAGCTAAACAACAAATGATAAGTAACATTTTCATACCAACTTTGTGCTATGAAAGTTAAACAGGGACCCTTTCTAAATCACATTTAAGAAAGATCAATACATGTGAGATGCGATGCTTGAGAAAAGTAACAAACAACACAAGAAGAGATAGAATACCAAATGAATCCATAAGAAACATGGTAGGAACAAAACCCTGCCAAGAATATATAGAACAACAACTTAAATGGTTTGGCCACCTAGTCAGAATGAATCCTCACCAATCACCATCAAGGGCGTTCTTCTCGAGAATGCATGGGAAAAGACCAAGAGGAAGACTCCAGAAGAAGATGGATAGATGCAGTGACAGAGACATGTAACAAAAAAGGAAAATCACTAACTAATTCAGACAGTTCGAGCAGCTCAAGAACGACAAATAATATAAACCACGACACCTTTAAGGTATCAGTGAAAAGAGAAAAGAAGAAGTACAGTATTATCAACATATCTTAGGTTATTGATTATCTTTCCATTAATGTTTAGGTCTGGCATCTCTGTGATGTTCTTAAATATTTGCTCAGTGTATAGATTGAACAAGCTTGGTGATATGATGCATCCCTATCTTTCTCCTCTTTTTATATTAAAGGGTGTAGAGTTCTCGTTGTTATATTTTATTATTGCTGTTTGCTCCCAGTACAAATTACATATTAATCATATGTCTGTGTCGTCCAGATTATCTGGATCGTATGTCTGTGTTGTCCCTGTACAACTTTTAGTAAATTTTTTTTTTTAAATTTATGCTCATTGTTCTAAAATCACTGCATTCAACTGCACCATTCTTTTTAGGTAATGCAATGAAAGTTGATGTTTATAGTTCATTTGGTATGTATCCTGTATGGTATATGTCATTGCATATGTCTGTGATCACTTAAATGTCAAAATCTTCTAGTACCTGTATCATCTCTATCTGTATATTGTCAGATCCTGCTACTTCTCCCTTTTTCATACTTTGTATAGCTTTTTTCTACTTTAGATTTTAGGATTGTACAGCTGGACGTACATTTTATAAATGGGTTTTTGTCCCTTTCAACATGAAATAATTATATTATATATTCCTGCCATCTATCGATTATATCTTTGTTGTCTATTAGCATTCTTCCCTCTTTGTTTGCAATATAACCGTTTCCTGCAGCTTCTTTGACTTTATTAGCCATTCCCTTTATTTATGTGCGCATCCCTCTTAAATTGTGATTGCTTTCCATAGTTCCAAGTCGGCTGTGTTGGGCAGAAAAGCAAAAATGTAACGGTTAGGTTGAGTTATTGAGCTATTTGCGGGTCATCATCATTGCACTCCGAACATGTCCATGGGTGCTCAGATCCCCTCCTCATCAATTCCCTCAGTGTCCAGCGACTGACGACTCCAGTTCTATGTTGGTTGATAAGTCTTCTTACACGGCCACTAAGTTTCTCATTTCTGGCCGTGCCCATCTTAACTCCCATTTCTATCATCCGAAGAAGTGACGTGGATCTGTGTTTGTCGAAGTCCTGTGCTCTTCCCACATTTCGGAGGGCATTGATGATGTCCGCCCGATCCATTGGTTGCCCGTCCTCAACGACAGCGCAGCTAGCCAACCTGTCCGCTCTTTCATTTCCCCGTACTCCCGCATGTTCAGGGACATAGACAAAGGTGACCTTACGTATTTTGGATTTCTGCAACGACTCTACCCATTGCATGCGTACAGAGCCCGCCTCCACTTTTTTTTATCATGCTCATCGAATCACTCAGTATACATGCGTGGGTGTAGTCTTGTGACTCTAACCATTTGAATGCCTTGGTCACTGCCATCGCCTCCATTGTCATGTTACTCGTGATCATGACGTATGCACCACTGTCTTCTTTGACTATTCTGCCTGCCGAGCGTGCTGTAAATGCCCATGCACTTCTTTGGTGTCGTATTACAGATCCGTCTGTATAGATGGCTGCATCTTTCTCAACGGTGTTATCGCAGATGAGACCGTTGACCTCAGCATTAACCACGACCGGGCTCTGTTCCCTACTTTTCCTGTCGAGTGTGACAATACACGACAAAGTCCCCTTGAATGACGTTGGCACCGTTATCCACTCCTCACCAACGCTGATATTGGTAAGCCCACAGACCTGTTTGATGACATCTTTTGTTCAGCCCACCCATGATTTGCCTCTTTTTTAGCCTGGCACCTTTCTCTGTGTTGAGCACGTGGTGCAATGGATGCTCTGTATCTGAACTAATCTTCAGGTATGCTCGTGCTCTCCTTGCAAACCTCAACAAACTCACATTAAAACACACTTAACGCCCGTCTAAGGAAGGACAAAGAGGTGTAGTTGTCGGGTGAACGCAGTGAGATTTTAAAAAAAGAAAAGCTACTTTAAGGACAAAAAGAACTGGTGTTCTCTTGAAGGTGACCCATGCTTTAATGGAGAGTAAAGAAAAGAGATAAGAATATGAAGGTAGGTAATATGACTTCCCCGACCAAAATCTATCTACGATTACCGCCTTCAACAGTTAAAACAAGTACCTTAGCCTAAGCATACGCGAAATAAATAAAAATAGTGAACTTTACTTAAATCCTGAAACAAATATCAAACTTCTACTTATGCATGCATTACAAAAAATAGAGTACCACGTGACCTGTTCAGGTATTCCACCCATTTATGCAAGAATACCTTGGCTCATATCTTAGTACAATCCTGTATAAATAAATAAAACTGGCAGCAAAAACATTAATATCTCGTACGCAGTTAAGTTTAAGTAACCTGACATTAAAAGATCAGAATTGCATTAAAGTTCTTGCGCATTTGTTTGGTTGGCTTTCATTTATTGACACATCTAGCATCAGCGAATTATTTACACGCCATTACACAGCATAAAGACCATAGAAGCCTAATTTGACTATCAGCAGTGGCGTAACTATGCTGCCTTTGGAGAAGGGGAGAAGCGCCAAACCACCGCCGGAAAAGAATAGCTCTAGAAAGCAGCGATTTTTTTCTGAATTATTGTTTAATTGATATGCAAATATATAATTTAATTATATTTTCATATATTTTATTATTATTATTTTTGTCAAAAAGAAATATTAAAAAACTGGTATAAACTATTTATATCAGATTCTTGCCAGAAAATAAAAATCTGAAGAGAATTAATCAGCTTAATAGTTTTTAGGAGTATGGTGTAGAAAGAGATCAACAGAACTGATACAGAACACTGGGAATAGGATTTTAGGGAGCCTGTGGGCATGTCGTGAAAAGATGATGAGCTATATTCTACTGACGAAATAAATTATGGACTTTTAAAAGAGTTTTGTATAAAAATTGGAATTAGTTTTAGAAACCTATTTGATTTGGCCACGACATTACCATATTCAGTAGACTGCATCCGGTGGTTGCGCCCACTCTTATCAAGACCTTGATACCGATACAGTTTGACGTATTAGTACAGGCAAACCGAGAACTTTGTTTCAGAGGAGGTCGACTGGGAGTTTGATAAGTAAAGCGAAATGTCTGGGGGTTTCGGAATTAAGAAAAAACAAAACAGGTTTTGTGTTTTCATACCATGCATGGGCGACTAATGAGATTTCTAGATTAGAAAGTTGGATACAAAAATAAATAAATCGTGTCGCTATTATGTGAAGCTACTAACATTTAAACAAGAGGTACGTTGATAGTAGTCAGCGAACCATAACTAACTGCTGGCATGAGGAACACTTGCTTGACGGGAACGTCGTTTTCAATGATCAGACTTCCTCCGTTTAGAATGTTTTGTACAGCGTGTGCGTCATAGAGGTAAGGAACATCGTCGTGCATTGAGAAACCATCTGTTGATTCTTGCTTATTTTAGCAGCCTATGGAATTTCACACACTGGCCAACGCCATGTAATTTTACATGTTCTATGTTAAATGTATTACACGACATGCTTTTTTTGGGAATCCCCATGGAAAGAGGCAAAAAGTAAGATCACCCTGAAGAAAAGTAAAAAAAAAAAAAAGGAAAGTACCCCCGTCACGACAAGTGGCGTATAGGTAATATGGCGTTAGTGACCATAAATTTTACAGACCCTCGGCACATGATTTTTGGGGTAATGTGGTCGGTATTACGTCCGTGCTGCTTTACTTTCCCAGAAAAAATCCGGTACCCATTAAAGGCTGGGTGAACCCGGAAGTCGTCGGTTGGGATTGAACCCTACCTCTTGTCCTTTGTAGTCCAGTTCACTAACCATTGAGCTATCGCGGCTCCGAAGAAGACAAGTGGAAATAGATAAAGATTATGGTGAAGACATGGGATGATCTTAAGTGAATGAACAGAAACAGCATGACCTGGAAAACGTTTGTTGAAGAACTATGCTCCACAGGAAGTTGAAAGGTAGAAGAATCTTTGCTAATTTGGATTTTCTGCCCACCCAGATATATAGCAAAAAATATAATAAAACATCACTCTGTCCCAATTTGGTAGCCAAGACTGATTTCACAATGATCATTTCACCAAAATGATTGACATATGGTTTCACCAAAGCTTCGAACATGCAAACCATATGCTTATCATCGCATCCTGTGCCAACGTGTTGCTAAGACAAGATTTAAAAATCTCAACTCCACTTGCAGCACATCCTCATCAAATACCGGAAGAGAACAATTTTCTGAGTTACAAAGAAAACTTACCATATTGCGAAATTGCTGAAAATAAAATGAGGGTCAAGGCAAATAAATGCATAAAAATGTGAAGCTGCAGTAAAGTTAAATGTGAGACAGAATTGAAAAAAAAAATAGAAAAAATTCACCATGAAAATAAAATGTGAAGTTTTAATAAACAAATAAATGAGTAGTGACTGCTTGGTGAGCAAATGTTGGGATCTTGACAAGTCAAATATAAAAATTCACTTAACATGACAAGCCAAATGTAAAAACTCAGTAGACATGACACATCATCATCAGTGAGTGCAGTCTCCACATCGAAGGTTGGCAACCATGGAGCGCCATTCCATTGTCTCTTGCTTTGAAAGTGCAGATTGTCATAGGATGCCTAACTTCTTTTGATATTACTCTTGGTCTGCCTCTTTTACCTTGTACTTTCCCTTCCAATATTACTTTTAGAAGGCTGCTGTCTTTTAACATGCACCAAAAATCTCATTTGTCTTGCTTGTGTACAGAAAACTGATGAGTAGAAAATAGAGCTAGGCATACCACACACAAAAAGGAAATCCACAAACGTAAAATCAAAACCTACTACAATATAAATAGATGGTAATATGCATCATTGTACCACAGAAAAGGACAATTGACTCCACAGTCACATTAACACAAAATTCAAGATTGGCATCTCAGGCACATTTTATTTGTGGACAGGCGCCCCAGACTTCTGAACACATACTTCAAGACTATTGTACATAGTAAGTAAAGAGCCCCGTCCCGCCAAGTGGCGTATAGGGAATATGGTGTTAGTGACCATCAATTTTACAGACCTTCAGCGCATGATTTTTGGGTAATGTGGTCGGTATTATGCCCGTGCTGCTTTACTTTCCCAGAAAAATAATCCGGTACCCATTTGAGGCTGGGTGAAACCAGAAGCCGTCGGTTGGGATCGAACCCTACCCCTTGTCCTTTCTAGTCCAGTTCACTAACCACTGAGCTACCGCGGCTCCCACTGAACATAGTAGGTTGAGACCAACTGCCTCCTAGGTACGACACAACATGCAAAACTATATGGGCTCTGAAAAAAAACTATTTAAAAAATGCAAAACATATTAAAAATTGTTTCATGTTTGGAAAATGTGGCACCATTTACCGTTTTCTTTTCATGACTTTTGCACTTTTTTGTATCACACCAAGCCGCCTTTACTTCCTAGATAAATCTCCGGCACCCACATTCTAGAGCTTGGATGAACCTCGGAGCCTTGTTGGTCCGAAAAAAATCAGTTCTGGGAATCGAACACTGAACCCTGATCCGGAAGTGAGAGTAATACCTACTCAGCCTTAGACCAGGACAGCAAATTCAAAAAATTATTAAAATACTAATTCTCATATATGTTCTGTGTATTAGTTCTTTCAGATCATTAAAACAGCTGTTCACATTAATGGGTGTGTCAGTGGTCGAAGACAAACACTGCACCTAAAAAATGGTCATGCTGAAGTCAGACGTTTGTGGATTTAACTAATTCCTAAGTTTGTTACACGCTCAGCTGTATGCTCCAGATATTTCTTGCCATAACGACAGTTTCTCTGAGATACTCTATCACTGAGATTAACGCTTAGGGGTCCATTTTTTCGCTACTCAATTTTATTATTTTGGCCTTCTCTTTTCAACTGCCGTCAGTTTCTGAGCATGCACACAGAACCTCCTGCTTTTGCTGTTACCTGACAGAGCTAGACAAAGACCATGGGAGGGAAATGGTACATTAAAAGACAAAAATAGGGCTAGGATTTTATAGCTTTGAGAACAACGGAAAACTAAAAGGAACCAAATGTTTTGATGGAAAGGTCTGCAAACAGGATAAAAAAGAAACACTGATGTATCGAAGCTGAATGTGTCACACTTTAGAAACCATTTAAAGAGCTGCCATGTGGTGGGAGATCACTAGAGCAGACCAGAAACGTAGACAAGAACATTGAAGACAGAATGTAGTATGGGTCTGCAGAGTCAAGAACAATAATAGCAGTAGGTAGTGTGGGTCTGAACAGACTTTGTTGATAATCTATGTTTTGACAAATCACTATTTTACGATGTTGCCCTGAAAATTCAAATACAAAGGTGATCACAAGGGCCAAATAATGTTTCAAGAAAGACAACAAATTAATAATGTTCATCACCAAAAGGTACTTTTGTTATCTCCCATGATCAAAGAGCTAAAGTAACATATGACTAGAAATGTATTATTTCATTATGTAAGAATAGGTGAGGTATATAAATGCAAGAGATGTAATATCTCTACCATTTCTTTTGCCTGGCACCAATGGCTTGTAGAATGGTTTCAACAAGGACTGGAGATCTTGTAACAGAACACTTAAATGTTCATGCTTTATTGGCTACGTCATGCACTTCCTCACTGGTGATATTGTCTTTGTAAATTTCTTTTACACCACTAGTTTATTCTTCAAAAGGGTCACAAAGAATAGATCTCAGAAAAGCATAATCAATCAGTCAGCCATCTTCAAACATTCTCCCCTATGGATCACGTACGTCTCTCCAAGCTTATACATTTTTTTCTATGAAATTGTACATGTTTGTTTTTTTTCCATCTTTTATTTATTTTTTTTTTTTGCTGTTTTGTTATACTGATAAAGGCAAGCAGGCAAAACATCTGTGTAATGTCTTCACTTTAAGTAAAGCTGCTTTATACAATTTCATATTCATCTATCATCAGTCTCCTTTAAGCTCTCCTGGCATTAAAGATTTCACAAATGTTTGTATCAAAGTCGTTTCTCGTCTGTCATAAGTGATGCCATACTCATCAACGTCATGAGTAGTTCTAATTGTCAGCTTAAAGGATATCATCAGTAAACATCACAAGAGAACCCTAACTCAAAGACCATACTCAGAAAGGACCTCATGATAAAGAAAAGCCAAAAAGAAAAAACTCATGTATGTTAAAAAATGCATGTTTGACTTTTGGCTAACTTTACACATAAAGAGAAGAAAATCTTAAACAAGCAAAATAGCATAGGAAAGAAATGAGAGGCATTATTCCTTCCTCATTCAATATCTGGGATCATCAAGGCACTCACTGCTGACTTCAACCTTTTACATTGATCTAGTCATTCTTTGAGATTGCAAAGTCAAGACCTACTCCATTATTTAATTTTATATTATCATCTGTTTCTCATGTCTACCTCTCCTTCCCTGCAGAATCATTATTGCTAGATCAGTTGATTGCTATACATAATATATGTACTCTCCAAAAAGGTTTTAGCCTGCAAAGGCTGCCAGCAACGAAAATGCATTCACCGTTAACACAGGCAGCGAATGGTCCAGTATGAAATCATCTGATCTCTCATTTATGTTGAACGGATCATTTTCAAACAAAGCATAAGTGTAGTATAAACACAAATACAAAACACATCAACATCACAAACAAGTTACAAAGAAGAATACAAAAATTGTAATACATAACGCTTGTTTATTTCTCAAAGAATTAAGCATTACAACAAGTCTTGATACAGTCAGCTGTCCATTACTGAAAGTGATAAAAAAAAAAAGGCAATATAATTAATGCTTTTTTTAAATATTTTGGCATTCAAATAAATGTCATTTATATGCTAAGGAACAAAAGAAACATTAAAATTAAACTCATATCAAAGCAAATTGGACTAAAACTTTCAACTAAACTATCTATAGACCTTTTGATGGCATAGACCCAGATACTCTTTTTCTCTTTCCTAAATTTTCTTTCTTGCAGTCTCAATCCATGCAAAGATCTTTTATCAAATCTCACCATTGGAAAACTTCTACTAGTGAAAATGTTATATTTATTCAACATTCTATAATCCTGCAGAAACAAGCAGGAAATAAGAAAACAGCAGACAATCGAAGCAATTGAAATGTGGATCTACAGAAATTGTACATAATTTGGTAATAGAAGAGAAAGACTTTTGCTTCAGCTGAAAAGGAAAAATAACATACAATTTGAACAAAACAAATGAAATGTTTAAAACAAGAGAAAAGACACAACACACTACTAAAGGTCATCTTGGATAAGAAAGTACAAGGTAGAAGAGACAGACCATAACTGAAGTGGACTGATAATATCAAGAAAGAGATAGGTGAATGCAACAAAAACTTGCACTATAAAGTGTCAGAGACAGAGAGATGGCACTCAATATTGGTAGTCAACCTTAGATGCAGAGATGGCACCCAATGAAATGAAAACTGATATCCTTATGTAACATTACACGATGCAAATAAAGCATTGCTACCATCTCATAATCTTTCTGCATGCAGACACTAGTTCATAGCCTGTCATAAAAAATTATATGAGAACTGTCATGTTAAGCATGTAATATGACTGCAAAAAGCACAATGTGAATACACTTTCAAATTTACTAATGCTATGAAAGAACTGCAAAATATTTTTTTTTTATTTTTAAAAAAATGTCAAAAGTACTCTAAAAAGGAGAAAAAAAAATGAAATAGTAATTTGAATGATAGATGATACCAAACAATTCTCTAACCAAGGGGCAAAAATAATATTCTAGAAGTGCATTTTATAGATTATAAGGAATTGCATGGCAATGAAAGAGTGATAAATTCCAAGTAACTTGTTACCTTTTTGTCCTTTCCAGAACCCACTTTAGTCTTTGCTGTGCCTCTGACTTTCTTTTGTCTGTTCTTTCTTTCTTTTCTTTGCTTTCTGCCTGTCCTCTTGATTTCTAACAATCCATGCTGTAAATAAACATCTTATAGTTAAACTATGAAGCATTCCAATAAAAGCAAACATATTCTGAATCGAAAGGAACAAAAATACTCAAATATATGATGGTAGTTAATGTTGTTTGTGTACGTCATCTTTTATATCTCTAGTGAAGTCCAAAATGATTGGATTTTGCATGAGTAGCCTTTTTTCACACGGGCACTCGTGTACTCCAGATACAATCATCTTTATTGTCAATGAAAGTGTTAGCATAAAGTATTGAGATTCTTGTTTAATGATCTTTATTGTCAATGAAAGTGTTAGCATAAAGTGTTGAGATTCTTGTTTAATGATCTTTATTGTCAATGAAAGTGTTAGCATAAAGTGTTGAGATTCTTGTTTAATGATCTTTATTGTCAATGAAAGTGTTAGCATAAAGTGTTGAGATTCTTGTTTAATGATCTTTATTGTCAATGAAAGTGTTATAAAGTGTTGAGATTCTTGTTTAATGATCTTTATTGTCAATGAAAGTGTTAGCATAAAGTGTTGAGATTCTTGTTTAATGATCTTTATTGTCAATGAAAGTGTTAGCATAAAGTGTTGAGATTCTTGTTTAATGATCTTTATTGTCAATGAAAGTGCTAGCATAAAGTGTTATGAGATTCTTGTTTAACGATCTTTATTGTCAATGAAAGTGTTAGCATAAAGTGTTGTGAGATTCTGGTTAAATGATCTTTATTGTCAATGTTAGCATAAAGTGTTGAGATTCTTGTTTAATGATCTTTATTGTCAATGAAAGTGTCAGCATAAAGTGTTGAGATTCTTGTTTAATGATCTTTATTGTCAATGAAAGTGTTGTGAGATTCTTGTTTAATGATCTTTATTGTCAATGAAAGTGTTATAAAGTGTTGAGATTCTTGTTTAATGATCTTTATTGTCAATGAAAGTGTTGTGAGATTCTTATTTAATGATCTTTATTGTCAATGAAAGTGTTATAAAGTGTTGAGATTCTTGTTTAATGATCTTTATTGTCAATGAAAATGTTAGCATAAAGTGTTGTGAGATTCTTGTTTAATGATCTTTATTGTCAATGAAAGTGTTAGCATAAAGTGTTGTGAGATTCTTGTTTAATGATCTTTATTGTCAATGAAAGTGCTAGCATAAAGTGTTGAGATTCTTGTTTAATGATCTTTATTGTCAATGAAAGTGTTGTGAGATTCTTGTTTAATGATCTTTATTGTCAATGAAAGTGTTATAAAGTGTTGAGATTCTTGTTTAATGATCTTATTGTCAATGAAAGTGTTAGCATAAAGTGTTGTGAGATTCTGGTTAAATGATCTTTATTGTCAATGAAAGTGCTAGCATAAAGTGTTGAGATTCTTGTTTAATGATCTTTATTGTCAATGAAAGTGTTGTGAGATTCTTGTTTAATGATCTTTATTGTCAATGAAAGTGCTAGCATAAAGTGTTGAGATTCTTGTTTAATGATCTTTATTGTCAATGAAAGTGTTCGCATAAAGTGTTGTGAGATTCTTGTTTAATGATCTTTATTGTCAATGAAAGTGTTAGCATAAAGTGTTGTGAGATTCTTGTTTAATGATCTTTATTGTCAATGAAAGTGCTAGCATAAAGTGTTGAGATTCTTGTTTAATGATCTTTATTGTCAATGAAAGTGCTAGCATAAAGTGTTGAGATTCTTGTTTAATGATCTTTATTGTCAATGAAAGTGTTAGCATAAAGTGTTGTGAGATTCTTGTTTAATGATCTTTATTGTCAATGAAAGTGTTATAAAGTGTTGAGATTCTTGTTTAATGATCTTTATTGTCAATGAAAGTGTTAGCATAAAGTGTTGAGATTCTTGTTTAATGATCTTTATTGTCAATGAAAATGTTAGCATAAAGTGTTGTGAGATTCTTGTTTAATGATCTTTATTGTCAATGAAAGTGTTAGCATAAAGTGTTGTGAGATTCTTGTTTAATGATCTTTATTGTCAATGAAAGTGTTAGCATAAAGTGTTGTGAGATTCTTGTTTAATGATCTTTATTGTCAATGAAAGTGCTAGCATAAAGTGTTGAGATTCTTGTTTAATGATCTTTATTGTCAATGAAAGTGTTAGCATAAAGTGTTGTGAGATTCTTGTTTAATGATCTTTATTGTCAATGAAAGTGTTATAAAGTGTTGAGATTCTTGTTTAATGATCTTTATTGTCAATGAAAGTGTTAGCATAAAGTGTTGTGAGATTCTTGTTTAACGATCTTTATTGTCAATGAAAGTGTTAGCATAAAGTGTTGAGATTCTTGTTTAATGATCTTTATTGTCAATGAAAGTGTTAGCATAAAGTGTTGAGATTCTTGTTTAATGATCTTTATTGTCAATGAAAGTGTTAGCATAAAGTGTTGTGAGATTCTTGTTTAATGATCTTTATTACCAAGACTAACATGGACGAGTAACATCAAAAGATGGACAAATCAGCCTATGACAACCTGCACCATCAAAGCAAGAGACAGAGCAGAATGGCGTTCCATGGTAGCCAACCTTCGTTGTGGAGACGGCACTCGATGATTGCTAATGAGTTTAGACAGATTGAGTAGATTTTTCTCCTATCAATTTTGCATGGTAGTCATTTTGACCCACCCTTTTCAATTTTCAACAGCCAAGGGTTCTTTATGTCAATTTCCAAATGCCAATCTTCTTTAATGTGCTTTTAGGACCTCTTGTTTCTCACTTATTGAGAGGGTTAGACCTTATCTCACTGCCTTGAGAGAGAGGGTAAAAGCCACAAAGAAATAGAATCAAAGAGAAAAACTCCCATCCCGTGTGACAGGATTCATTCTTGTTCATAGGCTGATATCATACCTATCACCACCAAGCAAATCTACTGAAAAAAGGTGACAATAAATCATTGGACAACCCTCCTGACACTAACTGCAACAAATACATGGGAAACTAGACAAGGTATACTATCCCTAGATTGCAAGACTATCGTAAAAACTATCATCTCAAAATACAAATTCTTGAAAATTGACAGATTTACAATGGACAAACATTCCCTCCCCTCCCCCTAATTAGTACTTCCTGTGACCCCTGAGTGTTGGATTTGATTTCTTTGTTGTTGGATCAGACACAAATGTGCACACAGTAAAAAGTACTATGACCGCATTAAAAAATGATTTTTTTTTAAATTCGCTCATTTTTACAAAATTAGTCCTTTTTTTCCCTTTATGATTTTAATTTTGGTATTGGTGGGGGGGATGATCTTGGCTGTCAACGAGACATCAAACAAACCTTTGTAACATAGGATAGCCAGCAGGATATTTAGAGGGAGCCGAACATACAGCTGGATTAACGGACTGTACGACTGCCGTGTCAAATTTAAGGCCATAAAGCTAACCTAATCCTCAAAACGATTACAGCATCCGATCACCATGTTTCTGCTTGGGTAAACACACAACTGTGTAGCAAGTTCAAGATAATATTTTCCAAACTCCAAATGTAACAATTAAGTGATGGTAATTTCTACTGCAGTCTCATGAAAATGAGATTCACAGTTGGGTAAAGCTATCTGGGGTTAAAAATTATGTATATGAGAGATATCATTGTGTGTTTGGTGCAAGGGGGTGTTGATCTTGAACTATCAATAGATGGCACACATAAATAGGAATTTGGAAAACTGTTCAACAAGATGATGGCACCTTTGAAACAATGCACCATGCAAGAGCAGAAAGTGTTGAGATTTTTGTTATAATGAAGGTGTGAAATTCTCTATAGAGATTTATTATTGGATGAGAATTCAGCAGTGACAGGTGTATGAGTCATCCACAAGTATATGAATGGACTGAAAAAAACTGCCTCACTACTGATGAAGATTCTCCTCAAACAGGGAGATGCCAGCCATGGAAGACAACATTGCAGCAGTGGAAAACTTGATGAACCAGCATGGCCAGTCAAGGAGGTGGCATCACTAGAGGAATTGTTGGATAAGCCATCACATCAAGACAGGTTTAAATTCTGAACACCTCGTACTTTTGGTTAATTCTTCATAAGTTTTGTCACGAAATGTATCTGTGAAATGATTCCACTAAATAACACAAATGTAAAAAGTAAATCAGTAAGATAATAATTGAACTCACTCGTGCAAGTCTATACTTTGGCTCAAACTTCTTTGCTTTGTCAAGGGTGTCATAGATCAAGGCAAAGCCAGTAGTTTTTCCACCACCAAAATTTGTCTTGAACCCAAAACAGAAAACTACATCAGATGTAACTTTGTATATTTTGGCCAGCTTCTCTCTCACTTCAGTTTTAGGAAGGGTAGCACGCCCAGGATGTAGAACATCAACCACCTTGAAGTTTCAAAAAAGAGAAAATCATTTACAATGCACATTCATAGGTAGGTTAGCAATGAACATGCAGGGAAAGAATATTTTGAAGTTTTAAAAATTGATAGGCTACAAACATGTCAATTCTATAAAGTATGGACATTTCACATCATTCATCATTCTTACCAATTCGTCAATCTGATCACCGCCAGCTCAATCTGACCACCACTATTCTCTATGATGAATTGATATATATTGTCATTGTATCTTGAGTGTGCAGTTACTCTTTCCTTGTGACAATGTTAAATGAAGATACTAATCCAATATTTGTTCTACATGTACTATCATGACATATATACTTCATTTCTGATCTTATCTCTCAGACTGTTTCCTGTCATTCGTCTAACACATTTCATCTCTGTTGAGGTTATTTTTCTTATTGTTCTTGCATCTAAGGTCCAGGTCTGGCATTGGTAGCACAACGTTGGGATGAAGATTGTATTGTAGAGTGCTCGTTTTGCCTCCAGAGTTACTTCCTTGTTGGACAAAAGTGGTGATAACTGTCTGATGATTTGACAAGCTTTGTTGCATCTTGATTCTATCTCTGCCGTTTGGGAATTATCGTTTGTCATTAGACTTCCTAGGTATTTGAATTCCTCTACTTGTTTTAGTTGTCTGCCTTCTATAGATATGTTGATGTTCCGTTTATTTTTGGCAACATTCATAACTTCTGTTTTGTTGATGTTGATTTTGATGTTTTTTGTGCCTGAGATGTTGAGTTTAAGTGTTCTTGTAGGTCTTCTATTGTTTCATGTAGTAGTGTCTGATCATCTGCAAACAGAAGCTCGTTGATGTCCTCTGTCTCTGATGGGTTGGCTAGCTTGCATATATGGTCCATGTATGTAATAAACAGTAGGGGGGATAGTATGCACCCTTGTCTTACACCTAATCTAACTTCGAAGTGGTCTGTGTAGCCTGCTGCTGTCCTGACCCTGCAGCTGCTGTTGACATAGAGACTTTTAATAAGGTTGATTAGATGTTGACTTACTCCATATGTTGTTAGTATCTCCCACAGTTGTTATCTGTTTACTCTGTAGTACTCTATAGTACTGACCAAGTTCAAATGTATCTGTCACACTGTACTAATTGACTGGAAAATATTGTTTTCATCTTGTGTTCTTGTTACTATTCACTGGGACTGACGTCATGGGACGCACCAAAATGGCAGCTTATTTATATTCGAGCCATGGACTAAGCAATGTTTACTTTGAATTCCACGATATCTGTTATTGCACCGAGTTGGCAGATTTTTGAAAATGTATTAAGGGTTTGAACATTAATGTTTGTTCACAGTTCGTTAACCTTCGATGTAGATAAGTCTTTAATTCGATGGCTTCATTTGTGACCTTGGTAGCTAAGAACCTAACTTGTGCAAACGGACGGCATTGGCAAGGATCATTTTGAATCTATGAAGTGTGCTCATTTGTGTTTAACTAAAAAGCATATGTGCTTTTAACCAAAGATTTTTTTGGGAGGGGACTCAAGGAAGATATCCCCGATGGAAGAATAAATTGTACTATTAGTCCCATAAATGATTCGCTTCCAGAGGTTTATGATGTAAACAAAGCAGTTTTGTTATTGCAAGTGAATAATGTCCACACCTATAATTGGTCAGGATTGTGTAGCAGCAGCAGCTTTATAGCGAACACAGAAAACATCATAGGATTGTGCTGTTCTGAAACAGCTATGCCATGCTACCCCTAGAATTGCCTTTAATGGGATTACTGTGACCACAAACCACTCTCCATGTGTGTGCCACATATTTACACCCCAGAAAGAAATACTGAATATAACAACAACATGTGCCGTCTGTGATATTAATGACCACAAACCAGGAGCCTCCTGTATGATTGATACAACTGTTGCACCAAGCACTTCATCAGCAGAGCCAGATCTATGGAATGTTAATCTGACATTGTTCTTGCATGATGTCCAAGTTAATGAGACATCAGAAATGTGTGGCAACAGCTACAAGAAGGGAGCAGAGAACATCAAGTTCTGCTGCTATAAAGGAGACTTGCCTTGCTATCCCAGAATTGCCTTAAATGGGATCAATGTAGTTGAAAACTTCTCTTGTGTAAACTACACACTCACATCCAAGAGTGAATCAGTGAAGGTCACAAAATCATATTCTCTCTGTGGTTTTACTAACTACAGGTCAGGTGGCTTCTGTTGGATTGGAAATGATAACTTACCACCACTGTGTGTCTATATGTTTGGAATTGGAGTCATCAACAATGGCCTAACATCATCAAGTGCTACGACGATCATCATTTTCGGGAGGATGCGAACTTCCATGGTATATGGTGGATAGGCGGCAGGAACCATTGAAGGCTATGTCTGAAAAGTGTTCCTTCTTGCAGTTTCCTCATATTCCAAGTCCGGCTTGTTGCAGGAGCTACTGAGTTAAGTGCTCTGTGCACACCGTGAGCTGTGTGTCTCATCCGTTTTGATCCTGTTTCGATATCCCGCTTGTTTACGATGAATGATAATATCGTATGACAGGGAACAGTTAGTTGGCTGTAGTCACTTTCTGCGCGGTTGAGCAATTATGGATTTTAATTCGTTTGCAGTGATACCGAGGCCTTCCATAACCAATACAATTCACTACTTCTCTCCTGCTGTCTTAATCTACTGTACCAGTCTGTTAGAGGTTTGTCCAGTACTTACACTAATTGTAACTCTCAACTTCTTGCATACTTTATATTTCTGGCAGGCATGTTTCTTGTCAAATCAGTTTAAATCTGTGCATATTTGATGCACCAATACCAAATAACATAAATGCACAGGACAGTCTTTAATCAGTGTGAAAACACACAAAAATGCATTTACACACAATATTACATTTATAAGAAGCAAAAGAAAATTGATTGACCACCCACAAATTTTTTTTTCGGTCTACATGTTCTTAAGTCACAAATGACCTTTAACCACATGCTGACATCTTAATTGTCTGTAACATCTAAACCTAAGAAGAGCAATGTGGTCCACGCCCACCTCCCTGGAGGAGAAATTATATGGGGCGATCGATTCGCTTAAACAGACAGCTGACTTCATGAGAGAGACTGGAATCCTACTCTGATAGAGTCTTGATCGCAGAGAGAGAAAGAGTTTATGACAAAACTACAGGGATATGCCCAAACAATGAAATTTATCAGCACAAATATTTTGGACCCAGTGTCAGTACTTGGTTCTCGTGTACAAATACGCCCAAATTCTGAACCTACTTTTCTGTTTAATTACAACGACACCACATGTAACTCGGACACAAATTCTACATCAGTTGAGACAACTCTCAACCAATCTTTGCTGTTCTCCTGGTTTAGGATTTATGTAAATGACTTAATAGTTCCGGACAGTTTCACGGCAATACTAAATGGTTCTGCCTCATGCAGCAATGATTCAAGGTTTGCAGTTAGTCAGCACGAGATTGATGTCTTTTGCTCTGGGGCTGGTCTGATCAACAAGTTATGGATTGCAGTGGCGATAGTTGCAAATATCTGCTCCATCCACATAGGCGGTGGTCGGAATGTGGCTCTCAAACAGAACACAAACCAGGCCAACACTTTTAATTCTTGTTATACAGGAGATGGATGTGGACCAGAGGCCGCAGTAAATGGCAAAAGAAGGACCAATCTCTATGACAATGACTGCACACACACAAAACTGAGAAGTGGAAACAGTCCTGTTTACGGTATCTGAACTTTGCCACACCCCAGAAGATTCACACCATTCGATTCTATCATCAAGCTAGCACTATGAATCGGGTAAAGAATGCCACTCTAAAGGCTTTCTCTGACAGCGGCGGCGAAGTGTTCCAGTCTAATGATATATCATACCCAAATGTTTCTATGAACACTATTGTAGTCACCACACAAACGCCAATAGCACACATTAAGACCGAGTTCTCACCGACCATTTCGCAGGTCGGCAGTGAACTGACGGTGTGTGAGGCGCAAACATTTGCAGACACCGGACGGGTATTCTTGGTCGTTTTGTGCAGTGTGTAGTTGGTGTAGCAAAAGCTGCGACTTCATCATTGGTACGTGTCACGGCAAATGCTCACATGGGGTCTATGGACACGATTGCTCCAGGTCTTGTCTCAGTGTCTGTCCTTTATGTGGGAAAAATCCGGAAAATGACTACAATGTAAACATCCTGGCTATACCTGTAATGACACTTGTCCCGATGGTAATTTTGGGCTACAGTGCGAACAGACGTGTTCTGATGGCTGTGACATCATATGTGACCCAGAAAGTGCAGACTGCACGTGCAAGGAAATGTACTACGAGTCAGACAGCACTCTCAAATGTCCAGACAACTGTTTCAACGACACCTGTGAACAGTCAACCGGGAACAGTGCATGCAAGGGAAAGTTCTACGTGTCAGACTGCATTCTCAAATCTCCGGACAACTGTTTGAACGAAACCTGCGGACAGTTAATCGAAGCCTGCGTCTTGTATGTCAATGATTCACACGTTAAGAAGAGTCTGCAGACTAACCCAAGCATATGGATACCTCAATGTGTTTATGTGCTAGACTTGGCTCATTTCTTGGTGTTTTTCCATGAAGACATGACTCATATCTTAATGTTTTTCTGTTCTAGTCATGGCTCATATCTTGGGGTGTTTCTGTGCTAGCCATGGCTCAAATCTTAGCTTGTGTGTGTGTGTTGTGTGTGCTAGCCATGGCTCATATCTAGATGTGTGTCATGTTAGTCAAATCTCATATCTTGGTGTGTCCGTGTTAATCATGTCTCTTATCTTTATGTGCGTCTGAGTTTAGTAATATATCATATCTTAGTGTGTATCTGTGTTAGTCATGTGTCATATCTTTGTGCGTACACATCTGTGTCTGTCACATCTCATAATCTTGTGTGTGCATGGCTATGTAAGTCACATCTCATATCTTTGTGTGTGCATGCCTATGTTAGTCTTATCTTATATCTTTGTGTGTATGTCTATGTTAGGTATGTGTCATATCTTTGTGTGTGCATGTCTAAGTCAGTCATATCTCATATCTTTATGTGCATGTCTATGTTAGTCATGTGTCATAGATCTTGATGTGTGTCGGTGTTAGTCATGGATCGTATCGCTGTGTACATGTCTGTGTTATTCACATCTCATATCTTTGTGTGTGCATGTCTGTTAGTCACCTCTAGTGACTCGGGCAGATGGTGCTCGTAAACCTGGGAGGGCCGACCATCTAAGGGCAGAATCCCCCTACAGAAAAGACAATCTGCTGCCTTGCAGGAAGATTGGGGACAATCAAAGGCTAAGGAAAGCAAACCTGAAAAAATTATGGCTGAAATCGGATGCACTGGGCCACTGGCGCAGAACACAGTGCAACGTATTAACGGGTGTTCAGTCAGAAAGGATCTGGCGGACTCTAAATGTGACGTTCTGTCTGTGGGGGCGATCAACACACTTAACCTGACTTCATGTGGGAGTCTGGAATCCTACTCTGACTTGAGGCCTGATCGCAGAGAGAGAGAGAGAGAGGGGGGGGGGGTCAAAAGTGGTCTGAAACTACATGGCATACTATTTCTTATCAAGGACACCAAGTGATGATATTCAGATTGATCATTGAAAACTGGTCACTGTAAATTCATTTACAGCCACAGTAAATCAATAATTGAATAAATATATGCAATTAAAGTGATGGAGAACTAATAAGCAGTAAAACACATCTTTCCAGATACAATTGCTGCTCATGAACATGATCAAAATCTTTGTGTGGCAAACCTTATGGTGACAGGAAAAGTTGAAGCCACACTCTCAGCTTTATGGATGTAAGACAATATCAGAGATGTTGAAAGTGATTAACATTTTCATCATACCAAAACTTACACTGAGTCTCCGGTTACTATACTGCTCCCAATTTGAATTAATGATCCGGCTGTTACTATAATGCCCACAATTAAATATTGATATCATTTTCTTCCTCACATTCCTACTACCAAAATAAATTAAATAGACATAACATGCCTCTTAAAGAGCAACCAGATCATATGAAAAGGTGAAGCCAAGTCATGTATCACAACATATCTATACATGTCATGCAAATCACACATTCTTCATCAGTTTTTACATGTTCTATGTCTCAGTTCTATAATAATTTTATCAAATGATTGTTAAGTAACTGTACAAAATAAAGAATCACTACCCCATAGTTAAAGCACAAGAATAAATTGGCCACTACTGAAAAGAGATGTCTTATAAGAGCAGCAGGAATGTTATTAAAAGACACACAAATACAAAGACAACATATGAATTGGTTCTGGCCACCTCAAAAGAGTACCTGAAAATGCCTCAGGGTATAGACCAAGCTAATAAGGGAATACAGGTCATAAGGAAAATCAACAATAGGATAGCTGGATGACAAAGATACTTTGCAACAACACAAGTTAACCATCTAAGTAACCACAAGACAAGCCAGAGCAAGAATCCTCAAGCTACTTTGGTATCTGTGAGGACGGGAGAAAGCAGCTACATCAAATTTGGTATAACGAGTGAGTGAAGAAACTACTATCATATAAGCAAAATTAAATAGCACAATCACTATAAAAATTCTTTGAGAACTGCAATTATGTTTTTAAAATAAAAAAACAACTTGCTAACTAAGTTTTCACTCACCATCTGCTTTCTGCAGAGTAACCTGTTAGTCATGAACTTTCTAGTTCTTACAGTTGCTACGCTGTCTGCCTGAAGAAACATACATTTGAGCATTTAAAACATTTTATAAAACAAATTAAAAAGACACAATACTTGGGAGAGGGGGGAAGAATATATAAAACAGTAGCAATTTTAGCCTTTTTTTCATTCGACTGATTTGAGCAAGAGATATTTTGTCCTGCATGTTGCCAAATACATTGTCTTTGCATGTTTACTCTTCTGCACTTAGGGAGACAGGCAGATGATATATGGTGACCACTTCATGACGTCTTGTATGTCAAAACAGAATACCAAAACTTTTGTGATTTCCATGGCAGTATTTCAGCAACACAAAACCATTATTTTAGCTCTTTACATACTTCACATGGTATCTGCGTTAATTAATCTGGCATTATCTTAGGTTTGTTCATTCTTGAGCAGCAAGCAATGATGCATATTTTATAATTTAGTTAACTTTTCTGTTGTCAATAAAATATATATTATTTATTATTTTTGAATTCTTGACTACCAGCTGTCACAACCCCACATTGTATTGTGATTACCTTATTTGAATTTTCAACTGTTGTCAGCGGCATGCCAGTGTCACTACTCTCACTATCTATAAAAATTGTCTGTCTGTTCAATGTTTCTTTTATTAGGTGGTGGTTCAAAAGAAATTAATTATTTTATTAATACATAAGCTCCACTTGTGACTATTTTAGCACATATGCTATCAAACGGTTTAACATGCTGTGGCCATGTTTTGTTTTTGCAACAGAAAATTAAAATTAATCTAAGACATGGTTTGTTCTGACAAATTGCCCAGAAAGTCAGAAATCAGGTTAAATAAGAGAATTACAAGGTGTTGGGGGAAATAATTCAGGAAACAAATGTAAATAAATTATAACCCGCAAAATGCTGCTCGTGTTTCTTGCGCTGGTTACTGAAGCACATTCTGCGGCCATGGTAAAGAATGTGTTAATGCAGTATAACAATGAGAAAATTATAATAAAAAAGAAGTGTGGAAGAATTCATTTAACTACCACCAAAAGGTAAGAACAGTGACAGTCAATAATTATAGCAGTAAATGAGTAATAGCTTGTGATTAATTATGAGTAACAACAAAACAAATTCTAACTGTAGAACTAACACTCATGAGACACTGACTTGACCAATGCCAAAATTGTAACTATTATGCAAAAAAAAAAAATATAAAACTTCAGAATGACTCACTAAAAACGTCAGTTCTAAAATTAGTCTGAGATCTCAAATCACATTATATAATATATATTAGTATTTATTATATATGTAGTATAGTTCTGAAGCAGTCTTAGGCTTAGACAATACTAGACAATAATTTAAAATTAAATATTCCTAAACCTGCCTCAAGCTTAGAATTTTGAAATGGCATGGTGCGAAGGGAGAGAAAAGTGACGTAAAAATAGGATGACGTAGGTTGTTAGGGAATGAGAAGTTGACAGTTGGAGTGAGTTAGGGTCGGAACTGAGCAGTCAAGACGAATGCACAGAAACCTGATATCGCCTGAATGAAGTCCAACATGGACGACTCTCACTGATTTTAGTACTGATGGTTTGCCTGAATAACAGTACTGCCCAGCAGTTGCCTTCACTGCTGGGATGATTTAACCGTGTCTCAACGACATCTTAACCAGTCGTGGCAACGAGTGCCCTCCGTCGTAATGCAAGTCTGAACAGTGTAGGCCTGTGTGGCCTGGTCTTGACTTCGGAGCATATTCCACAAACCTCTCTTCGTGGCGTGGTCAAGGGGCTGTGATCGGTTAGACATCTCTACAAAGTAACAGTGTGTGAACATGAGCAATTAGAGGATATTCAGAAGCAGGTTTTTATATGTAGAACCATTTATTTTGGTTGTTAATTCATTATTGAACTTTGCACATTTGGCTGTTGAATGTGGCCGGATTAGCGGCAGGGACTGTTCCAAGAAATTGGTGAATTGATCACGTTAGTGAGACCTGTTTTAGAAATCAACTAATGTCGGTTGAAATGTTTGACAATTGATTGACAGTTTCTTCATTGATGAGTTTATAAATGATTGTTCAAATATTAAAGGCACAGTTGTCGGTTCATTGGGAATCGTTATTAGACTCCAGCAAGTTTCAGGGTTTCTTTAAAGACTCATTATTTGGTACAATAAGACATGATTTATATCATTTAATTTCATTCAATTAAAAAATTATCTGTACAATTGAATAGTTATTGTACATACAGTGTTTTTAATTGTGTCAGTGTGGTGGTCCTTGCGTTTTTTTGTGATCTCATCATGACCATTGAGAGCCATCCCCACAACAAAGGATGGCTACCATGGCAAACGTCATTCTTCTGTCTCTTGCCTTGATGGGTTGTCACAGGCTGATTTGTCCATCTTTTGATGTTACGTTACTCGTCCATGTTAGTCTTGGTCTGCCTCTCTTACCATGTCTTTTCCCCTCCAAGATTACTTTTAGTAGGCTGTTGTGTCTTTTAACATGGCCCAAAAATCGCATTTGTCTTGTTTGAATTGTATTTAGTAGTAGTTTTTTTCATTTTTAGTTGTTTTAAGACTTCGTTTGTTTTCTTTTCTTTCCATCCAATTCTACCTATTCTTCTCTATTATATCCACATTTCAAAGGCTTCAAATATCTTCAGATTTACTTTCTGATAGCTTAATAATTATGTTGTTAAATTATTTATGAGTAGGTTGTTTTTCGCTTTGTTTATCTTTATAAATAAGTAGTCTTTGGACTTTACCATGTCTTTTTTTAACCTTAACATTTTTAAAGTAAAGGTCGAGTTTAGTGTAGTGTTACAAATTATTTCAGCTAAACGAGTTACCTCCGCTCACTGGCCAGACATACTTGAATTATCAACTGCTTCTAGTTTTTATGCATTTAAATTTTAATACCTTGTAATTGTAATATATATATATTATTATTATTGTAGGCTATCCCAAACCCTAGAACCCGCCCAGTGACAAATTCGAGAGCGACCGAATAAACTTCAACACTCAACTCAAGGGGATGTTACTCGGGGTAGAAATATAATTTGGGTCACTAAAATCGACCTTTTACTTTACTTTAACCTTTATTTTTTTTTTAGGAACTGTGAGTCAAGAGTGTTAGTTAAGTGATTAAGTTTAAGTAAGTGTAGACGTCGTGATTCAGCAGATGTAGACTGTCTGTACTCTTCTTACTACTGACTCCATCTATACAGTGTACTACAGTAGTGTGTTGTGTAACTCTAGTCTACATGTGATGATGTACAAACATTTTAGTGACTTAGTACATACAAAATACATAGTCATAGTGTACTACACTACTACTACAAATACTACTAAACTACTACACTACTACTAGTTACTAGTAAGAGAATCACTTGAATCAGAATACTAATCTAATACTCCATTTTTCATTTTTTTTATGTTCGAAATAATACCAATAACATTGTTTTTCTTATTCTTAAACAAACTTTCACACGAACATAATACTAATGACATGTTAATAAATACCATTACGTATCAGGCGTATGCAATGTTTTTTTGTTACATGTAAATGTTGGTGAGGTCCTTCTGGTCACTATTTTTTACAGAGATGCTAAATAGACTTTTGATAACGATAATATTCAACTGAAAATATCATGAACATATTATGCTATATGCCACAAATACACGACACAATGAAATAATACATTATTTTCTTAATGATAATCTGCAAAAAAGATGTATCGAAAATGCAATTATTATACAGGATTTATTGGATAAAATAGCCTAATGTTGCTTACCATGATTTCTGTTTATCACGACAAGCGGAAAAGGAAAGAGAATTCGTGAAATCAAAATTAGGTGCAAGTCGGAAAACATTGCTTTCGACTCACTGCTTCTTTTTCATAATTATCTTTTCCAAGTCAAAAGTAATTGTTTATACAAAATGTTTCAGATATTACTTCAGCTGCTTACTCTCATATTGATAAATGTATGTGTTTTATTATCGTATCGTCCGTGTTCATCTTGATTTCCTCGACTGATGTTTTTTTTTTTTTTGTGATTAAAAACTCGGCTTTTACTTTACAGTAACATAGTAACTAACTTTTAGAACGTCATCGTGTAAGACACTACTGCAATAGCCAATTTTTTAGTTGGCTGCGTGGTAGTGTGCCAAGCGTTCGGCTTCTCGTGGCAAGGCGCGGTGCCACTGAGTACGGGTTCGATCCCACTTCGGACCATATATTGTTCTTCGTTTTTTTCTATTGTTGTTTGTCTGTCAATTTTTCCGAGTGCTAACACATACTTCTTTGTTCTATTATTCCCTATTATCGCCTCGGAAGTTCCCCATATAATAATATTTATGTATTATTATTTGTACCCAGTAACTAACTTTTACTAGTTTAACTATATAATTATGCCTACAAAAAAATCGATTGACTAATTCAAATTTGCTTGATAATTGTCTTGTATTTTCACATAATACAATATAGGTGTGTAATAAATAATAATGAACAACGCCATTATATGTTAATTAAATTAAATTGCTGTTCCCTGGGTTTTTTTTTTTTACACATTTTACGGCGTTGAAGTTTAATTAATTAATATATCTTTATTTTTTGTAATGGTTAAACAATAAAGTTATATATATTATATAGTCATGTTACCATGAAAGAGACGACTGTAGACTTATAATGCCATAATTGCAGAAGTTTATTCCCCATTATAAGGAGACAAACTCTCTCTCTCTCTCTGTCTCTCTCTCTCTCTCTCTCTCTCGCTCTCTATCTATCTATCTATCTATCTATCTATCTATCTATCTATCTATCTATCTATCTATCTATCTATCTATCTATCTATCTATCTAAGCGTGCACTCTTTTGTTTCGTTCATCGAAATGTCAGAAAAAAAACGACAGAACACAATCAAAACTTATACATAGCCTTCATTGACCAGGAAAAAGCATTCGACAGAGTAAACAGAGAACAACTGTGGGAGATACTAACAACATACGGAGTAAGCCAACAGCTAATCAACCTTATTAAAAATATCTACATCAACAGCAGCTGCAGGGTCAGAACAACAGCAGGCTACACAGACCACTTCGAAGTTAGATCGTGTGTAAGACAGGGGTGCGTACTATCCCCCCTACTGTTTATTACATACATGGACCATATATACAAGCTAGCCAACCCATCAGAGACAGAGGAGGTCAACGAGCTTTTATTTGCAGACGATCAGGCACTAATCAATAGAAGACCTACAAGAATACTTAAACAAACTCAACATCTCAGGCACAAAATCCAACATGAAAATCAACATCAACAAAACAGAAGTCATGAACGTCGCCAAAAATAAACAGAACATCAACATAACTATAGTAGGCAGTCAACTAAAACAAGTAGAGGAATTCAAATACCTAGGAAGTCTAATGACAAACGATAATTCTCAAACGGCAGAGATAGAATCAAGATGCAACAAAGCTTGTCAAGTTATCACCGTTATTGTTCAACAAGGAAATAACTCTGGAGGCAAAACGAGCACTCTACAATACAATCTTCATCCCAACGTTGTGCTACCAATGCCAGACCTGGACCCTAGATGCAAGAACAAAAAGAATAATATCTACAGAGATTAAATGTGTTAGACGAATGACAGGATACAGTCTGAGAGATAAGATCAGAAATGAAGAACTGAGAAAAAAGCTAGGAATAGCCCCAGCCATAGAATATATAAGGAAACAACAGATAAAATGGTTTGGCCACGTGACGAGGCAGAAAGAACAAAACACAACGAGCTTTCAACAAACGTTGTGAGAACACCAGACCCAAGGGTCGACCACGAAAAAGATGGATCGATGGAATATTAGAAGCACTAGGAAACATAACAGCAGCAGAGGCGAACAGAAGAGCAAAAGACCGCAAATTATATCTCCCCTCGACGCTGAAAGGCAGATGAGGAAGGAAAGAAGAAGAAGAAGATCGAAACGTCTAAAGGAATATGTAAACCTCTTCATTATCAGTTCTTAGAAGGATCTTAAGTGGGTGCAGATGCGTTGTGTTGTGATGTGTTTTGAAGTAGAAATGTGATGTTTCTCCTCTCGGCTTGGTACTTCCTACTACATCATCATCATGTGCCATCCCGGTTGGTGTAGGTGAGTACAAATAATAATACATAAATATTATTATATGGGGAACTTCCGAGGCGATAATAGGGAATAACAGAACAAAGGAGTATGTGTGTATGTGTTAGCACTCGGAAAAATTGACAGACAAACAACAATAGAAAAAAACGAAGAACAATATATGGTCCGAAGCGGGATCGAACCCGTACTCAGTGACACCGCGCCTTGCCACGAGAAGCCGAACGCTTGGCACACTGCCACGCAGCCAACTAAAAAAATTGGCTATAATAGCAGTCTTACACGATGACGTTCTCAATGACTATAGCATAGGGTAACGATCACAGACCGGAAATAAATTGTATATTTGTACTTTCCTATTAATGCAAGTATCTCCCAGTAGGTCTGAATACTTGTGTTGCAGACAAACATTTATTGGACGAAACAGCACGAATAGTAGTTTCCAGTGGTTATATACTGGGTACAAATAATAATACATAAATATTATTATATGGGGAACTTCCGAGGCAATAATAGAACAAAGGAGTATGTGTTAGCACTCGGAAAAACTCGGAGATACTTGCATTAATAGGAAAGTACAAATATACAATTTATTTCCGGTCTGTGATCGTTACCCTATGCTATAGTCATTGAGTACGCCTTCGTGTAAGACACTGCTATTATAGCCAATTTTTTAGTTGGCTGCGTGGCAGTGTGCCAAGCGTTCGGCTTCTCGTGGCAAGGCGCGGTGCCACTGAGTACGGGTTCGATCCCGCTTCATACCATATATTGTTCTTCGTTTTTTTCTATTGTTGTTTGTCTGTCAATTTTTCCGAGTGCTAACACATACTCCTTTGTTCTATTATTCCCTTGGTGTAGGTGATCATGTCCCTCCACAATCTTCTATCTACAGTGCATCGTATCAGTTCTGTTGTTGACTGTTTTCCATGCCATGACACCAAGTATCCAGTATTTTCTCTCTTTGTCGTCCGCGATCTCTCTTTCCTTTTATTTTGCCAGTTGTAACCAAGTATTCCAACTTTCCTCTTCTCATGATGTGCCCGAAAAATGTTGATTGCTTCTTTCCGATGTTTTTTAAGAGCTCCATTTTTGTGTTGGCCTCTTTTAGAACTTCCTCATTGGTCTTTTTAGCTGTCCAGGGAACTTTCAACATTCTTCTGAGAAATCCCATCTCTGTGGCCTCTAATCGTCTTTTCATTTGTTCACTTCCTACTTCAGCGTGACATTTTTACCGAGTTATGAAGACCGAGTTGTCTTCCCTGTTGATCCCCACTCACTTGGCATGACTAGGTTAGTTAGTCTGTTACAAGAGGCACCGCGGAGTGAAATAGGGTCTTGATAGTCTTGGTTCTCTAATCCTGGCGCAAGTCATCAGCTATGAGTAGCTGACAGCTTTTAACTCTTTTCCTGTCGCGCGTCTTGGTCTCAGACTGGCGCAAGTCATCAGCTATGAGTAGCTGACAGCTTTTAACTCTTTTCCTGTCGCGCGTCTTGGTCTCAGACTGGCGCAAGTCATCAGCTATGAGTAGCTGACAGCTTTTAACTCTTTTCCTGTCGCGCGTCTTGGTCTCAGACTGGCGCAAGTCATCAGCTATGAGTAGCTGACAGCTTTTAACTCTTTTCCTGTCGCTCGTCTTGGTCTCAGACTGGCGCAAGTCATCAGCTATGAGTAGCTGACAGCTTTTAACTCTTTTCCTGTCGCGCGTCTTGGTCTCAGACTGCAATAAATGTGTGGACAATGAAGAAAGCATACACCAATTGGTTTTATTTAATCAATTTGTTTTAGCTGAGACTACAACAATAGTAAAACTGCAGGCATTTTAAAATTGAGAAACAAATAGAGAATAGAGAAGACAAAAATAGAGCTATTTTAATGCCATGAAAAATGTACTAATATAAAAACAAATAACGCCAGGACTAAAACTAAGAATAGCAAAATGTCATATCTTCTCAACATGTATGTATGGTGCAGAAACATGGACACTAGACAAGAAAACAGAATATAAAAAAATGAAATCTTTGAAATGTGGATTGAAAGAAGAACAGGGAGAATTGGATGGGAAAAAATAGAAAACAAATGATGAAGTCTTAAAACAAACGAGTAAAAATGTAACGCAAACAAATATTATATGGCGAATTTAGGGACGGAGAGAGACCAAATGGCAGATCAATCCTGAGATAAAAGATGCTTGCAGGGCTTCCTAGAGGGAATTCTACACAGACTGTAGCACATGGAGAACAAAACAAAAATTTAAAAAAAAAACAAAAAAAAAAAACGGCAAAGCAACGTTGATATCAAATTCAGAAGACAAAAAGCGCAGGAGAAAAGAGACGAGGCCAGACACCACAAACACATATTGTTCTTTCTGCGGTCGAATCTGTCCATCCAATATAGGTAAATTCAGCTACGAAAGATGTTCAGCAAAACAACACCCATCATAAGATATTAATGTTTTACAAAATTACTGACTTATTCTGCTTGCTTGCTACCAACCGTCTGTCAAGACGCCAAATGCCATATAACAAGATTCTCTCCCCCCTTTTAGTGTCAGGGTGTTTATTCAATGTCATGCAGCACTGGTATTCATTCATCGTTATTTATGGAAAGGTGGTAATGATTTTGGGGAACAGGCAAATAAATGTAGTGCTACGGTAGAGCTGGTAGCAGAAGCAAGTAGTGGGATATAACGTACACCCCTACACGGTATGATGACAGATCATAAAAAAAAAGGAACACAATAAAATACTGACGTTTCGGCCTACATGCGGCCTTCCTCAAAAAATGAGAATAACACAAACAAACAACGAAATAAAGATAAACTTTGCTACAGCTAGGATGAGCGGAACACGTATATCAAGCAGAAATAAACACAGGGATAAGAGATGAAATAATGAAACGAAAGAGAAATGTGGTACATATCTGAGGATAAAAAAAGATAATGTGCGAAAGTTAGTACGCTATAATATATATATATATATATATATATATATATATATATATATATATATATATATGAAATTAAAGCGAGAGTACTGTTGCAAGATCCAAAAGATCCCGACTGTAAGTCAAATTGGAGACAGGAGTGGAGGGGGAGGGGAGGGGGTTGAAAATCAGCCACTAGATCAGACGAGAAGTCGGACGAAATAACAAATTAGTTGAATGAGTTGTGAGAGGTAGACACAGGTTCTCACTAGAGATAAGAAAGTGTCTGTCTCCGAGATGGAGATAATACTTGTAACCACGTCCTTAAGAACAGACACAGTTCTCTTCCCTAATAGTCCTTTTGAGATCAGAGAGGGATTCACTTGTACATCGCGCAACGTTATCTATACCATCATATGTAAGCGATGTAAGATGACCTACATAGGCGAATCAGGACGCCGTCTCCTAGTTCGATGACGGGAACATCTGTATGACATCACTCGAGATGCAGGAATCCCTATAGCATCCCACTTCAATGTGGGATTGCCACACCCCATGGGGCATCAATGTATGCCTTTCTCACGGGTAATCTATTACCCCTCTCCCCCTTCCCTTCTTTCACTCCCATCTCCCTTCCATCCCCACCATCTCCTCTCCTTCTTCCCTCTCCTGCTTCAGTTTTGGCCCCCTCCATACCAAGCGTGATCTCACCAGGCTATTTTCAGAGTCTGTATTACATATCTGTGAGTACGGTGGCACCCTTCCACTGGCTTCATGATCCATATGTACCAACATATATTTATAATTACAGCAGAATTGCTATTGTTTGCCTATTCTCCACTTACATTTATTATCCTTATCAAAACATATTCCGCCACTTTATATTCCAGTTCTACCTTACTCTCTCCCTTTTGCTGCTCCACTACTCCTGTCTGATTTTCCAATAAACTGCATCGCCAATCCTCGATTATCCCCCTATTACACCTCATTTATTGCCATGAATTCTGAATAACATCGAGCTGTGTTTGCTAGTTTTCGCTCTATATGTACACTTCCCTATCTCTAGTGATTGCCTGTGTCTGCCTCTCACACTTCATTCAACTAACTTGTTATCTCGTCCGACTTCCCGTCTACATAAAAGTATTTGACAAAGTAAAGCATATGGAAATAATCAATATGCTGAAGAAATTAAACATTGATTGGGATCAGACGAGGCATTGTTCTGTCGCTGTATTTGTTTTCACTTTACAGTAGGAATATTATGAGATCAATAGTAGACAAAAAAGGAATTGAAGTCAATGGTCACAACATAAACAATTTATGATATGTGGATGACACAGTTTTATTAGCAGAAAAAGAGAGAGAACGAACTAATAGAAATGATGGACATAATAGTAAAAGAAAGCAACAAGAAAGGTCTCAGTCTGAATAGTAAGAAAACAGAAGTAATGGTCATATCAAAGAAACAATCACCATCATGCAGCATGAAAATAAACAGAACAAATCTGAAACAAGTGCAACGTTTCAAATACTTGGGCACAATAATAACATCAGATGGAAGATGCACCACAGAAATAAAAAGCAGAATAGCTCAGACCAAAATAACATTTCAGAAAATTAAAAATGTCTTATGCAACAAATCTATGTCAATAGAAGTGATAAAGAGAGTTCATCAGTGCTATATAGAACCAATTCTGATCTATGGAAGCGAATCATGGACAGTAGACAAAAAATGAAAAGACGATTAGAGGCCACAGAGATGGAATTTCTCAGAAGAATGTTGAAAGTTCCGTGGACAGCTAAAAAGACAAATGAGTAAATTCTCAAAGAGGCCAATGCAAAAAGGGAACTCCTAAAAAACATCAGAAAGAAACAATCAACATTTTTCAGGCGCATCAGAAGAAGAGGAAAGTTGGAATACTTGGTTACAACTGGCAAAATAAAAGAAAAAAGAGATTGCGGACGACAAAGAGAGAAAATACTGGATAGCTTAGTGTCATGGCATGGAAAACAGTCAACAACAGAATTGATACGATGCACTGTAGATAAAAGATTGTGGAAGGACATGATCGCCTACGCCAACCGGTATGGCACAAGATGATGACCAAAGTTATCAGTTTCTTAATATCACTTAATGAGGTGGGAGCTGCGATAGTTCAGTGGTTAGTGAACTGGACTACTAAGGACAAGAGGTCGGGTTCAATCCTGATCGATGGCTTTCAGGTTAACCCAGCCTTAAATGGGTACTGGAATTTTTTCTGGGAAAGTAAAGTGGCATGGGCATAATACCAACCACATTACCCCAAAAATCATGTACCGAAGGTATGTAAATATTATGGTCACTAACACCATATTCCCTATACGCCACTTGGCGTGTTGGGCTCTCTACTTCTATCTATCTATTGACCTTTTGAGCCGTAGCCGGCCCATAGGGCGTAAACCAAGATACTCCTTCTCTTATCTGAATTTCTGTTCTAACAGTTTTCAATTCTTTTAAAGATATTTTATCAAATCTCGCCATTTGTCTCTGTTCTGTGCAAGCAGCTTTATCTCATTGAGGGAGCCGAATCCTGCTGCTCTTGCCCTCTCATCAATGTTCTTCTCAGTGTCTCTCTGGGTCTTCCTCTTCTCCTCTTATCTGTTGTTTCCCATATGAGGGCTAGCTTTGCTATTCAGTTATTATCTCTTCTCATCACATGTCCAACATATGACCATCGTCTTTTCTTTATTACTGAAGATATTAGTGGTTGATTGGTGATTTCTCTAATTTCCTCGTTTGTTTTGAATTCGTTCCATGCTACACCAAGTATTTTCCTTAGACATTTATTTTCGAATGCGTTCAACTTTGTTTCTATATCTCTTGTTGTTTTCCAGCTTTCACACGCATACATAAGGGTTGATAGTACATTTGATTTGAATAGTCTAAGTTTTGTGTTTGTGCTGATGTGTTTTGATTTCCACAACTTTTCAAGGCTTCTGAAAGACATTGCTGCTTTAGCTATTCTGATTCTAATTTCTTTGCTCTTTACTTACTTACCATTTAATGAGGTGAATAACAGTAATGTATCATCAGTGTATTGTATTTTTAATAATGTACTAGCTGCGGTCATAACAGTGTCAAATTGTTCCTTGCTGGTTGCGTTCACCAGTTTTCATGTCTGAATGTTGCATGTTAATCCGTAGAGAGAAATCACAAATAAAAATCCCAACTGGTGTAACTGGGATTTTAACTCACAACCTCTCTGCCTCGAGACCAACCAGTCCCCCTTTAGCTCTTTGTCTGCCTCAGTAAATGTAGTCTTTTAGCAAGTCCTTTATGTCTTGATCCTTTTATTTTTAAGGTCAGCCCCTTTCCCACTTTCCAGGAAATATACCCTCCGATATTGTTAATTCAAAGCCATTATAGCATTTGACATGGCCAAAATATGCATTTTCTTTGCTTAATTAAATTCATTAGACAACTTTGACTTATCTTTCAATTTATGTAAGATACTTTCATTTGTTTGTTTGTCTATAAAACATATTTAGAAGATGTAATTGTAGAATTTCATCTCAAATAATACAATCTTCTTTTCAGCTGTCTGATTAGTGTCCAGGTTTTATGTCCATAACTTGCAATTGGAAAAATACAGGCCCTGTGTATTGATAAGACAATTGTGTACTTGATAAGATAATTTATCATATATATATATTTTAACAGTAACAATTTGTACACCAATGCACACTTCATAGTTTATTTATAAGTAATTAATAAACTGCCATCACATATAACATATGATTATTGAGAGAATAAAGAATAACCCATAACATATAATACCATAGAGAGCATGAAGGATTAACCTTCAATAATGATACTAACAACAACAATGTGGTTACATCATTTAAAGGTTATATGGCCAGAGCTCTTCATGGTATCAGGGTCAGATTAACGTAAGAGCCAAATAAGCTACAGCTTAGGGCCACATAATCTGAGGGGCCTCAAACAATTTTCAGAATTTGTTTTCAGATTACAATTTTTTAAAAATAATTATACCAGTATATGATTTCAAGTTTTGTGAGACCTTCTGGTGTTTATTCAGGGAAATTTATTCAGGGGGTGGGGGGGCCTCAAAGTTTCATTTTTCTTAGGGTCACACCAAGACTAAATCTGACACTGCAAGCTGTTGTAACATTGCTCAACTCACCAGGTCTAAATCTGACACTTCAAGCTTTTGTAACATTCCTCCACTCACCAAGTCCAAATCCAACACTGCAAGCTGTTGTAACATTCCTCCACTCACCAGGTCTAAATCTGACACTGCAAGCTGTTGTAACATTCCTCCACTCACGAAGTCCAAATCCAACACTGCAAGCTATCGTAACATTCCTCACCTCAGCACATCAGGTCTACATTCTTTTTATTTTTTAAAGCTGAGTTGACTGTAGAGTGTTAAGCTTGGATTCAACCACAATAATATCATATTATGAAGATCTCAGATTTCCAAACAATCATTTTATATCCAAGAAAACAAGGAATTCAAAATATTGGAAATGTTCAATTTTAGATACATTTATGAAAATACATTGTTTGAAGACCTTAATAAATCACACTAGCAAACAAAAATACAGTTTTATAAATTGACAGACACAGAATTACAGATGGCTTGCATTTGAAATATTAGCATCATTGGTGCAATACACAAAAGCTAAAGACTGAAAAAAATTAATGCTTATAATATGCCTGCATATTCCTTGTAAATTTAAGAACATATTTTAAAAAAATATTAAACTGTAGAGCTAATAAGACAGAAAGACAGTATTTCTAGAAACAAATTATTGTCTATATTTCTTGACATTGTTATTTATGAATGATGTTCTTGGATTTTAAAACAGTTTTCATAGTTTGTGCAAGTTATATAATAAGGAATATAATAATGTATTAATTCATTTGTTTCTTCATTATAATAATACATAATTAATGCTTTAAAAAATATAAAACTTCAGAGGTATTCAATATTTATCAGACATTTCACTGATATCTGCTTTTAGTAGAAAGAATAATTTAAATTTATATTCTTGCTCACATGCACTATGGTCTACTTTAGAACTGCAGTCAATGAAAAAGCAGTTAGGTTAGCTGGTTTGGTGATCATTATCAGATGAATAGCCAGAGCATTGGTCAAATGTCATTAACAACCTCAGAAACATAGGTAGAATGTAGAACTTTGACAAAGAAAAAGAGATATATTGCTATCAAGACTGCTTGAACTTGGACGAAGTAAAGTAAAATAAAATTAAAAGTTCCCTTCATGCCTTGCTAGGCGTAGGGGAATATGGTGTTAGTGACCATATATTTCTATAACCACAGCACTTTTTTGGGTGATGTGGTCGGTATCACGTTATGAATGTGATGAAGTAGACAAGGGAATATACTGAAAACCAGTTTTTAATGTAAATGCTGTATATATATATATATATATATATATATATATATATATATATATATATATATATATATACATGTATATATATATATATATATACATACAGAATTTACTGGGAAAATGTGGCTGCAGATCGTAGCACATGGAGAGCAAATATAAAAAATGGCACAGCAACTTTCAAGACAATGCTGATATCAAATTCAGAAGACAAAAGGCGCAAGAGAAAAGAGACAAGGCAAATACACCTTGTACAGTGTACAGCAAATACACCTTGTTCATTCTGTGGATGGATCTGTCTGTCCAAGATTGGCAAATTCAGCCACGAGAGAAACTGTTCAGTAAAGCAGCACTCAGTATGAGACTTGCTTTACCAAACTACTGACTTATCATGATTGCTTGCTACCAACCATCTGTCAAGACGCCTAAGGCCACATATATATTCTAGATGATGATGAGTATTATGTTCTTTATGATGAGGCTTGGTGTTATCCTTCAGTCTGCTGTGATGTAAGGCCAGATCTAACCAGACAGAACACCTCTCCTTGATTTCTACTATAGACGTTACAGCAGTTGTGGACATCAACAATCAAGGACAACTCCATTAAGAGATTTCTATCATCTGGCACAACTAGCCAGGACTCTAACAGGTTTAATAACATAAAATATTGTAAACTCACAATTACAAAGACCTGCAGTCACAATTCACAGCCTACTCACACACTCCAGAGTGAAATATATAAATCTATAACTGCTACTTTGTTATGTCTAACTATATATCTCTAACAGAACTTCTAAGTCCTTTTAAACTCCAATATGGACCCAAACCTCTATTTCATTATGTGTCTGGCTATCTTCATATTTCTAACTGTTTGGATGATCTTTCTACTTCATTTATAGCTATCTAAAAAAAAAAGGAAAGTACCCCCGTCACGCCAAGTGACGTATAGGGAATATGGTGTTAGTGACCATAAATTTTTCAGACCCTCGGCACATGATTTTTGGGGTAATGTGGTCGGTATTACGCCCGTGCTGCTTTACTTTCCAAGAAAAAAATCTAGTACCCATTAAAGGCTGGGTGAACCGGAAGCCGTCGGTTGGGATCGAACTTTACTTCTTGTCCTTTGTAGTTCAGTTCACTAACCACTGAGCTATCTTTGTCACTGTATGCTGAGAACATTTTGAGGAGAAGATCAGAACACCAATAGGTGTATCCAGAGTGCAGTAGTGATGATCCTTACATAATAATGACAGCTTGCTCTTATAATAATTATGTTTTAATATGCAGCATGGCAATCATTCATACGGTTCCTTCACATTAGTCAAGGTAAAGTATTATCACATTAAATAATATCTTAGAGATGTGGTAAATACCACCAAAATTAAGTGTGTCAGGTGCATGATGGGGACCAGCTTGAGAGACAATATTAGAAGTGAAGAACTAAGACAGTTAGGAATAATCTCCTGCAGAAGAATATATATAGAAAAAATAACAAATTAAATTGTTTAGCATATAGCAAGACTAAAATAACTAAACAAAATTCACACAGTTATCAATAAATGCTTGAAAACAAAAGGCTGAGAGGATGTCCTCGAAAAAATAAGAAAATACAGAACATTATAAAAACTATTTTAAAAAATGACAGCAGAGGAGGCCAAATACATAGCAGAAGATCACAAGCATCCCTCCACAGAATGGAAAATATAATACATAAGGCCCTCTCAGCAAATTATAAATCACTCTCAATATAAGGCCCTCTCAGCAGATGGTAAATCACTCTCAACATAAGACCTCTCAGCAGATCCCCTATAAACATAAGACCTAGCACCTTCTCTCAGCAGATGGGACCTAGCAGATGGTAAATCCCTCAACATAAGGCCCTCTCAGCAGATGGTAAATCTCCCTCAACATAAGGCCCTCTCAGCAGATGGTAAATCTCTCAACATAAGGCCCTCTCAGCAGATGGTAAATCACTCTCAACATAAGCCCTCTCAGCAGATGGTAAATCACCCTCAACATAAGGCCCTCTCAGCAGATGGTAAATCTCCCTCAACATAAGGCCCTCTCAGCAGATGGTAAATCTCCCTCAACATAAGGCCCTCTCAGCAGATGGTAAATCTCCCTCAACCTAAGACCTCTCAGCAGATGATAAATCCCTTTAAACATAAGACCTTCTCAGCAGATGATAAATCCCTATAAACATAAGACCTTCTCAGCAGATAGTAAATCCCTATAAACATAAGGCCCTCTCAGGAGATGGTAAATCCCTATAAACATAAGACCTCTCAGCAGATGATAAATCCCTAGAAACATAAGACCTTCTCAGCAGATGATAAATCCTTATAAACATAAGACCTTCTCAGCAGATGATAAATCCTTATAAACATAAGACCTTCTCAGCAGATGATAAATCCCTATAAACATAAGACCTTCTCAGCAGATGATAAATCCCTCTCAACATAAGGCCCTCTCAGCAGATGATAAATCCCTCTCAACATAAAGGATCCTCTCAACAGATGGTAAATCTCTCTCAACATAAGGCCCTCTCAGCAGATGGTAAATCCTTATCAACAGATAGCTTGTCCATCTAAACAGATGGCAAATACTATATTCAATGATTTTTTATCATTTTCTGATTACACATATTTCTGATTTCCCCTCTCAGTATTATAATAAAGTATTGACCTCTTTGGTTTTCCGCAGGATATCAACTTTTATAATCATAGAAGCTTCCACACTCCTTAATTTGTATGTAGCAAAGTACATATTCTTTGGTGGTAGTGTCTCCATATACATTATTAGTACTAAATAGATTTTGAACTAGAACATATATTCTGTAGTTTCACTAGATATTAATTATAAAATCATAGATTTATTTGACATGCAAAGTGGATGATATTAAGACAAACTAACTTAAATATAATACCAACAAAAATTTGCAACGTTTAAAATGTTTATATTTAAATGATAAATTTTTTAGGTTATTATATTTTTAAAATTTCTTATATTATAAAATTATTATGTTTAAAACATTTCATAATATTAAAATATAATAATTGATACGTTTTAAAAAAATTTACATATTATGGTTTGTTTTTTTCAAATCCTGCCAATTCATAGATGTTGTGACAAAATGCGATGTAATTCACATCAGCCCGACTGCCAACCTGTGCCTGGAATCTCTTCCACAGTAGTTCAAATTCCAAATCATTAGCTAAATTCGAAAGCTCTAGTTCCATCAAAACTCGCCTGAACTGTGACCGTGACACTGCTCCTATGTGGACACGATCGTAGTCTTCAAACAATGGGAACAATTGCATGCGATGTTTATATACCTATATGAAGATAGAATTGAAATCAGCCATATTAGAATAGCCAGATTAATTACAATGGGAATATTTCAAATCTTTGGTGATCAGAAATGGTTTAAGGAGTACAAAATTGTTAGAAAATCGAACACAAAAATGTATGGGTGGGCACTTGTTTAATGATGTCTGCATCCTCTTTGTTTAATCTGACAATGACATTTGTTGCACTGTGTAGCTGTTACAGCATGTCTGAACTATTTTGAGCCTTTCAACTGGTCATCATAAACTGAATAAACACAAGTATAAATAAACTTTAACTGTCATATGTGGACTAAAAGATAAAAGTGTGCATATGCATCAGAAGTGCTCTTAGCTTAGTTTAGTTTAGGCAACAGGCCATCCTTTTTGCATATTGGACAAATTATAAGTGATCAGATCTCCTTCTAAGTATACACCTTAAAATACATACAGAGACTAAAGATACTGATATTGTGTTGGTCCACAAGCATTCTTTGGCTTCTTGTGTAATGCTCTTGTCTGGCATTTTCCACTGTAACATGATATTTATGCAGTCTGTTCATGGTTGCAGATTTTGAGTCATTGTTTTAGTCAGATCTTTTGTCCTGCATCTCTGAAAGCATTAAGAATGCCTGCATAGTCCATCCCTATTCTGTACTCTAACTTAGTCACACAGTCACTTATTAACTCTTAAAACCCATGTGCTCTGGCAAGAAAATTAAACAGATTTGACGTCCTCAAAGATACCAACCACTGTCATCAAAACCAGCCAGTTGTGATCTTTCTGAGCATACTCATTGACTAACTGGGGAAAAACATGCACACAAGTCTGTGTCTCAACTCAGTCTAATGCTTCAGTGACAGCCATAACTTTCATAGTCAAACTATTTGCAGTCAGTGCAAAAGCACCACTTTATTCCTTCACAATTCTTCCTGTAGTTTGAAATATAGAAATGTCAACATTTTTATTTTAAATACAGACGTTCATTTTGAACTCAATGTTATTAACATTTATAACGCACAGATCTCAGAGCAATGTCTTGTGTCAAATTATGGTGGTTCATATCTGTGTCTAGACTGTTATTATTCTGTTTTTTTTTATTCATGTGTTGTAAGGACTTATTTTATTCATTATTCTTTTAACATTTGTCAGACAAAAACATGATAGTTTCCATGAACTGTGTAATTTACCTTACGTTCTCAGCAGATTCCATAAGTTTTATAAGAAGCACAATTTTGGACGATATATCCTCATTCTAATCTCACTGTAGAGTCATACTCTTGTAGAAAATGTTTTACAATACCTGAATTCTGTTCACTAAAGCACACTCAATTCAATTCCTATTTTTAATTGACTCATAGACTTTGGCCTAGAGTATATTCTTTTTATTTCAGTTATATAATTGAAGATTGTTTTTTTTTATATTTGGAGTTTTACTGTGCTTAAGTTGTTTACCTACTAAATTTTCTTTCACACACAAACATTGTCACTGAAGCTAACTATTTGAAGTTTGTCTAAATAAGTGAAGAAATTTGACAAGTAAGATATAATGTCAAAATAGAGCATACTCTAGATTCAGTACAGCATACAAGCATATACACTTACCTTCTCAGCAAATCTTAGCATGCATTTTCTAACCAGATCCTCTTCTGATTCAGTCAAATGATTGACAGTCCACTCAGGATTTGGCTTGAATTGTTGTACATCTTCTAGAGGCAGTTTCTCAAGATGATCTTTTGTAAAGACTGACTCAATCACTTTGCAGAAGCTCAAATACTCAACAGAATCAACATCTTGACCTGCTTGATACCTGATAGAATATAAAATAGTTTTACTGAAGTTAATTATAAATCACCTTGTAATCATCTTATTCTACTTCTTCAGAACTCATCTGATGACTACTCTTCTTTATCACTTTCCTTTATAAGGATTATTCAGTGATCAGCTAATGCATTTAGACCAGCTTGGGTCATAAACAAGATGGTGCATGTGAGGTCATCACTAGTTCCCCATAACTTGTCATACAGGGTTGTTTCTGTGGGCCATATTTGTGTTCTTAGGGTGTTGAGACTGCTGTAATCCTGTAGTATATGCTCTGGAGTTTGGATGTTCCACATTCATATGTTGCAAAGTTGCTGAGTCCTATCTAGTGTAGTTGTGCTCTGAGGCTACAGTGGTCAGTCCTGAGTCTGATTATCTTGGCCTGCTCATATCTGCTGAATTTATTTAAGCTGTTGTAATCTGGCTCATATTTTCCATGTAATTCTCTCCATTCTGTTTTCCTGGCTTGTTTCAGGATTATTTTTTAATTTGTATTTCTTTGAAGCTCTGGTGTTGGTTGCACCGTTGAAGGCTACCACCTGCTTTTGCGAGTTCTCTTGCTTTCTCATTTCCAGAAATGCCACAGTGTGCTGGTATCCACTGCAGGACTAGTTTTGACTTTTCTAACAGCAAACATATGTTAGTCTTTATTTTTTTAATTAGTCTGTCCTGTTTTGGGCTTGACATTGCTCCTTATAAGGATATTAAGTGGATATGGTTGTATTGTGCTAGCTACATTATCTGCATCTTTAGGGTATAACTTGTCTGTCTTCAGAAATACATTTATTGATTCAGGGCTGCTTTCCAAGATGTGTACTCACTTGGCCAGATTGGTTGACCTCTTACCAGAACCAACATGGGGAAGTGGACTATGATCTTCATCATCTGTTGCTGTTGATTCTGATGCAAGCAGTTGGGTATGTATCATTTACTACACTAAACCCAGGTTCTGTTGCTAGGTGTCTTATGCACACATATCGTTTTCAGCTGATATTTTGAGTTAAATATTTTGTAACAATAAATATTTTGTGAGCTATTTTAAAAAAATACTTTCTCTGTGAAATTGGTCATTTCAATTTCAGAAAAATGAAATTGATTGTTTTGATGTTAGTTGTAGTAAATGGGGATGAACCATGCCGGATATGTCGAAAAGCTGAGATCAGAAAAAAGCAAGATACAAACATGTTGAACACTTGCTCTTTAAAACATCTTAGTTGTATGTAGTCATGATGTCAAATACAGAATTCCCTCCCACAAAGTCTGACCGGAATGTTTGTCCAGCCCACCAATCCCAGAAAAATGACACCATGACTTTATATTTTATATTATGATCCACCTAATTCATGACCTCCCGTGTGTTACCGGGGCCTCATTATGTGGGAAGTAAAGAATAGTGGTGACACTGTGACCTTCCAGGCATGTTGTAAGAGGCGACTAAGGAGGTTGATAGATGACTTGACAAGCTGTCATTGTAAAAAGTATTGTTATGGAAACAGAACCATAGATTTTAGAAGCAGTGATCTCTGCAATATGTGCCATTTTGGCACGCAAGGCTTCTGTTTTTGAGATTGTATTTCTGCCCTATGTGCCGTCTTCGGCTCGAAAGGACAATAGATAGATAGAATTCATGACATTTAATCTCCCTTATTAACAATGAACATCTATTAGCAGCAATTACTCCAAGGTATGAGAGCCGCGATAGCTCAGTGGTTAGTGAACTGGACTACAATGGACAAGGGGTAGGGTTCGATCCCAACCGACGGCTTTCGGGTTCACCCAGCCATAAATGGGTACCGGATTTTTCTTGGAAAGTAAAGCGGCGCGAGCGTAATACCGACCACATTACCCCGAAAATCATGTGCCGAAGGTCTGTAAAATATATGGTCACTAACACCATATTCCCTATACGCCACTTGGCGTGACGGGGGTACTTTACTTTTTTTTTTACTCCAAGGTATGGTGACAGCTTTACAAGGAAGGAACACAATACAATACTGACGTTTCAGCCTGTGGCGTTCTTCAGAATACAGGGACAATGTCTTCCCGAGGGAAGCCTGAGCTCCCGTCATTCGGATCATTTCTATCACGGAGGACAGACCAGCCATTTGAGCTAAGCCATTTTCATATACTTTTTACGATACATTATTCACTTTCTACTATTTACGTTTCGCACTTTAGTCTCTAACTCCTTCTCATTTTATCATCTTACAATTTATATATCTCTACACTCATCCTACTTCACCTCATGTAGCACATATCTCTCTTTCTTTTCTTATCTCTACATTTTACTTTTCCTCTCTCTGTCCACCTCTCCCTAAACTTTATCATCAGACATGTAGTTATAGATTATTGTACTTCACCATTTGTTGTCGTTGTCCTTGTATTCTGAAGAAGGCCACAGGCCGTAACGTCAGTATTGTGTTGTGTTCCTTCCTTGTAAAGCTGTCACCATACCTTGGAGTGTTTATCACACCCCACTACTGGCTCCCTAATAATGAACATCTATATTTGTTTATACAGAAATGTATCTATCTATCTATTGACCTTTTTGAGCCGTAGCTTGTCTATAGGGCATAGACCCAAATACTCTTTCTCTTATCTAAATTTGTATTCTAGCAGTTTTCAATCCTTGTAAAGATCTTTTATCAAATCTCGCCATTTGTCTCTGCTCTGTGAAGTCAATACCAACTCCAGAGAACAAGGGCGATAAAATACATCCTTGTTTAACCCCAGTTTCTATTGGGAAACATTCGCTCAATCCTTCCTCTGTACGAGCTGCACATGTGTATCCATCATACATGTCTTTGATAATATTTATGATTTTTTATGGTAAGCTATATTGCTTCAGAATTTTCCACAAAGAATCTCGATGAATACTGTCAAATGCTTTTTTGAAGTCGATGAAGTTAAGTACAAAAGGTTTTTGCTTTTTAATGTGTTCCTCCAATATAAGTCTTAGAGTAAAAATATTATACAGAAATATAATTTCATAATTTCTGTAAGTAAAACTGAAAGTCATATTTTTTTACCATTTCATTTTTGTTATATTCCTTTTTGGATTAGGTCTATGTTTTTGTGCTCACCATGCCAGTGACCATAAGTGATATAATAATGTTTTATAATCTGCTTAATTCACAACATTTAATCTCTCATATTAACAGTGAACAACTATGTTTGTTTATACAATAATATAAATTTTACAATTTCTAGAGGTAAAAATGAAAGTAATAATTTTCTTCACGGTTTCAATTTGTCTTGGAAATTTAACTATATTTTTGTGTTCACGGAGCCGGTAAAAGCGACAGTCATAAACAAAGGAAAGCTGCATAGACAGAAATTCTGAATGTTACTCATTTGTAAGTTACAAATATTGAAATTTCTGTCCAAGGTAGGGCTTTATTTGCATCATTTTAGCGTCTCATTTGCGTCATCATGACTTAGGTCATTTCATCTAAAGAATGTGTCCAGAACAGGGGTGTGAAATAGATGCACTGTGCTACATGCTTACTGTAACAGTGCAACATAATTCTCACCATGATGACATCAAAACCTAATGAGTAATAGACATGAAAATATGAATGATTTAAGATGAACACTACCAGCTCTCTCTGCTAATCAGAGAAAAAGAGGAAGGGGGGGGGGGGTGTTATACTATATCAGAAACAAATGTATGAAAAATAAAATACAGAATTCTAATGTTTAGACAAATAGGTCATAACAGATTGAAGTATCATCTGTTCAACACCCTAAGGATTTAAACCTCTCATGAATGTGACTGTGACACAGATAAAATAACAGTCAGACATCTTCTACAGCCATGCCCAACACATAATGAAAAGAGAAGGATCTTATGGTCATTACCAGACCATACCTGGATAGGCTGCATGCAGATGTCACCAACTTTGAGTTGAACAATGCTGTCTTTGAACTTATTAAAATTAACATTAAAAGTGCACGCAGAAGAAGAAGAATATTATTTTTTTTTTATAAAAATAAAATAGTGTTATATTAATTCCCTACTTATGTAATATGTTGTTCAGTGACAAGAAATAAGAAAAGTAAAAATTAATAAAAGAAGGAGGAAAACATTACCATAAATGACAGAAGGAGATCGTACAGGACAGCTGGACATTATGGCAGACAGCCACAAGCAGAATAGATGCATCTTCTGTGGACAGAAGTTCATGGAAGAATATGACTGTCCATGCCTTCAACAAGACACGTGAAGATGATAGGAAAAGAGTAATAAACATAGCAAGGTATGAGGAGTAGAACATGACCTAAAGTATATTTCTAATGCTTGTCAAACGCTGTGTATTTCAGGCACTAGATGCAAAATCTGCAGCTTTCTAGTTGTTATCCTATTGTTTTGTATGTGTGTTCCTGCTGAAGGCCTATTGATCAAAAACATTGCTCTAGTTTGTGTCATCCACTTAATACATAAAGCTTGATCCATGCCGTTTTTTTTCTATTTTCATCTATAACGTATAGATATATGTTTTTCCATTTCTCCTTTTTATCTTACTAGAGTATATGATAAAGAGTCAATCAGTTTATAATGAATTCTCCTCTTATTTAAAGACGAGTGATGGAGAGGACTATCAATCCTATAGTAGTCATTGAATAAATACCAGAAAGATAGAAATTACACACATTAAAAGGATGTTAACTGGGCGTAGATGTATTGTGTTGTTTATTTGTGCTTTTCTGTCCAAAGCATCCGACTTCAGCACAGCATTTGTGAGTACCGTGTTGCCTTCCCTCTTCAATCCATATTCACTTGATAAACTGGATAGTCTGTTTCCAGGAGCACCAATGGTAGGTGGAGCATGCTAGCAGGGTCTTGATAAGTTCTATTGTTTGCCAATCCTGACACATGCAGTCAGTTGTGGGTCATCATGGCCCAACTGTATATATAATATTTACTCACAATATACAAGACTAAAGTGAACAAGGCTTTTTACATTAATACAGACCTATCTTCCAGTATAGAGATTTCAGACTCCTGCAGATCCAACCGGGCAAGATTCAGTGCCCTTCTAAACAGTGATTTTAGCATGCGTCCAGAGCGTAGTTTGTCATAATCTTTCATGAACTCATAAATTCTTATTCTTTCTTTGCTGACCTGTTAGTTAAAATAAAACATTAGTAACTGCAATTGTCAATTGAGATAATGAAATCAACAAAATCCTTCTTACCGCTTTCTCTATTACATTTATCTATAATATTTTTTTTTAAATTGTTTATTTAAAAATAAACATATATTTATTCATTTTTGAAAACTTACTTTTGTTTTTATTTTTAGGAGAACACTTTCCAAATCTGTCTGAGGTCTCTGCTCTGGCAATGTCTTTTTAGTATTGACCTTTCTCAACTCCTCCATGCGTTTGACATACATAAACGGTAATGGCTCATTTGGCTGAAGATCTCCTAGGAATTTGAGATAATTGATCCCCAAATCATTACAGTAAAGAGACTCAAGGGCATGCATCTCTGGCTCATTTACTGGGATCTCCAAGATTTTGAAACATTGGTGGAACTGTGTGCTAGTAATATGGCCACTGTTGTGTCTATAGATTAAGATATTTCAAAATAAGAGTTACTGTTTTAATAGCAGTAAAAAAAAAATACAAACAAGTGCCAAATTCTAGATAAGGAGGGAGGAGGACACAAATAATAATATATGAATATTATTATAGAGGGAAACTTCTGAGGCAATATATCAGGGAATAATTTCAAAGGAGTAAGTATGTTAAATAGATAGCTTAGTTGGCTGTGTGCTCTAGCGTTTGGTTTCTTGTTGCAAGGTGCTGTGCCATGGAGTACAGGTTCAATCCTGCTTCGGACCACATATTGTTCTTTGTTTTTTTTTCTGTTGTTGATTATTTGTGACTTTTTCTGAGTGCTGTAAACATACTTCCTCCTCTGAAATGATTCACTGAAATTCTAAATAAACTGTATTTAATGAAATGTGCAATATTGTTCTATAGTTCAAATAGATATCAATGTAGCATCTTTTCTTAAGGACAATAATGAAAAACAATAACAAGATCATTTCTTCTCTCTGACTGCTATTAATGCATATGTTGGATAGCCAAAGAAGAAAGAAAAACTGCCATAACAAAGATAGCCAAAGAAGAAAGAAAAACTGCCTTAACAAAGATAGCCAAAGAAGAAAGAAAAACTGCCATAACAAAGATAGCCTAAGAAGAAAGAAAAACTGCCTTAACAAAGATAGCCAAAGAAGAAAGAAAAACTGCCATAACAAAGATAGCCAAAGAAGAAAGAAAAACTGCCTTAACAAAGATAGCCAAAGAAGAAAGAAAAACTGCCATAACAAAGATAGCCAAAGAAGAAAGAAAAACTGCCTTAACAAAGATAGCCAAAGAAGAAAGAAAAACTGCCATAACAAAGATAGCCTAAGAAGAAAGAAAAACTGCCATAACAAAGATAGCCTAAGAAGAAAGAAAAACTGCCATAACAAAGATAGCCTAAGAAGAAAGAAAAACTGCCATAACAAAGATAGCCAAAGAAGAAAGAAAAACTGCCATAACAAAGATAGCCTAAGAAGAATATTGAATATGGCAAGAGGAGACTATCATACAGATAATATAAGGATATATATCTGCTGGTTCATTTTAAGAAACAAAATAAATCAAATTGTTCTGACACATAGTACAATCACCACCCAACAGCATTTCTCAGAGAGCTTTAGAGCTCAAAACAAATAATAGACCTAGAAGACAATGGATTAATGTAATAGCAGACATCACAATGAGCACTACACAGGAGACAAACTTTACTGAGCATTGTCCAGAACACTCCATTTTCCTTCAATACTGAAAGACAACAAAGACAGAGAAAAGTAAGTAAAGAGGATATACATTATGTGTGTGTGCGTAAGTGTATGCATGCGCAGGTATACATGCGCATGTGTGTGTGTGTGTGTGTGTGTGTATATGTATGTACATAAGCTGTGGAGGTAAAACGCTAAGTACTTCTGTCTGATGACATAGTGACATGTTCACACAACTCCCAAAGATAGTGTAGTGTTTTTCTAGCTGATGTAGTTTAAGTATTTACTCAAACTCTGAAAATGGATACCAGAGATGATATATGGGGAAGTGGGATGGCATAGTGTAATGAATATCACTTTTCACTTGACTTTCGGACATCATGGAATGCACCAAAATGGACGCTTCTTGCGTCCAAGCCATGTAAACAATGTTGACTTTCCTTGTCTCCAACGGTTTATCTCATTCTATTAGAGAATTTCACGCTATCTGTTACCACAGTGAGATGGCGGATTTTTTAAAAATGTAATCACGGGTTTGATAATAAATGTGTGTACACAGTTCGTTAACCATCGCTGTAGATCAAGTCTTTATTCACTGGCTTCGTTAGCAACCATGGAAGCTAATGACCTTACTTGTGCTGACGGTTGGTTTGGGGCAAATTGTACGTTACAATGTCACTGCTATAATGGCTTAGTTTGTGACAAAACTACAGGGACATGCCCAAACAATGACAGTTGTCAGCACAAAATTTTCGGACCCCAGTGTCAGTACTTGGATTTTATTTGCAAATATGCCCAAAAATCTGAACCTACTTTCCTGTTTGATAACAACGACACCTCATGTAATCCAGACACAGATTCTACATCAGTTGAGGCAACTCTCAATCAATCTTTGCCGTGCTCCTGGTTTAGGATTTATGCGAATGGCTTAAAATATCCGGACAGTTTCACGGTAAAACTGAATGGTTCTGCCTCATGTAACAATGTATCAAGGTTTGTAGTTAGTCCGCACGAGATTGATGCCTTCTGCTCTGGGGCTGGTTTGATCAACAAGTTACGGATTGAAACGGCGATAGTTGCAAATATCTGCTCCACCTACATTGGCGGGGGTCGGAAAGTGGCTCTCAAACAGATCACAAACCAGACCGACAAATTTGATGCTTGTTATACAGGAGACGGATGTGGACCAGAGGCCGCAGTTAATAGCAAAACAAAGACCAATCTCTATGACAATGACTGCACACACACACACACAATGGAGAAGTGGAACCAATTCTGTTTACTGGTATCTGAACTTTGCAACGCCCCAGAAGACTCACATCATTCGAATCTATCATCAAGCTAGCACTATAATTCGGGTAAAGAATGCCACTCTAAAGGCTTTCTCTGACAGTGGCGGAGTAGTGTTCCAGTATAATGATATATCATACCCTAATTTATCTGTGAACACTATTGTAGTCAAAACACAAACGTCAATGGCACACATTAAGATTGAGTTCTCACTGACCATTTCGCAGGCCGATAGTGCACTGATGGTATGTGAGGTGCAAACATTTACAGACACCTATTGTCTGGACGAGCACTCTTGGTCTATTTGTGCAGTGTGTAGTGGGTGTAGTAAAGGCTGCAATGTCATCATCGGTACGTGTCATGGCAACTGTTCACATGGGATCTATGGACACGACTGTTCCGGGTCTTGTCTCAGTGTCTGTCCTTTATTTGAGGAAAAATCTGGAAAATGCCTACAATGTAAACATCATGGCTATACCTGTAATGACAATTGTCCCGGTGGTAATTTTGGGTTACAGTGCGAACAGATGTGTTCTGATGGCTGTGACATCATATGTACTCTCAAATGTCCGGACAACTGTTTCAACAACACCTGTCAACAGTTGATCGGGAATCTGTACATGCAAGAGAACATTCTATGGGTCAGACTGCACTCTCAAATCTCCGGACAACTGTTTAACGAAACCTGTGATTCCCACGTTCAGAAGAATCTGCCGACTACAACAAGCCCAAGCATATGGGCACTTTAATGTGTTTCTGTGCTAGACATGGTTCATTTGTTGGTGTTTTTTAGTGAAGCCATGGCTCATATCTTGATGTGTTTCTGTCCTAGCCATGGCTCATATCTTAGCTTGTGTGTGCCAGCCATGGCTCATATCTTGGTGTGTGTCATGTTAGTCATATCTCATATCTCGGTGTGTCCGTGTTAATCATGTCTCATATCTTTATGTATGTGTGTCTGTGTTTAGTCATATCTCATATCTTAGTGTGTACCAGTGTTAGTCATATGTCATATCTTTGTATGTGCATGTCTGGATTAGTGATATCTCATATCTTTGTGTGCATGTTTATGTTAGTCATATCTCATATCTTTGTGTGTGCATGTCTGTGTCTGTCACATCTCATATCCTTGTGTGTGCATGGCTATGTTAGTCATATCTCATATCTTTGTGTGTGCATATCTATGTTAGTCATATCTCTCATCTTTGTGTGCATGTTTATGTTAGTCATGTGTCATATATCTTGATTGTGTCAGTGTTAGTCATGCCTCATATTGCTGTGTGCATGTCTGTATTAGTCACATCGAATATCTTTGTGTGTGCATGTCTGTGTTAGTCACATCTCACATCTTTGTATGTGTATGTCTGTGTTAGTCACATCTCACATCTTTGTGTGTCCGTGTCTGTGTTAGTCACATCTCACATCTTTATGTGTGCATGTCTGTGTTAGTCACCTCTAGTGACTCGGGCAGATGGTGCTCGTAAACCTGGGAGGGCCTACCATCTAAGGGCAGAATCCCCCTACAGAAAAGACAATCTGCTGCCTTGCAGGAAGATTGGGGACAATCAAAGGCTAGGGAAAGCAAACCCGAATAAAATGCTGGCTGAAATCGGATGCACTGGGCCACTGGCGCAGAACACAGTGCAACGTATTAACGGGTGTTCAGTCAGAGTGGATCTGACAGACTCTAATTGTGATGTTCTGTCTGTAGGGGCGATCAACACACTTAGCCTGACAGCTGACTTCATATGAGAGTCTGGAATCCTTACTCTGATTGAGTCCTGAACGCAGACAGAGAGAGACTTGACTTTCCTCCCCTGTTACTCTTGCAGCATCAAAGAAAAAAAGGGGTACTCATGACAATGCTCTGGTATGTGTCAATGGTAGTATGGATAAAAGCACCATATTTTTCACACAAACACACCGAATCATATAATATATTGATAAATTATTTTCAGAGATTATATTGTAAATTACATGACTGTTTTCTCTATATGATAACATATGATGTTATGATCTATGTGATCATCATCATCGAGTGCCTTCTCCGCAATGAAGGTTGGCTACCATGGAGCGCCATTCTGCTCTGTCTCTTGCTTTGATGGTGCAAGTTGTCATAGACTGATTTGTCCATCTTTTGATGTTACTCATCCATGTTAGTCTTGGTCTGCCTCTGCCTCTTTTACCTTAAATTTTCCCCTCCAGGATTACTTTTAGTAGGCTGTTGTATCTTTTAACATGGCCCAAAAATCGCATTTGTCTTGTTTGAATTGTGCTTAATTGGGCCATAAGAATGCAGTAAGGTTTTGAATTTATTATGAAGCTTTAGGAAACAACATAATAGCCCAGAGATATTTTTTCCTGGAACACAGACAATACATGGAAACAGAAACTAAATACAAAGGTATAAATGAAACACAGTAAGCAAAAAATTCAACACGATAGGTAAAAGAACCAAACCAAAAGAAACTAAAACTACATAAAAATAGCAAAGAGAATGATAAGCAAACATTTAGTAACCATGGTGTGAAACAGATGTTAAAACTGGTCCAAACATGTGTTGCTGTAGTAAAGCTGGTAAAAGCAAAGAAGAAACAAGTAAATGGTATTGTTAAGCTTTCTGTAAATAGAAGATGACACCATTCTGCAGCAAGCATTTCTAGATGGCTAGACTACCTGTACTGAATAGAGAATGACAAAATTTGCAAAGAGATCCTATATGGATATGAAGAGGCAGCATCTAGCAAAAGAAAGAGTGGATGACCCCTTCTTCACTACAAAGATTTTTGTAAACATGACATGTAAGTAAAAAAGTAAATAGTCCCATCATGCCAAATGGCATATAGGGAATATGGTGTTAGTGACCATAAATTTTACAGACCTTCAGCACATGATTTTTGGGGTAATGTGGTCAGTATTACGCCTGTGCCGCTTTACTATCCCAGAAAAAATCTGGTACCCATTTAAGGCTGAACCCGGAAGCCATTGGTTGGGATCGAACCTTACCTCTTGTCCTTTGTAGTCCAGTTCACTAACCACTGAGCTATCATGGCTCCAAAACATGACATGTGGGCATATGATAAATGACTGGAAAGAGCTCACTAATGTCTAATCCAACTGTCAGACAGACTATAAGCCTGAAAGACTCAATTTGAGAAAAGCTACAGATTCCAACAAAAACAGAAACTTAGGCAAGTCCTTATTATGGTATAGGTGATCATGTCTCTCCAGAACTTTCGATCTCAACAGTTATTTATCATTTCTGTTCTTGACCTTCTGTAAAGTCCTTCCCGTAAGCTGTCTGGTATTTTCTCTCTTTGCTTCCCTCTATCCTTTCATCCCTCAATTTTTCCAGTTGTAACAATATATTCCATGCGTTCCCTTCTCATTCTATCTATCTATCTATTGACCTTTCGAGCCGTAACCGGCCCATAGGGCGTAGACCAAGATACACCTTCTCCTATATGAATTTTTGTTCTAGCAGTTTTCTTTTAAAGATATTTTATCAAATCTCGCCATTTGTCTCTGTTCTGTGCAAGCAGTTCTATCTCATTGAGGGAGCCGATTCCTGCTGCTCTTGCCTCTCTCATCAATGTTCTTCTCAGTGTCTCCCTGGGTCTTCCTCTTTTTCTTTTACCTGTTGTTTCCCATATGAGGGCTTGCTTTGCTATTCGATTATTATCTCTTCTCATCACATGTCCAACGTATGACCATCGTCTTTTCTTTATTACTGAAGATATTAGTGGTTGATTGGCGATTTCTCTAATTTCCTCGTTTGTTTTGAATTCGTCTCATTACATGGCCAAAAAATTATGATTGTTTCTTCCTAATTTTGGATATTAGCTCTCTTTTTGCTTTGTCCTCACTCAGAATGTTTTTATTACTCTTCTTATCTGTCCATGGTATTCTCAACATTCTTCTGTAAAACCACATTTCTAGTCTCCAGTAATTTTCTTGTCTGTTGTCCTATTGTGCATAATTCACATCCATAATGTTAAGACTGGCTCCACATAACATTTAAGAACTTTTTTTCTTGTTTATATTGTCAAAAGTGGATTGCACAGTGTCTTCCTCATTTTTTGCAACACTGTTTTTGCCTGAGCCATTCTGCATCTCATTTCTGTTGTAGGTTAACATTGCTCCCAGATATTAAGATTCATTTACCTGTTTTAATATAGTTCCACTTATCTTTATTGTGCATTGTGGTGATGTCTTTTTCTTTGTTGTTATTATTACTTCTGTTATACTTGCACTAAACACATTGTCTCTCAACACTGGCAAGATCTCTCTCACTACTACTAATCTGTTCTCATATTCATATGAGCAGTAAAAAAATTGTCAGCAGACCTGTCAAAGTCACGAAACACTGGATTGCAAAGAATACGTCTATTTTCTACTCGATTTCTAATCCGTTCCATGGCAGATTTACAGAGATCCATGTGATCTTTTGAGGCAATGCTCCAGTCCATAGTGCCAGGTTTCGGGACAAGGAAAAGCTCTTGCTGTGGAACTGTGGCAGAAGGAGCCAGTTCCAATCCCTCTTGAGTAAAAACTGAGAAAAATAAATGAAATAATAATTCAAATACCATGCAGCATATATAAATTATTGGTACAGAGGTCAGACTGAAAAACAAGGAAGAAGAAAAAAGATATTTAGATATATTTAATGTAGTTTATATTAATAATTTTTAATATCCCTATTACTTTATCTTAGAATGTTTATATTATTTAACTCAAGGTGTAACATATATGGTATGGTCATAGGGTGTTTAGCTTATTTGGTGTCATATGTAAACATGCAAAACACTTATTCTTTATTATTAAAAATTAACCGAGCTGTTAACTTATTTTAATCTTTCAACATTCTTTCTTTACTCATGTAAATGAAAAACAATTAGTTACATAAACATGCATCATCATAATCAGGTCACATGTCATTTGCAGAACATTGCATTCATGACAATCTATCTGAAAGAATGTCAGTCTCTAGTCAGATCTCCTGCTTCTTTTGTTGTCATGTTCAAGATCTCCTTGATGTATTAAAACTATCTTCTTCTTGGTCTTCCTCTGATGCATCATCCAGGAGCCATGCCTTGCACTATTATTCTTTCCAGCCCGCTGTGCGGTATGACATGGTCATAGTATTTTAATTTTTTTATGTTTAAGTCTTTTAAATTGTCTTCATTGCTCTTTTTTCATTATCCAAGGTATCTTAAGGATTTTTCTATAGCATTTTGTTTTGAATGAATTGATTTACTTCTTTGCTGTTTGCGAGATATTCAATGATTTATAACCACTTGTTGCTATCGGAAATATACATGCCTTCAGTAGTTTTAATTTTATTGCCATGCTGGTAGAGTGCCACTTGTTCTTCATGGCATTTAATTTTGTATTGCTATTGCTAATTTTCTTTTGATCTCTTTCTGGCAATCTCCATTGTTAGTAGTTACTACAGATCCAAGATATTCATAGTTTGTTACAATTTCAAGTTCTTTGCTGTTGATGATGATTTTGGGCTGGCTTTTTGTTTTGTCAATGGACATTATTTTTTTTTCTTTATATACAGGATTTGTGTATATAGTAGAGTTGGTATGTAAATTTCAAAAAACAAACTTGAAGCTGTGAAGTGTTTGGTGTAGCAAATTTGGATCCACATTCTTTACAAAATCTTAGAGAGCTAAAGATAGACAATAACATCACTTGTGGTAATGTACTTTCTCTCTCCCTTCATAAGTTGTTGTCTATTTACTTTCTCACAGTTTTTGCTTACTCATCATACTATAGACATTAACTTTATAAATTTATTGATAAAATGTAGCTGTTCAAATATTTTGCACATTTACAAACTTTATTACAAAGTGTAGGTCACAATCAGCTGACATGGCAAACACACAGATATGCAACAAAATGAAATGTTTCAGTTTCATGGAGAAGACAAACCTAATTTTTTAAAAACCATTGTTTTAACTTTTCAAGTTTTCAACTGGAGACAGACACACACAAAAACAGATAGCAGATCTTAAAAAAAAAAAAAAAAAAAAAAAATAAAAAGAAACTAATATGGTGGCCTGATAGATGTGACACCATGTAAAATCACACAAAATTTGGTTTTTTATGGCAAACTGTTATATGAAACAAGAGTAGTTCTAAAATTGTATACATAAAAGAATTAAACATATATAAGACATTTAAAATGAAATATAAAGTAGGGAAAAGAATTAAATAAGTTAACTCGAGGTTTAGATAACCAAAGCGGGCTATGTGATTGTTCTCAGAAATAAAATAAGTTAACTCCACTCACGTATAGATAACTAAAGCAGCATATGAGTTTGTTCTCAGAAATGAACTGACTGCCTTCATCCTAGGAGCATGAGATAATGTCTGTACCTCAAAAATCTTCAGGGCTTAAGTACTCATGTGACAGTTCATTTCATTTCTCCTACCCACACTCAACATTTCTATACATTCATGCCACATTTCTATACACAATATCAGAACCACTCATTTCATGTTCTAGCTCACTATGTCCCATCTCACTATGTGTGTGTTTACATGGCATCTCATTCATCTGGTCACCATTTTGATTTATTCTACTTATTCAGATCTTTCTTTAGACTTGTAATTTGGGGACCAAAATACTTATACAGTAATGAACAGTGACCAACAATTGACTGCATGCATCAGGATTGGATAACAACAGAGCTAATCAAGAGCCTGCACCACATCCCAGTGGTGCTCCTGGCAACAGACTATCCAGTCTGGCCAAGCAAATAGGGATTGAAGAGGGAAGGCAACCCGGTACTCAAAGATGCCACGCTGAAGTTGGATGTGGTGGATCAAAAGGTGCAAACAAAAACAATCTAGCTGTAAACCACAACACATCTATGCCCACTGAATTTCCTTTTAAGGGTGGATGATATAAACTATTCATTCCTTTAGCAGTCACTGGGTGAATGCCAGAAAGAAAGCCATGTCATTGTTTTGTTTTTATTACGATTGCCCTGATGAAGACCATTTTAGAGTCAGAATGTTGGTTTATTGTTTAGTCTAGTCATATCTGCAAAGATGAAACATTCCGTTATTTTTTGTTTAATTGTGTCTACTTCAGCTTTGCCACTGCCCAACATTTTTTCATGTCTATTCCAGCAGAATAAATGATTGACATAACATGATTGTCACAATCAAGAGTGTGAAGATTGTATAACCAAACAAAGAACAAGATTTATGTAATTCCTACTAACTTTCAGAATGCACAGAACACAGGAACATGTACTATTCCAGAGATAGCCATGGATAGGAATTTGACAGAGCAGAATGGTGCCAACCTTCATTGCGGAGATGGCACTCGATGATGATGATGATGAGAACACAAGAAACTATGCTAGTAGAGATCTTGTTGCTTTATGTCTGTCAATGGCATCACTTTCCATTATAGTGGTTTTGAATATGGTTGATGAGGCCAACACAAGTACAGAAGTTTTTGTTTGCAACAAAAATATGGATTTATTGAGTGCTGACATGTCAGGGAGTATGATGTTGTGCTGCAGTTCCGCTATAATAGTAGAAGAATGTGTATTCTATGTTTTGGGGAGGATGCAAATGAGCAAAACTAGAGTATCAGTGACAAACTAGTGTTAACTGTGCCCACTTAACATTCTTTTAAGGATAAATGATGAGGAAGATCAGTCTTTGAGCAAAAGTAAGAAGATAATCAGGTAGATAGAACAATTGTAATTACAATATTTTTTTTTTGCCCAGCTTTGACCTCTGACGAAGTCCCTAGAGACTAGGAACTGAATTTTGCGTGTTTATCCATTTTTCCCTGGCAGCCATGTGCACAGGAGTCCCTCGCCACACAGGCAGATAACTCCGTCTTCAGGGGGGGGGGGGGGAGCTGTGGCACAGTTGGCACCAAACTGTTCTTGCCCTGTTTAGACCTTTGGATCACTCGGCTGCATGGAGAGAAGAAACATGTTGTATGGGCAACAACTTGTCTATTTTTTTTTTGACTGGGGGGGGGGACCTCATATTTTTTTTTTTTATTTCAATTAATTACAATATAAAATGAACCCAATATGCTAGTTACAATACTAATTACTAATAATTAATATACTAACTACAATATAAAATGAACCAAATATGCTAGTTTTACCACACACACACAAATCATACCACTTTCCACATCATCATGGAACTTAGTCCACAAAACTTGGTCAGGCTTCTGGGGGTTTTGATAATGCTGCACAAGCATGGCAAATTGGTTGTTGTTCAAGTCATGGTAACCAATTTTACTTAATCCCATCAGAGCCAACCCTCTCCTGAATTGGCTAATACTGATGGATCCACTTTTTAGTGTATCATAGTCTTGAAAGTATTCAATCACCTAAACAGAAATTATCCAATATATTTTATATGTAACATTTTTGTACTAAATTCTGCTTAATACCTGGAAAAACAGCTGTATTTCTATAGAAGTTACAAGAATATATTGCAAAAAATGTAAATAATGCTAAGAAGTAAATGAATTTTTAATAACTCATTTACCATTGGTATCAGCTTGAAAAACAAGACAACTGTGAAATATAAAAGTCATTTTAAACTTACCAAGGTTATTTATCTAATAAAGTTACATTTAGATGGGAACAGGTAAATAAATGCAGTGCTGTGGTAAAGCTCGTAGCAGGGAACAAGTTGTGGGGTGTAACATACACTCCTACAAAGTATGGTGGCAGCTTTACAAAAAATGAACAATACAAAATATTTCACATTTCAGTCTACATGCGGCCTTCTTCAGAAAATAGGGACAGCACAAACAGAAATAGACAAGGAGAAAGAATTTATACTCTGCTACATATTCTGGAGTAATAAAACTATTGTGTTATTGAGTTATTAGCGAGTCATCATCATTGCACTCCGAACATGTCCATAGGTGCTCAGGTCCCCTCCTCAGCAAGTCTCGAAGTGTCAAACAACTGACAATTCCAGTTCTGTGTTGATTGATTAGTCTTATTACATGCCCATTAAGTTTCTTGTTTCTGGCTGTGCCCATCTTAACTCCCATCTTTTTCATCCGAAGGAATGACGTGGACTCATGGTTATCGAAGTCCTGTGTCCTTCCAACTTCCCAGAGGGTATTGATTGGTTGACCGTCCTCAACAATAGCACAGCTAGCCAACCTGTCCACTCTTTCATTTCCCCTTACTCCAGCATGTCCTGGGATGTAGACAAAGGTGACCTTACGTATTTTTGACACACCATAAGTATATACATATATATATATAGTAGTAGCCTCCGTCAGTCATTGATTATTGATTTTCCATCGCCCCCAGAAAAGTTATTTTTTCTTTCCGTTCACAGTGTATTCTCTTTTTCTATGAATCTGTCTGCTTCTTGTTTGAGTTGGAGCTTTAGAGCATTTTTCCAAAGATTGCGGTCTGCAGCTATTTCTTCCTAGGCTGCAGGGTTTAATTTCAGAGTCGTCATGGCATGCTTACACACGTCTACAAATCAAAGATTTGGGTGCCACCAAGTCCTTTTGCCATCTGCCAGTTGTCCATAGAGATCAGATAGGCCAGTCCGAATAGTACAGACATTCCAGCAACCCAATCGTAGGTTAAGTTTCTTGGATGTTGATTTCACTTGTGTGGCAAGTGTGGATGGCAACATGTTGACACCAAAATGGCAAAGCTGGAGTGTCCACTCCAGAGCACGAGCTTGGGCAGAAAAAAAAAAGAGACAAGTTGTTGCCCATACAACATGTTTCTTCTCTCCATGCAGCCGAGCGATCCAAAGGTCTAAACAAGGCAAGAACAGTTTGGTGCCAACTGTGCCACAGGAGTTGCCAGAGCAATGTTGAAATCAACACTGAACTGCCTTAAGGACTCCATCTCCGAATTTTTCCCCATGGTTTACTCCCAAAGTCTATTCCGTGTACGGGTGCCCACTAGACAGCATGGGTTTATAAGTCAGAGTTGAATGTGCCTTTTTGCTTGCTTGCATTCACTCAATGACTAAAGGAATCAAAGTGGATGCATATGTGTTGTGTTGGGGTTTGCAGCAGAACTGTGATATTTGCGCTTTTTGGCCCAACACTTCTGACTTCAGGATGGCATTTTTTTAGTGCTTGGTTGCCTTCTTTCTTCTATCTCTATTAATTTGGTCAGACTAGACAAATTAGTCTGTTTCTAGAGGCACCGCGAAGAGGTGGAGTTGGATGGTTTTAATTCACCGATCCTGGAGCAAGCCATCAGCTGTGTATTGCTGACAGCTTCTGTCTCTGCTGCTGTGAGGTGCCTTGTCTTCATAAGGCTGTTGTAAAATAGTATAAAGTGTCATATATATAAGCCACAAGTTCAGCACATTAATGAAATTAAGAGTTTTGACAATATTTTTTTCACTTTCAATAACTTGTCCTACTTGGCACTCATGAAACAGGAAATACAGCAACGTAAATAATTGTTTAACACATTCTTTACCAAGAGGTTTAACCCATGGCACAGCCATTTTTCATCAATTTTGTTTTATTTTAAATAACTTGGAAAAAAAAATGTAAAAATGATAAAAAACACAGGTTTGTTCACACAATTTGCCCTAGAAGTCAGAAAAGAGGTTGAATAAAAGAATTACAAGGTTTTAGTGGAAATAATTACGGAAATGTCAATAAATTAAAAGCAACAAAAACTGACTTTTAGGTTCGTTTATTTGTTTGCGGGAGCCGCGATAGCTCAGTGGGTAGTGAACTAGACTACAAAGGACAAGAGGTTGGGTTCGATCCTGATCGACAGCTTCCGGGTTCACCCAGCCTTAAATGGGTACCAGATTTTTTTCTGGGAAAGTAAAGCTGTAACAGTCACCGGCTAGCGTATCAGTGAACTAGGAGATTGTAGAAAGTGTGCAAAGTAGGGGAATAGAGCATAGGTACATGAGGTGTTCAAGATGGTGCAAACTGGAAATTTCTAAAAGGGGTGACGTATTGTTTTAACGGTTGTGACGTATTTGTATAGTAACTAGGAGACAAAGGAAATTAGAGTGGCAGAATTTGATTGGCTGAGTGAAGGAGCTTGGGATTGCAACTAGGGGGAAATATAAAGCTAAGAAGGCACTCAACAGTCAATGGTCAGGGGAGCAGTCAGAGCAGAGCATTAACAGTCAAGCAGTTAGAAGTAGTCAGCAGTTGGCAGTCAGTCACTCCTTTGTACAGGATTAGTCTAGCTGAGTAAATTACAAATATTGTTGATTAGATTGAGAAGATCAGAGAATGGACAGAATAGACTAACTGCTATTTTGTGGAAGATCTTGTTGTTCATTCCGTCAAGTTAAAGATTTTAAGTGTGGTGACACTGGAACAAAGTGGCACAGGCATAATACTGACCACCAAAAATCATGTGCTGAAGGTCTATAAAAATTATGATCACTAACACTATATTCCCTATGTGCCACTAGGCGTGACAGGGCACTTTACTTTTTTTTTTTTATTTGTTTGCATTTGCCAGCTTTATATCTCTTACAAAGCCAAGAGAAAGTGAATCTTGGGTGAACATCACTTTTTCCTATTTTTCACACCGGTAGCCATGTTCTCAGTAGTCCCCCGCCATATAGGCAGATATTCTCTGACTTCAGAGGTACTCTCATATTTATATTGTAAAGGGTTTTAACATTTTGGGTAGATTTTTTCCCTAATTTTGCCCTGACAGTAGCCATTTTTGACCTACATTTTCCAATTTGCAACTGCCAAACGCTCTTTAACATGCACAGAATGCAAATGGGACCTCCTGTATTTTTGTTGTTTTCTGAGAGGGCTTAGATATCAGATCTCACTACCCATGGGAAAGTAAAACCACAAATTCTATTTTTTTCCATTATTTATTTTAAATATTTATATTTTTACCACCAGCTGTGGTGGGAAATGAACCCAGGACCTTCTTGTTGTCCAGAGGCCAACATATTATCTCTAAACCATCCAGCCCCCCCCCCCCCCCCCCACCCTCCCAAGTCCTTTCCCCAGCTAAAGTGTTCAAATCGTTGATAACTTGAGCCATGTTTTGCGACTCAATGTGTATGGAATGTGTTAATTACTAATACTTAACAATTTTAAATAATAAACTTATTTTATTTTTTACCAGTCAGTAGTAGATGTTTGTGTGAAGGGAACCAAACTACCATATCAGTTATCTTTCTTATAGCTTGATTTTAACTAAGTCTTTGAATTTTAAAAACCATTATACCCCCATCTATAATGAGCTAATTTCCAATATTAGGAAGAAACAATCATCATTTTTTGGCCATGTAATGAGAAGAGAACAACTGAAATATATTGTAACAACTACAAAAATTGAAGGACGAAGAGATAGAGGGAAGCAAAGAGAAAAAATAACACACAGCTTAAGAGAATGGCTTGGCAGAAGGTCAACAACAGAAATGATAAATAGCTGCCGAGATCGAAAGTTGTGGAGAGACATGATCACCTACGCTAGTAGGCCCAGTACTTGATGATGATACCACCATCTGATTCCACGTCTTCTTCAGAGAGTCAAGAAAAGATAATGGACATATGTTGGACATGTGATGAGAAGAGATAATACCAGAATAGCAAAGCAAGCTCTCAAGAGGGAAACAACAGGTAGGAGGAAAAGAGGCCAACCTAGGGAAACACTGCGAAGATCAGAGAGGCAAAGGCAGCAGAAATCGGCTCTATGTGATCAATATGCTTACTCAGAACAGATACAAATAGCGAGATTTGATAAAAGATCTTTGCAAGGATTGAGAGTGCTAGAAAGAAAATTTAGAAACAGGGAAAGAGTTTCTGCTTCTATGCCCTATGGACCGGTTACGGCTAATAATGTTGATAGATAGATAGTGTCATCTTATACCATCTCTCGTCATGAGAGAGGAGCTTATGTTCCCAATAACAGCAACTGCTCTACCATTGATAACAATTTTATACCTGAGTGAATTCTTTCACCAAAAGAGTTTGAAAGCTTGATATATATAAAGCTAGATGCAAAATTGTTGAAATAATTACATAAACAAAGTCATATAATGTTCAGCTTGGTTATACCACAAGTTATTAGGAAGTTAAAAGGTGTTCATTCCAGGTTGTCCCACTAGACGGAAAGAGTGATTTACTCTTGTTTTGAAAGAATCATTTCAATGCTATTGGTGGTCACCTTCTCATGCAATGTCAAGATACATTAGAGAAAGGACAGTAACCACTGATCAAACAATAAGAATGGAGAAATGGTGACATGGTCTTTATCGACGTCCAAACAAATTACATAGTAATATCAGCAGCTTTAAGCAAACCACAGTATTTTTAAAGCTTAATGGATTGATATTGGAGAGTTGTTTTTTTTTTCAGAAGTATTAAAAAATATTGTAATTTGCTTATCTTGTCTCCTCTGTATATGATGATGACATTATTAAACTATTTGATACCCAGCTTGTTTAGACTACCATAAAATATTCAAAATAAGATTAAACATTTTCAGATGGCATGTTAATTAAGCTCACCCGAAGTCTGTTGACCAAGACAATGTGGCAAATTCTGGCCATGAGCTCTTCAAATAGAACAGGTGGACTTTCAAATGTTGTAATCTTACCAGAGGTCTGCTCTTTTGTTTTGTTTTCATCTTGCTTGGATCCATTTATATCTTCCACTTTGTGTGCCACAAACTCTTTTTAAAAAAAAGTGATGCATTTAATATTGTAGATACAGAAGCACATTCTGAACAGACTTAAACAGTGTTTTTGACAAGGCAATATGAGAAAAATGGATTCTCTTTCCAGTATGTGAAAATAAAGGTTCTACTTTTCTTGCTCTTTATTATCAAAACCTGATAGATGCATGGAATTATTCTGGACTATAGACATATGCTCTGCAGGAAAGTAGACTACTACTCCTGTTATAGACTTCAGCTAGAAAGATCACACTGGACTGATCACTTCAAAATACAATAGATTTATACCATGAGATTAAAAACATTTAACATCAGCGTTGGATTATATGTTATAGGACTTCCTTTACTTTAATGTTCAAATTCTTTCCTGCTGCATGAACTTTCATCATATTCTGGCATATGTAAAATATGACAGTCTCCACTTTAACCTTTTTACCTGATAAAATGCTACACTGTAACTTCGTAGATCTTCTTCTTCTTTCCTTCCTCATCTGCCATGTCACGTGGCCAGACAGACCATTTTATCTGTTGTTTCCTTATATATTCTATGGCGGGGGCTATTCCTAGCTTTTTTCTCAGTTCTTCATTTCTGATCTTAAGTCTCAGACTATTTCCTGTCATTCATCTAACACATTTCATCTCTGTTGAGGTTATTTTCCTTATTGTTCTTGCATCTAGGGTCCAGGTCTGGCATTGGTAGCACAACGTTGGGATGAAGATTGTATTGTATAGTGTTCATGTTGCCTCCAATGTTATTTCCTTGTTGGACAATAGTGGTGATAACTGTTTAATGATTTGACAAGCTTTGTTGTATCTTGATTCTATCTCTGCTGTTTGATAATTATCGTTTGTCATTAGACTTCCTAGGTATTTGAATTCCTCTACTTGTTTTAGTTGTCTGCCTTCTATAGTTATGTTGATGTTCTGTTTATTTTTGGCGACATTCATGACTTCTGTTTTGTTGATGTTGATTTTCATGTTGTATTTTGTGCCTGAGATGTTGAGTTTGTTTAAGCGTTCTTGTAGGTCTTCTATTGTTTCATGTAGTAGTGCCTGATCATCTGCAAATAGAAGCTTGTTGATCTCCTCTGTCTCTGATGGGTTGGCTAGCTTGCATATATGGTCCATGTATGTAATAAACAGTAGGGGGGGATAGTACGCACCCCTGTCTTATGCCTGATCTAACTTCAAAGTGGTCTGTGTAGCCTGCTGCTGTTCTGACCCTGCAGCTGCTGTTGACGTAGAGGCTTTTAATAAGGTTGGCTTACTCTGTATGTTGTTAGTATCTCCCACAGTTGTTCTCTGTTTACTCTGTCGAATGCTTTTTCCTGGTCAATGAAGGCTATGTATAAGTTTTGATTGTGTTCTGTCATTTTTTCTGCAAGCTGTTTTAGTAGATGTTTAAATTTAAAGTGAAAGTTTATGTCTTATAAATCTTACCAATAGCACTTAGGAATTCTATAAACTAATGTACATGCACTATCTGTGAATTAGAATGAACAAGAATTGCACTGCATATAAATTGAGACAGAGAGAGAATTTACAAATTGACACAGAGGCTGAGGACATAGCAATCCATTTGTTAAAATCTTCTGGTTATATATCTGGAACTTTAGAGAAGGTTGATAGAACTAGCAGTAATTGGTGGCAGGAAAAAAGCAGAGTGAGCCCTGCCTTGGTATCAGTATCTTGAAGCAGAGCATAGTGGTTAACTCATGTCTAACATTGATCTGACAGTCCTTTCTGACTTCAGACCTTAATAGACACAAATTCCACAAACACTTTAAAACATGATTGAATCATAGGCAGGAGACTATAAGCTACTGGATCAATAACCAACCAATTGTTAAGCAATAGATTATTGTCACTGCACACCGATCAATTTGTCCATAAGTTCTCATATCTCTTCTTCTAATAACCAACCATTTAAACAAGAAACCACTTTGGTTAATTTTTGGTTGAATGGTTGATTTTGATCATTAGAACTGGTTGGTAAATTTCAGGTAGTTTGGTGGGGGAGTAAGGTTCTAGTTATAAAACTAACCAAATGATACAATTCTTTAAATTTGTCAGTTATCTGACTTGTTTAAATTACAATTTTTTAAAAGATTGTTTAGAGAAAGAAAACTTTACACAGAGTTCAAGTAAATGATATCCAGGACCCAGGGAGGGCAGATCATATCAGGTGGATTCCCCAGCAGAAATGTCAAATTCTAAAAGCACAGAGAACGAAAAGTTTAATTTGTACTCATACACTTAACATTTTACCTCTGTCCACAGCCTGAACAAAGGCAGGATAATTAACATCCCCAGTTGTCGGATCTTGAAACTTGGTCAGGATAAGTGCCAAGTCTTCATTATTTAAGCTGAGACCCAGGAAGTGCAAGATACGAGAAAACTGCGTTGGAGTGACAACTCTTGAGTATGCTTGAGACTGATGGTAATTTAAAATAATTGATTTAAGTGAAAGGTTTGCAATAGAATGTGATAAATAAATTCTTCATATATATTTTATGATGAAAGTTTTCATGATTAATTTTAAGAAAGTATATAAATAAATAGCTTTGAACATAAACCCTGCAGCCTAGGAAGAGATAGCTGCAGACAATAATCTTTGCAAACATACTGTAAAGCTCCAACTCAAGCAAGAATTAGACATATTCATAATAATATGAAATGAAAAAGAGAAAACCCTGTGAAAGAAAAGAAAAAGTAACATTTCCTAAAGGCACTGCAAAATCATAGTCAACTATGACTTATGGAGGCTACTATTGAGTTATTGAGTTATTTGCGGGTCATCATCATTGCACTCCGAACATGTCCATAGGTGCTCAGATCCCCTCCTCAGCAATTCCTGCAGTGTCCAGCGACTGACGACTCCTGTTCTGTGTTGTTTGATAAGTCTTCTTATACAGCCTCTAAGTTTCTCATTTCTGGCTGTGCCCATCTTAACTCCCATTTCCATCATCCGAAAAAGTGACGTGGATCTGTGTTTGTCAAAGTCCTGTGCTCTTCCCACATCTCGGAGGGCATTGATGATGTCCACCTGATCCATTGGTTGCCCGTCCTCAACGACAGCACAGCTAGCCAACCTGTCCGCTCTTTCATTTCCCCGGACTCCCGCATGTCCACGGACATAGACAAAGATGACCTTACGTATTTTGGATTTCTGCAACAACTCTACCCATTGCAAGCGTACAGAGCCTGCCTCCACTTTTTTTATCATGCTCATCAAATCACTCAGTATACATGCGTGGGTGTATCATAGATGATTTAGTTGCTGAACGTCGATGCTGTGGATGGTCTAGACTCATTTGCACTTACTCAGTTGCACGGTCCAGAACCCATTTCCACGTTATAAACTGGCCAACTCCAGTAAATAGCTCTGCAGCATACGGATACACTGTGAGCCTTTTACAAATTAAATGAATTATGCGTCCTTGACAACAGACTGGCGAAAACAAACCGCCATTTTTTTACGTGTTCAATAGCGCAATCAACAACAAGGATGAGTATAAGTGATCAAATAAAGAAATTGTAACAAAATGCAATGAATCAAAAGAAGCAAAGTGATTTACATCAAATAGAAAGCACATACAATCACATGATCCCTTCAAATATCAATAAAAACAAACAAATAAACAGAAAAGTTCACTGGAAATCAGCACTTATCTAGTTAAAACATCGGCAGAGAATTGCAACGAGTATTGCAATCTCATATAATTTAAATATTCACCAGCAAGAAGGTGGACAAATATACTTATGATGCAGCAAATGGTTTGATATTTATATGTTTTGAAAGATCTGAAGCTCATAGTCAAGAGATTGCAATTACATTTTACGCAAATAAAAAAAACTTTTATTTGTATACAATTTTATAACCTTCAACTGCAAATTTAAATTGTATTTTATTTATAAAAATAGAATATTATTAATTTTATCGTGACAAGAATTTTCTCACTTACCCTGTCATAGTCTCTGAAATACTGATAAATCATGATTCTTTCTTTGTTGACTTTATCCGCAATAGTGTTGAGAATTGCCTTAATTTTCTCCTCCTGCTGTTCGTTCATGGGCTTCAGTCCCTAGTGAAACAACAACAGAAAGTAAATAAATATGGCCACGTTTTCAAAATAACAATTATGAACTTCAAACATTTTCAATCATCACAGATCAATACATTTCAAAACTGCTCATGTTCATTGTTAGAGTAACAGCACTCTAGACAAACCCATAAGTTCTCAGTTCCTTTTAGCCAATGACAAACTGTGCACACAGTGATAATTCTAACAGCTCGCTGGTTGTACATACACCTGGGTCACACTTGCAGATTGTTGTTCTTCATTTTACACATTTCAAATTGTTGAAGCCTTAATATTGCACCTTTACTGATAGATATGACATTTATAACATGAAAATGTTCAGGGCTCTCAAAACGTTACTCTTGTGAATGTCTGTAATCCCCTGATCAAGTATACATGTGGGGCCACTAGCCTAACAAAATAACATTTCTAATTACATGTTGAGCCTTACTTACACGATACAGAGTCCCTACTCCAGGTCTCTGGACAGTCTCTGTTGGTTTCTTTTCTAAATGAGCAACATTGTATGCTGTAAATCAACAAATATTACCAGATTAGTAAGTGTTTACAATATTAACACATTCACTACCAAGGGAACCCTGTGACATGGCCATTTTTCAGAATTTTTTTTTAATTTGAAATAACAACGAGAAAATAAGCAAAAATTTATCTAAAACAGAAATCGGAAAAGCTGTTAATAAGAGAATTACAAAGTTTTAACAGAAATAATTGCAAAAACAGTGATAAATTAAATGCCGCAAAATGCGACTTTTGGGCTCAGAGTGCAGGCTACTAGAGCCACATATTATGGCTCATGGTATAGAATGCGTTAAACATGTTTTAAATATAATTTATATCAACAAATTAATTTCATGATTTACAGACATTGACTTCTCTTTAACTGTAAAATGAATGAGGAGAGTAGGCAGGGAAAGGGAAAGAAAGGTAACATCAAAGACTGGACAGGCCTTGACTTTGCAGAGCCTCAAAAAATGACCAAAGATTGAGAGAGATGGAGGAAGTTGACAAAATGAACTTGTCAGTGGTGCCCCAATGACCCTCAGGGTTATGAAGTGAAAAAGAAGACTTTCATCTAACTGATAAATTGTTAACTATCCATGCAAATTTCTAAAAATATAAAATTGGAAAAATAACTTACAATGTTCTACATAATCACAAAACTCTCTGTACTGCACTCTGCCATCAGGGAGACGGTAAAATTCAACAATTTTCTGTATTTCAGGTCGCTGAAGCTGAGCTTCTTTTCCACAAGCTAAAGCTAGACCACAAACAAATTGATTTTCTGTAATCATTCCACTTCTAAGTTTGTCATGGTCTTTGAAAAAATCACTCATGCGTATGCCATTTTTGAACACAGCCACACAAATTTTGCTCAAAATCTCTGAAACTGTGGGATCTGCTGGTGGCTGAAATATGTACATAACATAATGTATAAACAACAAGCAAGTAAATGATACAGATATTCTCATTACGTACTATTTTGAATAGATTTAAAGTATTTTAAATTGACAATATGGTGTTTTTATTATATTTTATGATAATGGTATTTTAAGGTGAGACGGTCAATGCTCTTCCTTAATGTTATTTTCTTTTCTAATTATGCAGACATTTTTACGATGAATTGACTGAGTTGTGACCATCAGGAAACAACTTCACGATCTCTGGATCATGAAGTCAGCATACAATAAACATGTTACATTATATGGTTTGTATGAAAGTAGGCAATTTATGTCATTCTTTATACATAATACAGCTCTACTAACATCCAAAGCAACATTTTATTATTACACACTCATTTTATTACTACTAGATAAGTATCTCATATTATTGCTAAAAAATATAATTATAGCAACACTCACAAAAAGGGGGACAAAATCAATGTTTCGCTCATTTGAGACTACAGCTGGATCCTTCTCCCTTTGGACAAATTTCTGAACTGCCAGAATGTCATTGTGGAGATTTAAATAGTTGACTAAACCTGGCTGGTTTGGATCACCATAAGTTTCTACCAGAGTTTTTATATCTTCATCATTGTTGTCGGTTGGGCCCAGGAAATTTCTGTAAAACTGATATATAGTAACAAGCACACAGATTATTTAAAATAGTTTGTTTTATATATTGCACATATGCAGTTAGTATTAATTTAAGGAGTCATAAATGAATTTTGCATCACGACTAGTATTTTTTGTCATCATTAAAATATAGATGTGACTGTGGTTGAGAATTTTAATTAAAGTAAATATTTCTGAAAATAAAAAGCAAGAACAAATCTATTTCTATTCTTGTACATGGCTCCACCAGTGTAGTGCAAATATAGTGTCCATCAGAACATTAGTCTTTCCTAATCTAGCAGTAAAATATTGACAACCAGATGTATACTGACTACATCACCCATACAATGTGACATTGATCATTGAAAAATATGGGCACTAACACCATATTCTCAATATACCTTAAAGACTGTAGGAAACTCTTACAGTACCTTTCTTAGAGTGCACAAGTAATTTTAGCACTAATGAGGATTCACAGGGTAATTTCAGAAGTTGGTTAAAATAGTTTCAATTATGGTAGGAATTTACATATTTTAATTTAGACAAGGCAGCAGAATAAGTGTTTTCTTGTTGATATTCTTTTGTCAAGACATCTTTTATGTGCTAAACTTTTTTTTGTTCGCCAGCTTTCACCTTTGATGAAGTTGCTAGAGACTAGGAACTGAATTGTGCGTATTAATCCATTTTTTCCCTGGCAGCCATGTGCACAGTGGTCCCTCGCCACACATGCAAATAATTACTAATTATAGATAATTATAGATTATTAATTAATATAGGACTTACATAGATAACTCTATCTTCAGAGGTACTCATATTTTTTGTGCCCATGAGTAATGGACATTTCAAGCTGGGCCTCACTGCTGAGACAAGGTGTTGTTGAAGCAGAGAGAAATCATAAATAAAAATATAAAAATCCCAACTGGTGCAGTCATGATTTGAACTCACAACCTCTCTGTCTTGAGACTGGCGTCTTTCCTTAAGCCCAACCAGCCTACCTGTGCTCAACTTCAATATGGGAATACATTTTATTGTCCATCTATGATGGTAAACGGAGAACAACTGTGGGAGATACTAACAACATATGGAGTAAGCTAAAATCTAACCAGCCTAATTAAAAGTCTCTACATCAACAGCAGCTGAAGGGTCAGAACAGCAGCAGGCTACACAGACCACTTCGAAGTTAGACCAGGTGTAAGACAGGGGTGCGTAATTTTCCCCCTACTGTTTATTACATACATGGACAATATATGCAAGCTAGCCAACCCATCAGAGACAGAGGAGATCAATGAGCTTCTATTTGCAGATGATCAGGCACTAATACATGAAACAATAGAAGACCTACAAGAACACTTAAACAAACTCAACAGCTCCGGCACAAAATACAACATGAAAATCAACATTAACAAAACAGAAGTCATGAATGTCGCCAAAAATAAACAGAACATCAACATAACTATAGAAGGCAGGCAACTAAAACAAGTTGAGGAATTCAAATACCTAAAGTAGTAGGAAGTTTAATGACAAACAATAATTCTCAAACAGCAGAGATAGAATCAAGATGCAACAAAGCTTGTCAAATCATTGGACAGTTATCACCACTATTGTCCAACAAGGAAATAACATTGGAGGCAACATGAGCACTATACAATACAATCTCATCCCAACATTGTGCTACAAATGCCAGACCTGGACCCTAGATGCAAGAACAATAAGAAAAATAACCTCTACAGAGATGAAATGTGTTAGATGAATGACAGGAAATAGTCTGAGACTTAAGATCAGAAATGAAGAACTGAGAAAAAAGCTAGGAATAACCCCCGCCATAGAATATATAAGGAAACAACAGATAAAATGGTTTGGCCATGTGACAAGGCAGAAAGATCAAAACACAACACAACAAGCCTTCAACAAACATTGTGAGAACACCAGACCCAAGGGTTGACCATGAAAATGATGGATCGATGGAATATTAGAAGCACTAGGAAACATAACAGCAGCAGAGGCGAACAGAAGAGCAAAAGACCACAAATTATATCTCCCCTCAACGCTGAAAGGCAGATGAGGAAGAAAAGAAGAAGAAGAAGATCTATGATGGGACTAGGCATCATATAGTAATATTGAGGGATTAAAGGAAATGAAGATCTGAGGAAGATTTAGGCGTGAAGCCATGTACAAAATTATATAAGTGATGAGAATAAGGTCATAGAAATGACCAAAGTGTTGAAAATAAGGATAATAAATACAAATTTATTGCTGAGGTTGGAAAAAAAATCATGCTTACAACTAATTCCGCAAAAAAGAACAAAGTTTTAGAATTTGAACAGGTATAATATTTTCAAACCACAAAGGTTAGGACCTCTAATAAATGTGACTGTGGCAAAGGCAAAAATAACCATAAATATTTGCTTCAAAGATGCCCAACATAAACATATGATGAAATATTAAGACTCTTGTGGCCATCACTAGTACTATATCTGGATAAGCTGAATGAAGATATCACCAGTCTTGTGCTGACCAATGCTTTCTTTGAACCTATTAAGATTAACATTTAGAGTGTTAGCAGAAAGAGAAGAGAAGTAGAAAAAAGTGGTTGTCATGGATTTGGAAGGAAATGACTATCAATGCTATATGATAACAATGATGAAGTATAAAACTTTTAATTAATGTTATTACTAACCTGACTTTCAGATACAACCCCTTTATGATGTTTATCAAAATCCTCATACTGAGTACGTAGATTTATACCACGTACGTTGTAATACTGCTGCAAGCGACGTAAGATTTCAACAAGTCTGGCTTCTGCATCTATGGTGAGAGGACGTTTAGTACGCATGGTTCCCAAACTGAAAAACATGTTTTAGAATTATTGTTATATTTTATGTTATACAACATTCATAAAAAAATTAATCAACAAGGTTATCAAACAAAGACTCTCATTCAAAACAATAGAACAAAATATGAGGAAGAAACTTTCAAGCTTCAGAACATACACTACCTTCACTCTTAAAAACATTATATTTCAAAATGCTAAGAGAAATGTATATAAATTAATACAATTTTGTAACAGTTTTTTTTACAATATACATTGAAATATCACGTAGAAAATACTAAGCATATATTAAATTCTGCTTCACACCTGGGAGTGATTTCCCAGACCTGCCCACCCCCTTAGAATGTCAAGAAACTAAACTGAAACACTTAATTAATAGGGGACTTCCTCTAAAAAAATATTGCTCATCTCCATTGAATTTGAGTCTGATCTATTTCATTTCTAAATTTGTAAAGACACATGTTTATTGGGTTAAATTACATAAGGTATTGTTTGCATTAAACAACTGCAAGATTAACATTTTAAAAATATGAATTTCAACGTAAATAGCCATAAGATGAACATTGTTGCTATATCATAAAAAAATATAGATATTAATAATGTTTTCAATTATTTCTAATTTTTTTTTTATATACTATAGAATTCAGCCATAGATTTTAGAAGCAGCGACCTATGCATTATGTGCCATTTTGGCACACAAGGTTTCTGTTTTTGAGATTGTAGTTCTGCCCTATGTGCCGTCTTAGGCTCGAAAGGACAATATATAGAGATAGATAGATAGAATTCAAGGTGAGGCAATTCTAGTTAATAAGCATTCTATCTATCTATCTATCTATTGACCTTTCGAGCCGTAGCCGGCCCATAGAGCATAGACCAAGATACTCCTTCTCTTATCTGAATTTTTGTTCTAGCAGTTTTCAATTCTTTTAAAGATATTTTATCAAATCTCGCCATTTGTCTCTGTTCTTTGCAAGCAGCTCTATCTCATTGAGCGAGCCGAATCCTGCTGCTCTTGCCTCTCTCATCAATGTTCTTCTCAGTGTCTCTCTGGGTCTTCCTCTTTTTCTCTTACCTGTTGTTTCCCATATGAGGGCTTGCTTTGCTATTCGGTTATTATCTCTTCTCATCACATGTCCAACATATGACCATCGTCTTTTCTTTATTAAGCATTAATTAAGTAATATTTATATTTTATATTTTAAAAAAAGGGTCTAATGTGTGATTTAATATTATAATCTACTTATGTTTTATAATACATAAAAAGTATCTTGAATAATTAGACTGTCCTTATATTTTATTGCATTTATTAATTATGTATAGCATACATTTTTAAAGTTGCAATTTTAAATGTTGTTGAAGGTAGTCTCATTTTATTTTAAGTTGTTAATTTTAACACTATGAATCACGTAAGGATGACTGATAAAATGGACTTGTGTTTGGATGATATTATTAAACAAAACTGATCACAGGGAGGAGGTAAAAGTGGACAAAAAATTTTCAGCAATGAATTTTATGAAAACTAAAATTAATAAACAAGACTATAATATTATTTATCTACCAGCGTAGCACATTAATTAGCTCCCTGGACATTTTCTTTATTCTATTTTGTAAAAAAAATATGCAAAATAAAGTAAGAAATAAAATGCTCACTATTCTAATGGTTCTTGTTTCTGACACTCTGGTGGTGTGTAAACATTAGTTGGATCAAAGTTTACATCAATCACATTACAAAACTGTTTGTAATTAATCTTTCCTTTGTCAAGCAAGCCATATTTTATGCAGAGGGCGCGTTCCTCTTCATCATTTAACTTCAGGGACAGAGTTTGCCAAAGGCAGCGAAAAAATTGAGGAGCTGTAGAGGGAAACATAAATACCATATTTTCATTATGTAGTTCAGAAAAATTATAGGTGACAGTTATTTCTGCTATTTAATTAAAAATATATAGAGTGAGACAAACAAACAAAATAACTTTAAAGAAACTTGAGAATATTTATAACATATTGTGATAAGAGTTGAATTTTTTTTAAATAAATTTTTTTGCTTTTTTAAATAGCAATATATATATATATATATATATATATATATATATATATATATATATATATATATATATATTAATTAACACTCAATACTAAGATTCAAATTTACCAAAGTTGTGTACTTAGTATACTTCTATATGGATCAGAAACTTGGACTACCTATGCAGGGCAGGAGAAAAGGATAACAGCTTTCATTCATGTGTGCTGCCTTCGAAAGATTATGAACATCAAATGGCAGGACAAAGTAACTGACACTAATGTCTTACAACAAGCCAAACTCCTATCCATCATGGCAACACTTAGAAGTTGAAGACTAAGAAGACTGGGATGTGTAAGAAGAATGGCAAACAATCGTATTCCCAAACAAATATTGTATGCCGAACTTAAAGACGGAAAGTGACCAGTGCTGTGATATAGGGATGTTTGCAGGGCTTCTTTGGGGAATTCTTTATCAGTAAAAGAAATGGAAAATCTGGCTGCAGATCACAGCACATGGAGAACAAAAATAAAAAATGGCACAGCAACTTTCGAGGCAGTACTGATATCAAATTCAGAAGACAAAAGGTGCAGGAGAAAGGAGACGATGCCAAGTACCACAAATACATCTTGTTCATTCTGTGGTCGGATTTGTCTATTCAATATTGGCAGACTCAGCCACAAGAGAAGCTGTTCAGCAAAACAGCATTTGGTATAAGACACTAAAATTTTTTAACTACTGACTTATCATGATTGCTTGCAGGCTCTCAAATGGAACTAAAGGGTAAAAGAAAAAGAGGCTGACCTAGAGAAACACTAAAAATAGCACTAAGTCTAGAGGAAGCATCAGTTCCTTGTTGAAATTGAACAACTTACCCCGAACAGAGTTCTGTGGTGAGAAACAATGCAGGTCATATGCTAGGTCAGATGCTTCATAACAAAGATAGTCTCACACAAAGAATCTAGAATTTCTATAAAAAGTAGCTCTTTTCTGCTTGAAAAAACAATTGATAGATAAACAGATAAATAGATATACCAACAGATAGACAGACAGACATACAGATAGATAGACCATTAGTCATTTTAATGTTAGAACCATATTGTGGGCTGCAATTACTATCTTACAATGAAGGAGGAACAGAGAATGGTACTAGAATAAGGATACAAAAAGCAAAAGGAGCCTAGGAAAAATATGGAAATCCAAAAAAGTTATGTTAAATACAAAAATAAAAATTTTCCACATCAATATTTAATCAGTCCTATTATATGGATGTGAAACATGGAGAACAACAAAAATAACAGTTATGAATAAACAAACATTCATTAGTATGAGTACTTCCATAGAAAAGAAGGATGGAAATAGTAAACTAACTATGGGAAGGTACCAGACAAATACTAGCAAGCGGGGCTGGTTGGTCTCAAGGCAAGATGCTGGCCTCATGATAGAGTGATTGTGGGTTCAAATCCCGGCTGCACCAGTATTTATGATTTCTCTCTTCGGCAACCACCCCTGGTCTCCCGGCTTTGAAACATCAATTTCTCATGGACGGAAAAAATGTAGTACCTCCGAAGACAGAGTTATCTGCCTGTGTGGCAAAGAGGGACCCCTGTGCACACAGCTGCCAAAGAAACACAGATTAACACACAAAATTAAGTTCCTAAACTCTAGGGACTCCGTCAGAGGTAAAAGTTGGCGAATGCAACAAAAAAAAAATACCAGTAGACAAAGAGATATGACAAAGACAAATTGCGCTGGATAGGACTCACATTGTGGAATCCAACTGAGAGTATTACATAACAAGCCCTTTTTTGGAATACCTGAGGGAGGAGGCAAAGGAGAAGGCCAAAACATACTTGACAAGACAGATGGTGAAGACTTGGAAAAGTCTTATAGGATTGTCACTAAGCAGAACAGAATGGAAAGTGTTTGTTGAAGACCTTTGATCCACAGAGAGTTGAAAAGAGGTAGAAGAAATACCTTTCTCTATTCTTCTTGAGGTTTAAATTTGCGCAAATGTAGTAATAATGTGCTTTCCTTATCAGAAGATCTCACCACTTAAGAAGCTACCATATGTGATAGAATACAATGTTGTAATTATTTACTCCCATTAATCCTTTGGTACTATATGTAAGTCCCACTTCTATATTTTGTTACTTAAAATTTTATTATATAATATTTTTGCTGTCTAATAGGAAAAAACAACAAAGACTAAAGTTATAGAAAGATGCACTAAAAGCATACAAATAAAAATGTTTCTACTTCCTTTAGCTATTTTACCTGAAATATATCCTGATCGCAGCTTGTCATAATCTTGAAAGAACTCATTGACACGAATCCTTTTAGTCTGAGCCAGGGTGCGAACACTGTTTTCCACATTGGATGCAACAGATGCTGCCGCCATATTATCTAAGTATAAATTAAAAATGTTTACAATAATGAATTCATACAAATACAATCATTAAAAAATGTTTAAACATAGATATTAGTATTTATTGATATTGTGTGCTTATCTATAGGGTGGCCATAAGTTATCCTTCTTTCTATTCTGTCTAATAAAAGAACAATTATATCCTTATTCACAACTGTTACAGAATGAAGAAAATAGAAGATAATGAAAGAGAAAGGAAAGAGTGTTTACAGTACACCAGGGACAAACTGGGTAGAAAAGCAGTTTAATATAAACAAACAAAACATTCAAAAGACAGATAAATTTGTGGCACGTATTGTGGACAAGGAAACATCATGTGCTACAGGTGATACCCTATCATCATCAAGCTATTGTAAGGAAAATAAAGATAAAACAGGACTCTAAAGATAGGTACTTGGAATGTGAGAACACTCATGCAAAAGGGTAAACTGGAAAACATCAAACAAGAAATGAAAAGAATGGGTTTACATTTACTGGGACTTTGCGAAATGAGATACACGGGATCGGGGAAGATATATTCTGATGAACATAAAATAATCTATTCTGGAGGCACTGAACACCAAAGAGGAGTAGGAATCATCTTGGATGCAGAAAGAGCAAGAACAGTGAAAGGCTTTTACACAATATCTGACATAGTCCTTTTAGTGAAATTGAATGAGAAGCCAATAGATTTAAATCTTATACAAGTTTATGCACCAACAGCAGACAGTCTTGAGGAAACAATTGATAAATTTTACGACGAGTTTAATAAGGCACTTTGTTAATGCAAACCACATGAAAACATCATAGTTCTAGGGGATTTTAATGCAAAAGTAGGAAAGGAAAGAGTTGAGAAAGTAGTTGGTCATTAGAGCTTAGGCAAGAGGAATGAAAGAAGTGACAAACTCATTGACTGGGCAAGAAAACACAACATGATGATAGGAAACACCTGGTTTAAGCAACATAAAACTCGCCACATTATAATCATGTATTGGTGTTAAAAAAATATGGGCACTAACAGTAAACACCATGTATTGTATGATGATGATTCAGAATATTCCTAGTAGCAAATGACACAACTGCAACACACAAGGCACTGACCATGACAGAGCTTTCTTCTTCTTCTTCTTTCTAATTTTCTTCATCATTAACACTATCTTCTTCTTCTTATATATAGTATATAGGTGAAAGTGACTGAAAGTCAGATCGTTAGTTTTAGTTTAGTGTAGTATGAACCTACTACAACTATTACAATAGCAAAGTAGTTTTTTTTAAACAAGTTATAACAGACTTCTGATTCTAATCTGTGCCAAGAACATTATTCTGTAAAGGTCTTGTTCAGTGTCCCAAATTATTTCTGCTCTGAGTAATGTTTCCTTACACTATATTCATTCACTCTTGAATCTGTCAATAATAGAAGACCCCATGGTTAGATTTAGAGGTTGGATTAGCCTGCAGCTAACCTTAAACCTTGTTGAAAAAAATAAAATTAAATGCATAAAAGCTAGAAACAGTTGATAGTTGATAATTCAAGAATGTTTGGTCAGTGAGGGAAGATCACTCGTTTAGCAGAAATAATTTGGGACACTAAACTGGATCTTTAAACATTATTCATATTATTATTATTAATAATATTCATTTTGAAAATAAATATTATTCATATTTATGTCAGTATTTTATTATATTTAAAATGTAATTATTTATTAGCAGATCCTCCCCTCCATACAATTATTTTTATCATTGGTCGGGATGCTCCTAACAGTCCTAACACCATGAGCAGGCATGCTCGCTTGTCTCATTTAATTTATTTATAACTAGGCTTACTAACTACTAACTCACAACAGCTTCGAACAACAGTCAACTGTACTTAACAAGTTGTTAGTTGCTGTTGAACATAACAAGTCCTTGAAAATATAAATATTAAATATTATAAAACTTATTATACTTATAAATTAAAACAAGGCAAGGATAACATAGAATTGAGAATATTGATGAAAACTCGTGAAACTACTATAATAAATTAAAAGATTGAATATACTTGTTTGTTTGTTTACTTATTTAAGTACAATACCTTTAAATCATTAAACTAATAAAAGACTTGTGCAGTTGTAATCATTGATGATTGACAGAGAACATCTACTAAAAAAAACTGTCTGGAAAACAGCGTCTCAGGTTGCCTAGTTACTTTGCCAGGTGAAATAGCTTCCGGTTTTAATGTTTTAAAAGTATTTAAAAGTACATATATAATAACGAAACAAATAATTGCCGATATGATTTATACTCTTCGCCAACTGAAGGGAAAATGCAAGTAACAAAGAAGACCTCGATTTACAGCCTTCGTTAACCTCACAATTCACAATGGTATTTGACACCGTGAGCAGAGCTGTTTCATACAGGGTGCTGGAAAATGATTACTGCCCTTTTACATTACTCAAGATGATCAAGCCGTTTCATAACAATGTTTGCCGCCATTCAGTTCGACGGTAGATCTTCCCAGCCCTTTTGGATGAGCTGTGGAGTCAAACAAGGATGTTTCCTTTCCCCTAATCTATTCGGAATATTTTTGGTTACCCTTCTACACAATGCGTTCGAACCCGTCTCTGGAGACATCTTTATCCGTACAAGATCGGATGGCTCAACGGTCAAAATTTAAAACAACTGAGACCCTTATCAAGTAGCTTATATTCGCTGATGATGCAGAACTGGTTGCTTACAATGAGTCCATACTGCAGTCAATGATTGACAATCTAGCTAGATCATGTGATTTATTCACCCTGTCAATAAGTATACAGAAGACGGTGGTGCTTCAACAAGGTGTACCCCGCAGCTATGAGCATATATCATTAAATAACACGCCCCTTGAATCTGTGAGAAAGTTCACCTGTCTCGGTTCTATGGTCACAGCCATTGTATTCGCTGGAGAAAAAATAAATTCCCGAATCGGAAAGGCAGCTTCCACATTGGTAAACTTAAAGATAGAGCATGGGCCAACACCAAATTAACACTTAGGACTAAGATTCAAATTTACCAAAGTTGTTTGCTTAGTGCACTTCTATACGGATCAGAAATGTGGACTACCTGTGCAGGGCAGAAGAAAAGTGTAACAGCTTTCATCTGCTTCGCCTTCGCAAGATTATAACATCAAATAGCAGGACAAAGTGAGTAAAAAAAAGTAAAGTACCCCCGTCACGCCAAGTGGCGTATAGGGAATATGGTGTTAGTGACCATACATTTTACAGACCTTCGGCACATGATTTTTGGGGTAGTGTGGTCGGTATTACGCCCGTGCCGCTTCACTTTCCCAGAAAATAATCCGGTACCCATTAAAGGCAGGGTGAACCCGGAAGCCGTTGGTTAGGATCCAACCCTACCCCTTGTCCTTTGTAGTCCAGTTCACTAACCACTGAGCTATCGCGGCTCCCTAGGACAAAGTAACTAACTCTAATTTCTTACAACAAGCCAAACTTCCGTCCATCACGGCAACACTTAGGAGTCGTAGTAGACTAAGGTGGTTGGGTCATGTAAGAAGAATGACAAACAAATGTATTCCCAAACAAATATTGCAAGAGCGAACTTAAGGGCGGAAAGAGACCAAAAGGCAGACCAGTGCTGAGATATAAGAATGTTTGCAGGGCTTCTTTGGGTTAATTCTCTATCAGTGAAAGAAGCTGGGAAAATCTGTCCGCAGATCGTAGCACACGGAGAACAAAAAATATAAAAATGTCACAGCAACTTTCAGGGCAGTTTCGAAATCAAATTCAGAAAACAAAACGCGCAGGAGAAAGGAGACGATGCCAAGCATCACGAATACATCTTGTTCATTCTGTGGATGGATCTGTCTGTCCAATATTGACTGACTCAGCCACGAGAGAAGCTGTTCAGCAAAGCAACATCCAGCATAAAACGCTAATATTTTTACCAAAGTACTGATTATTATGATTGCTTGCCCACCAACCGTCTGTCAAGACGCCACACACAAACACACACACAAAACTGGTGCAATTTAATGTGATGATCATTGCACAATAAACCTTTTGGTTATGTAAGGCCCCGGTATCACTGCAAACGAATGAGAATCCATAATTGCTCAACCGCCCGTGCCAGTGGAATCATCCGAATTACTAACTCATCTCCCAAACAAAGAAAGGTAGCTGTAGTCCCCATCATAGCAGTCTCAGCACACGCCAAAATACATAAGGCGAAACCGCGCAGAAAGTGAACACAGGGAATAGGCAAATAATTGCGATGCTGCGGTAAAGCTGGTAGCAAGAAGCCAGTGGTGGGGAGTGTTAAACACTCCAAGGTATGAAGACAGTTTTACAAGGGAGGAACACAACACAATACTGACGTTTCGGCCTGTGGCCTTCTTCGGAGTACAAGGACAACGAAACAAACGGTGAAACACAATTATCTATAACTACATGATCAGAAGAATGGAGAGGTGGACAGAAAAGAAGAAAGTAAGATGTAGAAAAATGAAAAAAGAAGAAAGCTACATCAGGGGAGATAGGATGAGTGTTAAGATGTATAAATTAGAAAGAATAGGAGAATATATATATATATATATATATATATATATATATATATATATATATAAAATGGTATCACTTAGCTCAAATAACTGGTCTGTCCGCCGGGAACGAATCGAAAGAATGACCACATAGACAGGAATCCACGTGCCGAAAAAAGGGGAACAAGAATCGTGGGAAACAAATGAGAAAAAGGGGGGGGGGGGCGCCAGACCAGTGTCAAAACACCGGTCGGGATGAAAAGAAGCTCAAACAAAAGCATAGGAGAGGCCTGGCAAAGGGCGGTAGACGGAGAAGATAATAGGATCATAAAACTACAGGAGCCTAACAGAGAGGGGGTGGGGGGCTAATACAAACAGAGGAATCGGAGAGGATAGACAGGTAGGGAGAGGGAAGAAATACTGATACGAGGAAGAGAAATGAAAAGGAAGAATAAGAAAGGAAAGAATCATATATAGGAAAATAGGATCGGAGGAGAGGCGGTGGGTCAGGAGAGAATAGATAAGAGAGGGAGTCAGAAAGAGAATAATAGAGGGATGGTAGGCAAGAAGTGGGGCCCAGTGAGGTAGAGAGGGAGTCAGAAAGATGAGAATAATAGAGGGATGGTAGGCAAGAAGTGGGGCCCAGTGAGGTAGAGAGGGAATCAGAAAGAAGAGAATAATAGAGGGATGGTACGCAAGAAGTGGGACCCAGCGAGGTAGAGATGTAGGGAACGGAGAGACAGGGGCATACTAGGAATGCATATATAAAGAGGAGTAGGAAGTATACATCAGAGGAGGACAGGTAAAAGATAGGAGGAGAGGCGGTGGGCCAGGAGTGGATAGGTAGAGAGGGAGTCAGAAAGAAGTGGAGAAATAGAGTGATGGTACGCAGACGGTAGTGCCTAAAGAGGTAAGGAAGTGGGGAAACGGAGAGACTAAGGGATACAAAGAGAAGTGGAGTGAGAGTGTCTAGTGAACAGACACGTACAGTCCTAGAACCGGGTAAAAGGGGCGGGTGTTATGTAGGAAAAGTAGGGTAGAGAAGTGGTGACACAAGAGAATAGAGAATCCAGGGAGTAGATGAATAAAGGGCAATGGGAAGTATCCATCAGAGGAGGAGAGGTAATAAAGCGATAAGGAGGAGATGGACATAAAGGTAGTCCGCAGAAAGGTGGGGGGGGGGTTTAGGGTAAAGGAAGAAGAAGGGGTGATGATGGATAGATCCAAGAGGATAGGGGTAAAGAAAAGGGATAGATAGGGGGCAGATGAACATAAATGTGAGATAAGAAGAAGAGTACAGGGGTGGGAGAAGGGTACAGAGGAAGAGGGGTCCTCAGAGGACCGGGATACATTGATGCCGCGGGGGGTGAGGCCACCCCAACGAGCGATCAGGCGGTGCTCAAGAGTGAGACGACTGTGGTGATCCGAAGAGCACGATACTAAGCCCGTGACCAGGACATCAGTCTTCCCCTGATGGCCCCTCGAGTTAAAGTGGGCTGCTACAGGAGTGCTAGCTTCTCGGGTAAATGTTCACGACACCTATCGCGGATCCGTCGACCAGACTGACCGATGTAGGTTAACTTGCATCGCTTACAGATGATGGCATAAATTATGTTACGCGAAGTGCAAGTGAATCCCTCTCTGATCTCGAAAGGACCATTAGGAAAGAGAACATTATCAGTCTGGAGAACGTGGTCACAGGTTTTGCACACTCTGCGGTTGCGGGTAGTACCTCGATGGCTAAGGGGGCAGCAGGAAGACGGCCCCTGACAAGTAAGTCACGGAGCTTCTGGTAACGTCTAAAGGCCACCAGTGTTGGGTCGTGGAAGAGCAGACGAGTAGTAGGCTCAGATCGGAGAATAGGGAGGTAGCGGTGGATGGTCCTAATCACAGCGTAATGGTGAGGGTGATAGGTGAGGGCGAGTACTACTCTATCCAAGGGGGGATGAGTAGAGGGGGTAAGAGCAGACTGACGAAAAAGTGTGGAGAACTCGACGCAGGGCAAAGAGGAGAGCTGATTCTGGATAGAGGCGTCGGCGGAAGAAATCAAGCATGAGGTGGGCATTGTGAAAGAAATCTTCATCGTCTTGGCAAAGACGACGAAGTCTGAGAAGCAGAGAATATGGAAGAGAGTTCTTACAGGATGTAGGATGAGAGGAGTCGTAGCGGAGGAAACGGTGGGAATCTGTGGTCTTGTAGAAGACCGAGGTGAGAAGATGAGAGGTGCCCAAGGAGACTGAGATATCTAGAAAAGATACGGAGGAGGTGGAGATGTGGTAGGTGATGTGGATAGAGGCGTGGAAATGTCCGACATAATCGATTAAACGAGAGATCTCATCCTCTGGAAGGTCAGTCAGACCGATGCAATCATCGATGTACCTACGATACATAAGGGGAAAGGGCCCTGGTATGTTTGGATGATTTGGTGCTCTAGATAACCTATGAAGAGACAAGCATAGCTAGGGCCCATTTTAGTGCCCATCGCCACACCGCTAATCTGGGTGAAAAAATTGCCATTGAACTCGAAAGAGTTGAGGTTCAAGACTAATGCCGCTAGACGGAGGAGGACGCCAGTGGCGATGGAAGGTTGGATCCTACGGTCCGTGAAAAACTGAAGAGCTAAAAGGCCGTCGGAGTGGGGAATGGAGCTCTCTGTTGAACTGTTAGACCTTGCACACTGCATTGTGTCTCGCCACACTACTCTGTTCAACTGTTAGACCTTGCACACTGCATTGTGTCTCGCCACACTACTCTGTTCAACTGTTAGACCTTGCACACTGCATTGTGTCTCGCCACACTACTCTGTTTAACTGTTAGACCTTGCACAGTGCATTGTGTCTCACCACACTACTCTGTTCAACTGTTAGACCTTGCACAGTGCATTGTGTCTCGCCACACTACTCTGTTCAACTGTTAGACCTTGTACACTGCATTGTGTCTCGTCGTACTACTCTGTTCAACTGTTAGACCTTGCACACTGCATTGTGTCTCGCCACACTACTCTGTTCAACTGTTAGACCTTGCACACTGCATTGTGTCTCGCCACACTACTCTGTTCAACTGTTAGACCTTGCACACTGCATTGTGTCTCGCCACACTACTCTGTTCAACTGTTAGACCTTACACAGTGCATTGTGTCTCGCCACACTACTCTGTTCAACTGTTAGACCTTGCACAGTGCATTGTGTCTCGCCACACTACTCTGTTCAACTGTTAGACCTTGTACACTACATTGTGTCTAGCCACACTACTCTGTTCTGGGCGTGTGGCTCAATCTCGGCGAAGGAGCTGTTGCTGGCTGTTGTTGCCTCTCACTTGAATGTTCTTTGTGGTATTTTAGTGTTCTTTTTTAGATTAAATATACTTCCATGTATTTAAATTTAGATATCTTTAGTTTTCATTTCAAATGAACAGGTAAGAGACGAATCAGACAACTATACGTATCGAACTTTATAAGAAGTTGAAAATACATTGGTCATGTAACCATGGATGAAGAAAGACTTCCCATAAGATATTCACGTGAAAACCTTGTTGTAAAAGAAAACAAGGCAGACCAAGAGTATCGCTATGCGGAAAAAAATTACTAGGTAAAGTACGCGACTTGAATCGGCGTTTTAGCACGCGAGTTTTCACCCATATGTATTCGGCCGACTATCCAGAAGTGTTAGAAGACTTCTGGATAGTGTCGCTTCAAGCATCGAAACTCACGATGCGGAATTTCTCACCTTCCCTGAGCGTTACCCTGGTACCCAGTTCTGCCAGTGGCTAAGTCGACAGGTTGGGGGGGGGGGTATTTTTTCCCAACCACGAGTACAACTCACACTGCTTCCAGGGGTAAATGAACACGGGTTGTCCGGACGTCAGTAGCCCAGTCGGATAATCCAACTAGGCTACAGAGGGTCAAATTACAAGGGAAGGCTCAACCATGGGTTAAGAAACAATAAAAAGTAGCAGTAAATCCCTAGTCAATCGTGGAGAAATATGACTTCCGCCCTATGTGTCGTCTTTGACTCGAGAAGAAAATGAATTAATTAATCTTTGGTTAAAAATTTAAGGTGACGTCAGGGAGATTGGACTTCTCCACCATTGAGTTTTTCAGAAAACAAAGTAAAAAGTCAATAATGTAGGGGTACATGCAAAGTACCACTTTCTTTTAACTTGTGTTAAATGTTTTTAGCCGTGAATCGGCTGCTCTATACAGCTCATGCAACTTTGCGTAACAGATAATAGTGAATGTTACATGGAGAAGAAGCCAATTACTTCATCATTGTCACATCTTTTAGCACTAGATTCCCAAAGTGCTGGAGTCAAAGTAAAAAAAAAAAGGTTAATAATTCCTGGAATTCAAATGACGTCATGTTAACAAATACAATATATAGTATAATATAGGTGTATAAAATATATACGTATATATTACGATCGATATATAGCAATGTAAATTAAAAGTTAATATTGGTTGAAAATAAATGTTACATAGTAATAAAATTCAATGTATCGGTGGCATTTTCCAAACTTTTCGTCTCATTGTTTCGTTGAATGATAGTAGACCGCATGTAGTATAGGACTTGAAGGCGAGATTTAGTTTGCGCATAATAAGGGTCATGTGACCAGTTTCAATTGAGGCTAGAGCTCGCGTGGGAGAGCAATCGCGAAGGGGTTCTCTATACAAAAGAACGTGTCTGGCAATAATGTCGGACGAAATGCAGCAAGATGGGGTAGATCAGTTTGATGGGCAAACTGGTAATGGAGACAGTGTTGATCAGAATCAAATGGTAGTTGATGATGACGATGATGGCGACGACGACAGGTGAGTTGGTGCGGTTTACGAAATTCATGAAATAATCCAAGCGGCGAGGACTTTGTAAAGTGTGGATTAAAAAAATGGCCGTCTTTTTTCGGAAGGTCGTCGTGTATAAACTAATGGGTTTTGAGAGTTTGATGCAAACAACCCTTTATGATATATGTTTACAATTACAGTAGTGCAATCTGATGATACTTATTTCAAACAAATGTCTGAGGGTATGCTTGACACTTGCAATTTCAATCTGCATTTTATAATACAAAATAATCCATGCTCTGTCTGTGGGACCATAAAATACTCAGATACTGAATCCAGTTCAGAACTGAGTTCAATTCTCCCTGAGTCCATGGGTAGTGAGTGAGTTAAGTGAGACTGACTTCGTGAACTCTGTTAAGTGCACAGTTTTAATACTGACTACTGTGACTACTTCTAAAACACAAATTTGGACAAATATTTTACTGAGTTGAGTTTGAGATGCCAGTGGGAAATAAAAATAAAAACTGTAAAGTTTAAAGTTAAATTTTAAAAAAAGTATTCTAATCAATGTCACTACTAATCATAATGACTGACTATTAATAATAATAATGAGACTTCAGTAATCTGAGTAAACTATAACTATTACTATAACAAAATCATGTATGACTGGTCTAACTTGTATTATAACAGACAATTCAAACATAACTACTATTAATATACTATCACTCATAATAATAGTGATTACTGACTATTACTTATTCTTATTATTTACTACTTAGTTTAATTTTAATATCTATGAAGAATCCATGTACTATAATTATAATATAATCATAATGAATAATGTACTAATTAGACAATTACTTTTATTATTTATTTATTAGTCCAACGAAAAAAAAATTAGATTGATTTCATTTAGTTTTAGATTAAAATTAAATGAAAGACAATTGAATAAGAAGTTAGTGTTACTTAGGACTAAGACTAGTCATAGTGTCTAGTTAGACAAGAGACAAAGACGACATTTAGCTTAGTCTTTGAGTAACACAGATAGTTGAGATAGTAAGAAAGTGAAATCAGAAGTTAGTGATTTGTTTGTAATTGAATCATATAGTATAGTTATAGATTATAATGATAATTTGATAACATCATCATCATCGGGTGCCTTCTCCACAACGAAGGTTGGCTACCATCCATGGATCGCCATTCTACTCTGTTTCTTGCTTTGATGGTGCAGGCTGTCTTAGATTGACTTGTCCATCTTTTGATGTTTCTTTCTCGTCCATGTTGTTAGTCTTGGTCTGCCTCTTTTACCTTGTATTTTCCTTCCAATATTACTTTTAGTAGGCTGTTGTGTCTTTTAACATGCCCCAAAAATTTCATTTGTCTTGTGTCTTGTGACAGATTTGACTTGTCTTAATTGTATTTAGTAGTTCTCTTTTTATTTTCAGTTGTTTTAAAACTTCATCGTTTGTTATCTTTTCTTTCCATCCAATTCTACCTATTCTTCTATAAATCCACATTTCAAAGGCTTCAATTTTCTGTTCTGTTTTCTTGTCTAATGTCCATGTTTCTCTGCACCATACAGGAATATTGAGAAGATGTAACATTTTCAATGATTTTGCCATTCTTAGTCTTAGTTTCAGCCCTGCTGATATTTGTTTTGTTGTTAGTATATTTTTCATGGCATTAAAATTACTTTTTGCCATATCTATTCTTTTGTTTATTTCAATTTTACATTTTCCATTTTCCATCATTGGTTATAAGATATAGTACGTCCCAGGTAGTTGTAGCTCTGGACTGTCTCCAGATGTATTCCTTCAACTGTAATATTTAATTGTAGGTCTTGAGAATTTTCTATGTTTATGATCATAGTTTTAGTCTTTATGATATTCATATTTCTTTTTGATATTCATTTTATATATTCAATTGTGATAACAATCATAACATAGCCGAGCCTCCATCTCAAACTAATACTTTACTTTACTGTTAAATTCATACCAGCAGCAAAATGGCTGAAGGGTGTTGTTAGATAGACAAGTAACTACACTATTGTAATTGTATATATATTATAAACAAGTATGGTCTGGAGACAACATCATTGAATTTATAGGTTATGAGTGTTTTTACATTTTTTTTTGTGTGGTTGTCATTGTGTCAAATCAGCTGTACAAACATAAGGCAGTGATAATTGGATTATTAGGCTCACATCCAGGTCACGCTCCCTGCCATTTATGATTTGGATTTGGGGACAAAACCACTATGACATAAGCTAAATTATGGCGAATAATTTAAAAAAAAAACTAGATCATGTAATTCTATCTATCTATTGACCTTTCGAGCCGTAACCGGCCCATAGGGCGTAGACCAAGATACACCTTCTCCTATATGGATTTTTTTGTTCTAGCAGTTTTCTTTTAAAGATATTTTATCAAATCTCGCCATCTGTCTCTGTTCTGTGCAAGCAGTTCTATCTCATTGAGGGAGCCGACTCCTGCTGCTCTTGCCTCTCTCATCAATGTTCTTCTCAGTGTCTCCCTGGGTCTTCCTCTTTTTCTTTTACCTGTTGTTTCCCATATGAGGGCTTGCTTTGCTATTCGGTTATTATCTCTTCTCATCACATGTCCAACGTATGACCATCGTCTTTTCTTTATTACTGAAGATATTAGTGGTTGATTGGCGATTTCTCTAATTTCCTCATTTGTTTTGAATTCGTTCCATGCTATACCAAGTATTTTCCTTAGACATTTATTTTCAAATGCGTTCAACTTTGTTTCTATATCCCTTGTTGTTTTCCAGCTTTCACACGCATACGTAAGGGTTGATAGTACATTTGATTTGAATAGCCTAAGTTTTGTGTTTGTGCTGATAAGTTTTGATTTCCACAACTTTTCAAGGCTTCTGAAAGACATTGCTGCTTTAGCTATTCTGATTTTAATTTCTTTGCTCGTATCCCCTTCTCGATCAATGTGACTTCCAAGATAGATAAAGTGATCGATCTCTTCTACTGGTTTGTTTTCCATGTATATTTTGTCACCTGTTGGAATTAAACTAGTCATGACTTTAGTCTTTTCATGATTGATCTCAAGCCCAATTTTGCTGGCTATTGATGATAGTTCATTTGTGTTTTCCTGCATCGTTTTTATCTGACTGCTGATGAGGACTATGTCATCAGCAAAGTCGAGGTCCTCCAAATGGTCTCCTTGTATCCATTCGATGCCTTTATTACCAGTGCAGCATTTCTTCATTATGAAGTCCATAACAATTCCAAATAACAAGGGCGATAAAATACATCCTTGTTTAACCCCAGTTTCTATTGGGAAACATTCGCTCAGTCCTTCCTCTGTTCGAACTGCACATGTGTAACCATCATACATGTCTTTGATAATATTTATGATTTTTGATGGTAAACCATATTGCTTCAGAATTTTCCACAAAGAATCTCTATGAATACTATCAAATGCTTTTTTGAAGTCGATGAAGTTAAGTACAAAAGGTTTTTGCTTTTCAATGTGTTCCTCCAATATAAGTCGTAGAGTGAAAATGTGGTCAATACAGCTTCTCCCTTTTCTAAACCCAGCCTGTTCTTCACGCATTACTGTATCTATTGAATCCTGTATTCTATTTAGGATGATTTTGCAGAATAACTTTGAGGCAACTGACAAAAGTGTCACGCCTCTCCAGTTGTTACAATCTCTAAGATTGCCCTTTTTTGGGATCTTAACAATGATTCCTTTTTTCCATTTATGAGGCGTCTTCTCTGTTTTCCAAATGATGTTGAACATTTTTTGGAGATGTATTAGATTATGGCTATCAATTGCCTTGAGGATCTCAGCTGTTAACTTATCCTCTCCAGCAGCCTTGTTATTGGTCATAAGCTTTAAGGTGGTTTCTATTTCACTCAAGGTGAAGTCATCTAAATTTACATTTAATTCTGCTGCTGGTGTTTCAGTTTCAAAATCTATTAAACTGTGGGGTAGTGGACGGTTAAGAATTTCTTTGAAGTGTTCCGCCCAACGGGCTTTTATGTCTGCGCTTGTTGTTAGCATTGATCCAGATTTGTCTAGAATTGGTGTTCCACTGGATGTATAGGTGTTTGTCAGCATCTTTTGCACAGTATAAAGAGTTCTGCTGTCTCCTGTAATTGCAGCTGTTTCTGCTTTCTCTGCCAAATTGTCTATATAAGCTCTTGTATCTCTTCTTGCTGAACTTTTCACTTTGTTGTCTAATTCTTTGTATGTTGCTTTTGCCAGAACCTTTCCAAGATCTGTCTTTACATTAGTCATGGCTCTCTTCGCTTCTCTTCTTTCTTTGATGTATTTCCACGTGGTGTCTGAGATCCAAGCTCGTTTTTCCATTTTCTTCAGTCCAGCACTTGCTTCTGCTGCTGTCATTAGTATTTTGCTCTGTGAGTCCCACATCTCATTGATATCTAAGTCTATTTCACCGAGTGCTGTATAACAATTACTTAGCTCTATGTTAAACTTTTCCTTTATGGCTTCATCTTTCAGTTTATGACTATCAATTTTATGTGTAATTGACCTCTTCTGTTGGTTTCTAAATTTTAATCTTATTTTCCCAATGCACAGGTTGTGGTCACTATTAACATCAGCACCTCTGTAAGCTCTTACATCTATTAATGATGATCTGAATTGTTGTTTAATACATAGGTGGTCAATTTCAGATTGACAGATCATGTAATTACAGGCAGCAAAAATATTTGACGATATCACCATGAAATTTACCACACAATACACATATGTAGAAATTATGGTCTCTGAATCTAAATAGCCATTTTACACTACACTACATATCATTTGATTTATGTCACACGTCACAGTGCTAAATTGCAGATGCTGACCACTCCAGCCAGATTTTGCACGCCATTTTAAATGGCTTAGAGGGTGTCCGGTTAGCGCAATCGATAGGCGGTTGGCTTACCACGGCAACAGCCGGGGTTCGTACCCTGGCGAGGACACCTGGGTTTTACTAATTCCCTAAAAATTAGTACCTCTGAAGTCGGAGTAAATCTGCCTGCATGGCGAGGGGCATCCTGTAATGGGATAAAACAGACTTTGCACGCAAAAATTCAGTCCCACAAAATTGAGTGGGTGGGACTTCGTCAGAGGTCAAAGCTGACGAAAGCGAACAAACAAATGGCTTAGAGAGTGCATCAATTTAATGTCGAGGGCTACCGATCAAAATAGCAAGAAGTGGCCATCTTTTTCAGAAGGTCGTATATAAAACTAATGGGTTTTGAGAGTTTAGTGCCAACAACCCTTTATGATATATGTTTACAATTACAGTAGTGCAATCTGATGATACTTATTTCAAACAAATGTCTGAGGGCATGTTTGACATTTGCAGTTTCAGTCTGCATTTTAAATAATACATAAGAATCCATACTCTGTGGGAACCTTAATGAATCCAGTTCAGAACTGAGTTCAATTTTGAGTCCATGGGTAGTGAGTGAGTTAAGTGAGACTGACTTCGTGAACTCAGTTAAGTGCACAGTTTTAACACTGACTACTGTGACTACTTCTAAAAACTCAAATATTCTAGAGTTGAGATGCCAGTTGGAAATAAAAACAGTTACAATTTAAAGAGTATTACACTAATGAAACTTCAGTAAACTATAACAAAATGTATGACTAGTCTTGTATTATAACAGACAAGTCAAAAATAACTACTATATCACTATAATAATGAATACTGACTATTACTACATAGTTTAATATCTATGAAGAATCCATGTACTATAATGTACTAATTAGACAATTACTTTATTAATAATATTTATTAGTTCAATGAAAAAAATTAGATTGATTTCAATTAGATTGAAATTGAGAGGCAATTGAATAAGAAATTACTTAGACCAGTGTCTAGTTAGACAAGACAAAGACACTTAGCTTAGGCTTTGAGTAACAGATAGTAAGAAAGTGAAATCAGAAGTTAGTGATTTGTTTGTAATTGAATCGTATAGTTATAAGTTATAATGATAATTATGATGTAATATTAGCTCCATCTGAAAGTACTACTTTACTTTACTCATTTACTGTTTATTTCATACCAGCAGCAAAATGGCTGAAGGGTGTTGTTAGATATCAAAGTAACTACACTATTGTAATTGTGTATATAATATAAACAAATATGGTCTGGAGACAATATCATTGAATTGATAGGTTATGAGTATTTAAAATTTTTTGTGTGTGGTTGTCATTGTGTCAAATCAGCTGTACAAACATGAGGCAGTGATAATTGGATTATTAGGCTTACATCCAGGTCATTTTGGATTTGGGGGCAAAACCACTGTGACATAAGCTAATTATGGCGAATAATTAAAAAAAAAAAATAGATCATGTAATTACCGGCAGCAAAAATATCTGATATCACCCTGAAATTTACCACACAATACACATATGTAAAAATGGACACTGAATTTAAATCGCCATTTTACACTACCTGTCATTTGATTTATGTCACAGTGCTAAATTGCAGATGCTGACCACTCCAGCCAGATTTTGCACGCCATTTTAAATGGCATAGTGAGTGCATCAATGTAATGTCGATGGGTACCGATCACAATAGCAAGAAATTGGGTGGTCATATCATAGGTACATCACATTGCTGACAATGCCATTTTCTGAAGTTCTGGAAATTAGGCAAACTGACCAATTGAAAACCGGTACTCAATATCCAACATCATCTGAAGACTCATTCATTATAAATCGTTTTCCTGTGATTCACCCTAAAGATTAATGGGCCTAAAGCAGTTTAACAAAGAGCTCCATCCACCAATATTATATGGAGCCAAACCAATTGAAATCGAATTACAATTGTTCTATATTTTTCTGCTTCGTGGTAGCATTTCTGTACTATTTCCGATTATGTATAAGTAAAATAAGTGGATATTTAGCTTTACCATCCACTTCTACATAGAAGTGCAGTTTAAAGTGATCTGTAATTGGGTTATGAAGTTATCAAGTATAGTAAGTATGAATCAACAATTTTTAACACACCATTTCCCCAGGAAAACAATGGAGTCATGTCTCGGTCACTGTGATTCTTAGTGTGCACTGTCGATTTTGAATTGTCAATAAAAAAGCTAGTATGATTAAAATAACAATTATATTTAGATTTGGTATCCATTTCTACTTAAATTGGTGAAGTTTCAAAGTGATTTGTGTTGGGTTATGAAGTTATTGGCAATTAATTGATCTCACCATTTTTCCCCTTGACACAATGTTGATTACGGGTCATTGATTTAGGGCCAAAACATTAGGACATGCATACTTGTACTTATATCTGTGATAGATATAACACTAACAGTCATTATCTCTAAGTTACAAATCTTTTTTACTTGATTTGTTTCTTTTCGCTAGAATTAGGGGGTCTTCTAGTGACAGTTTGAGAACCACTGAATAATGTGCAGTGTTTACTCAAGGAGACACAAAACTTCTGAACTGTTCAGAACTTAATTTATTGGACTAAACTTGATCTTTACCCACACTGTTATGCTGCTTTTAATGACTTTGAAGCTGACAAAGTGCCCAAGGTTGACCAGAAAACCTGGATGTAAACTTTTTGTAAAGTAAGATATCAAAATATCTAATAATTGAGGTTCTTTGATAACAAATGTATAATTTATAAAAGTCTATACATCTATTATGTAAAAAGTTATGCAGTTTTAAGTGCCAAATTACACATTTTGTTGTTTTAATTAGTCATGCCACCTTGCACATTTTTGCAGGCTGAAACAAGTAGCATACATGCCAAAAATAACAAAGAAGCCAAATCTGGGTCAGCAATAGGTCTAATATTACAACCATATATCTTAAAACGAACATGACGTCATGACATTGGGTCAGCATGGATCAATTGACCATCAATTCAATTAAAATTAATGATCTTATCAATTTCACATAGCTTTCAAAATGCCTCAGTAGTTGGAATAGATGGATGATTATCAAAATGTCCATATTAACTAACTTTCTCTGAGTTTTTCTTTTTTAAAATAATTTTTCAATGACACAGAATTGTGAAACGCATGTCGCTAGATCAGGTGACTCAGCTCAGAGGATAAATTTAGTAAAAACTTATGCATATCACATGACCTTGAAACTTCACATACTTATGTGCCACATGCTAAATCTAAATATCCACACAAATTTGCTTAACTTTACTAAATATCATAGAAAATTACAGGCAAGGTGTGGAAAAGCATGCTTTTAACAAGTATTGGTAGTACAGATTCAGATTGAAACTTTGCCATTATTGAAAGGAAGTACGAGGTCATTTTCTATATTTACCAGTTAAAACTTGAACTAAAACAAACAAAATAAGAATGGCTTTTCAAATGGTATATGATTTTCTACCCATGTATTTTTCATAGCAATACTAACTTCCTCAGAACTTGGGTCCTAGGAGATAAAGTAGCAACAGGGCCTCTAGTATTTAAAAAAAAAATATTTTTGTTTAATTTTAAATGACATATAGTTGTTGATTAAATGAAAGCAAAATAATGCCCCATTCATGTCTGAAAGTCAATTATTAATTTAAAAATTTTGCTTTTTTGGGTGACTAAATGTAGGTACTTTGATAAACAAAACACACGATCTAGGTATTTCAATCTTCCTGCTGACCTATTTTAACTAGTTGGGATGCTGTTCTTGACCGAAAGTGTCCAAAAAGAGGTCCTACTTTTAACAAGAATTTCTGAAAGGTAGCAGATGGCAATGCATCGAAATAAAGGTCAAGCAATCCTTGACATTATGAACTATCCCAACAGATTTAGACTTAGTGATTCTCCAATTACAGCTGTTTGCACACTTTATTGGTAAGCTTTTTTTTAATAAACAATGATGTTACATGATCATTTTGATACAGGAAATGCAATGATCGCAGAAGATAAAAGAAACCAATATGAATAATCTGATGTTTTGTGCATATCACTATGCGTGTGAATTTTAAAAGTAATCTTGACCAGCCCAGCTGGAAATTTCTGTAGCAATAATTTAAATGAGGAGAAAAAACCATAATCCTATAATGGCAGCTTATGCTGCCTTGACTGGCTTTTCAAATATTCACAGATTAACAGATGGTGTCATTAAAATTGCTTAAATTGATTAATGCAATATGGTTATTTTTATTGTTAATTTTGTTTTTCAAAATTGTGTGAGATGTGAATGAGATCTAACCAACAGGGAATGTAATTTGAAATGTATGAGACATCACTTGCTAATAAAATGACATTACTGTATGCCATTGTTTTACCTTATAACAAACACAGGAATCAGATGTGGTAATTATTTCCATGCTTAGGTTTGATTTATGGCCTGAAATACAACCTTATCGTCGCTATGGCTACCTGAGGTTACGTTGTCTTTTCACACATAGGCAGTCAGCCCATCATTCCAACCCTACATGTAGCTTCCTTTAAGCATCGTTCGCTACCTAACCCATGTTACTAAGGTTTGTTTGATGTCTCACTGACAGCCAAAGAGATTTCCCCAGTCATAAAAAAAAAATATATAAATTTCTTGAAAATCGGAGAAATTTATTTTTTAAAAAAAAAACAGTTGCGTTCTTACAATACGTTTGTAATTTTTACAAAGCACACATGGTGTTTTAAAAAAAAATCCAACACTCAGGGGTCACCAGAAGGAATAATTAGGAAGGTGTGGGGGGGGGGGGGATGTTTGACTGTGACAAACTGTTTAATTCCAAGAATTTGTATTTTGAAATAGTAAATTTTGCAAAGTGTCTTAATGTAGGGTTAAATTGACTTAATTTAAAATATAAATATTAAAAATTAATAAAAATAAATATAATAAAGAAAACACCAGAATTAGGTGTTTTCTTTATTTCTACTATAAAGGGCTATCTAGCTGTTACGCATTGATTATGATTTCAGGTTTAAAATATTGTTCTTAAATTTTGGCAAAAATATCTCTTTAATGATGCTATTGTTTTAAAAGGCATAATTGAACAGTGCTGTTTGAAGTTAAATATGCTATGAAAACAAATATAGATCATAGAGGTTATAGCCAATTAATTATGACTAGTCATAAACAATTTAGGGGGACTGTGTTAAGACAGCCAGCCTGTGGAAAACAAGACCGCTGGCTCGAATCAGATCCCGCCGGCTCGAATCAGATCCCGCCACAAGTGGTGGGAATTTTTCTCTTGGAATCTGGTTTCATCATGGCTTTGCCCTCCCCTGAGAGATTTGATGTCTAGCCTACCTTGATTAATGACAAAACACAGGTGGTATGTGTACACATGCTAAAGAACCCTTGGCAGCTGAAAGTTTAAAAGTAGGCCAAAAATGAGTACTACCTGGCCAAAGACGGATATGTCAGGTTTATGTGAAAGGACAGATGCCAAAAAAGCAGCAACACAACACATTCATACTCACTTGATGAGAACATGTTTAGAAGAAATAACACATAATACATTAAAACAATGTTTTATTAAGTGTGGTAGTCTTCACTTATTAAAAAAATCTGCTTTTGGTTTAAAGATTTCTTTAAAATTAAATACTTAGGTAAAAATACACAATAAATCAAAATATATTTTTGTTAATGCTTCAGGTATTTTATTGACACTATTTAAATTGACACACACCACATAACATTGTAAGCTGCTGTAGTAAGATTCTGGATCTTAAGTCATTGGATTGGATAATTTAAAACATTACAGTAAAACTGTTAGTATACAGGTTTTTGTTCTTAGCAAATTTAACACACTAATGATAAATTTAATTGTTAACCTTTGTTGATTTTTGTTGTTGTGGTTTTACTGTTGTCTCAATGTGCGTTCTAAATAATGTCAAACCTTTCAGACAGGAACAACATTTATCACAACTGCTTGTTTTAGGCTCTTTGTGCCATTTTAGTAATAATCATGTAAATTGTATTTGCATTTATGGATGCATTTGCAGGAATCGGTACATTTCACTCATCCTAAAGTTAGAATTGTTTGTTTTATGAAAGTATTTAAATTTGTTACATTGCACACAAAATGTGAAATTAACTTAAATAAAATTGTGTTTGAATAACACTTTTATTAGAATAGTATGTAAAATAATACTAATAGAATAATTTAAATAATATGTAAAATAATACTAATAGAATAATTTAAATAATATGTAAAATAATAAGAAAACGTTCTGAAAGAGGTCAGAGCAAAAACTTATAACTCCCTATAAATTTGCTTTTGTAGATTTTTTCTGGTACTGCCCACACTCATGGATAAAACCTGATGGTGATCAGCCTTGTTGGTCAATCTTATCTACACCTTCAGATAGGTCCTTCTCAATGATTTCATAGCTTTGTTCCAGCGGCGGACATTCTATCAAAAGCACCCAATCAACCTTTCTCTTTGTCAACAAAATGTTAATTGTATTTTGAAGTCATTGAAACTTTCATGAATTATATAAATACTGATAAATAATGTGACCAAATATACTCATTAGTTATATTTGACACATGATTAAAGGAACAAAATAAGGTTCTCACTTTTTTTTTCTTTTAGTTACTTTAGTTATTTTAGTTTACAGACATTTTTTTAAATTACAAGGGTTATTCAAGTCAAACCAGGACTTATTTCTTCATGAGTATAAGAGGCGTGAGTAATGGCTCATGCTTGAAGTGTGTCTATAGCTTGTTTCATAACTCGTGCCCAACTTTTAAAATCAATAGCTTTTTAACCGCTTGTTGTAAGTTGTTCAAAATTTGCATGTAAAGTTATAATGATTAGAACCCAACAGGGAATTAATTTCATTTTAAAAAAACATTTGGTTATTATTGTTGCTTATTTAATTTATATAAATTTATAACGACCCATTGATGTAGTCAAAACTTAATGTTTACAGTATTTTAAGTTAAAAATAACAAGTAAAAATCCATACATGGTAAAATTGACGTGTTTGCACGCTTTCACTGTGGTTTTTTTGACACAATTAGACACTTGAGAAATTGTGTGTTCCATTTCCGTTCATTCATAGGTGTAGACGTGGAACGATAACATTTATCATGAGTCTTAAAATGAAATTCTGCAGTTTACAAAACATCGCAATAAAAATGTATGGCTATTTTTGCAAAGAGGCTAAACGAGGAAGATTATTTCATTCTTTAGAAAACCCTGAGAATAGGACAAGACACATTTTGGATTTATCTAAACGGTCATTTAATCGCTGGATTCAAGCACGTGACCGTCAATGTTCAAAATATACAAAATCACAAGGAAGAGCAAAAATGTTGGATAATTTCGACAGTGAACTTATTAGAAGTAAAATTAGCAAAATGTTGGGTATGAATGAAACTTAAAATAAGAAAATTAAAAATTTCGCTGAAAAAGAACAACAGTATTGAAATATCAAAGTCTACATTATGGAGGAATGTGAGAGCTGCAGGCTTTACATTCAGAAAGTATTCCAATGGACGAAACATCATCTGTGAGAAGCCACATATAGTAGTCATGAGAAGCAAGTACTTACATGAAGTAAAAGAGGTGCGCAAGCAAGGTTATGATATTGTGTACTTGGATGAAACATGGATCAATGCTCACCACACTAACCAAAGGGAATGGCAGTCATCAGATGGAAAGATTAAGAGATTAATACCTAGCAGCAAAGGACAGCGCTTGATAATTGCTCATGCAGGTAGTCGACAACATGGACTAATACAGAATGCAGAGCTCATTTTTCTTTCAAAATCCACAGACAATCGGGATTTTCACTCTGAGATGAATGGTCACATATTTAGACATTGGATTGAAAATTCTGTTCTCCCATCACTAGATCGACCATCTTGCCTAATAATGGACAATGCAGCGTACCACAACATTGTTGCACTTGAAGATAAAGTCCCGACGTCATCCAGTACAAAAAGATGCTATTAAGATATGGCTCACAAAGAAGCACATACAATTTAATAACATGTACTTAAAACCTGAATTACTATCTCTAGTAAAGCAAAAACAAAGGACAAAGATTTTTCAAATAGATAAGATTATCCAAGAGCACGGTCATATAAGTTTGAGGCTGCCACCTTACCATGCTCATTTAAATCCAATAGAACTAATCTGGGCAAAATTAAAAGGACAAGTGGCAGATGAAAATACAACATTCAAAATATGCGATGTAGAGACTCTTGCTAATCTCGCTTTATTAAATATAGACAAAGATTATTGGGCTAAATGTGAAGACCACGTCTTAAAACAGGAAGAGGAATATTGGAAAAATGATGGTTTGTGGAATGTTCAACCCCAAACAGTTATTAATCTTTTAGACTCGTCTGATTCAGAATGAAAGTATATAGCCCCCACAATGTTGGCCCCTATATTACCTTAAATTAGTTCAACAAACGGTCCTTTTCAGGACCACACAACTATGAAAATTGGACATACAGGTATACCTTGATATTATCGTCCATCCTCGAACTGAGAAGACAATAATTCTCCTGGTATTTCCCCATTACGGCCACGCCTTTACCTAGTGAAAATTAATCATAGACCAGCAACTACGGTAATTTCTATTATTTAGGGGTTCACAATTTACAATTTTGACAAACATCAAAGAAATTCGCCGCTTTAAGAAAACTGCAGCTGCAAGATATTTGTTAAATATACATTTAAAGGGTCTTTTGCATTCTAATAACATTAGGACAATTTCAACAGTTTTTTAACAAACGCTTACTGAGCAATAGCGTTTTGAAGTTGGGCAAGTGATTTGAAACGAGCTATAGTACTGCATGGAGTGCCAACATTATGAATCAATGTGAGTCACTTGTTAAACAAGATGGTAGACTAGCAAATATGAAATGGCAAAAGGTGTCAGGTTGAAAAGAGGCAAATCATGGGTGGGTCGAGCAGATGTCATCAAACTGGTCTGTGGGCTTATCAATATCAGTGCTGGTGAGGAGTGGATACCGGTCACACACGGCAGGAAATGTAGGGGACAGAACTCACTCGTGGTCAGTGGTCTCATCTGAGATAACACAGATGAGAAAAATGCAGTCATCTATACAGATAGATCTGTGATATGACACAAAAGCAGTGCATTGGCATTTACAGCACGCTCGGCAGGCAGAAAGTCAAAGAAGACTGGTGTATACGTTTTGACCACAAGTAGCATGACGATGGAGGTGATGATAGTGACCAAGGCATTATTAGAGTCACAAGACTACAGCCACGTCTGCATACTGATTTGATGAGCATGCTTAAAAAAAAGGTGGAGGCAGGTTCTGTACACGTGCAATGAGCAGAATCATTGCAGAAGTAAAAAATATGTATGGTCACCTTTGTCTATGTCCCTGGACATGCTGGAGTATGGGGAAATGAAAGAGTGGACAGGTTGTCTAGCTGAACTGTCATTGAAGACAGTCAACCAACGGATCGGGCGGACATCATCAGTGCCCTTCGATATGTGGGAAAGGCACAGGACTTACCGTCAGTCCATGTCGGGTGAAAGAGATGGAAGTTAAAATGGTCACAGCCAGAAATGAGAAACTTAGTGGGTGTATAAGAAGACTTATTAACCAACACAGAACTGGAGTCGTCAGCCGCTGGACGCTACAGGGCTTGCTGAGGAGGGGATCTGAACACCTCTGGACATGTTCGGAGTGCAATGATGATTTGCAAATAACTCAATAACATAAAATTACATGTTATCAGATTTCTTTTGAATGAAGGCATAAATCTAAGTTAGATTTATAGACTTCAATCACAGTACAGTGATGAGACTCAACATTAATAAATTTAAATGTTTTAAACAAATTAAGAACTGCCGAACATCAGTGCAAGACGATCCTAGCCCGTGTGGCTATGAGCCATCTGTCATCATTCCAGTGAACATTCAACAAGTGGAACCACCTGATCCTTTAAAATCGATAGATAACATGTTGTCAACTTGTAGAGCAGATGCATCTTTTTCTGAGAACTTTGAACACAGTAATTCATGAAGACCTACAATTGCAGAAGTTCCTTAGAGTCCAGCATTTTAGCAGTGACAATAAGGGAAAGCAAGCTGTCAAATCATGGCTTCAGCACACTAAGAAATCTTTCTACACTGATGGCATTCAAGTACTACTGAAACTTCTGGGATAAGGGCTTTATTGTAGAGGGAGACTAACATCAAGAAATAATCCTTTTTTTTTCTGTATGTGTAAATGTGTTCTGTTATTTATATTGAATCATTCTCATGTATCTTGCGGAAATTTATTGCAAACTTATTTGCAACATTTGGAGATTATAGTGTTAACACCTATATTGATAGCAGATAATACATTTTTTGTCATGTGTGTCTAAACTTGTAAAAAATAAAAATTGACTAAATTCAGAGCAAACGTCACGGAGAGATCATTATCTTTGTTGCAACTTATTCACAATTTTTAACATTTTAGAAATATTATCGGAACTATTTGAGACATGGACAAAATTCTATTTTTCAAAACAATGATGTGATGTTTAACATCAAGTGATGAGTTTTGGGATCCAACAACATTCATACGTTTTGGTGAATGTTGGAAGGCACTGTGCACCTTTGGAATTTGTCTGCCATGAGTGTTTAAATCATCTAGTTCTTATTTGAATTGGTGTAAAGGAAATGTATGTATGAAAGAACTTACACATTTTTACAAAGGTCATGTTTTTATCACTGTCAATTTTTACATTTATTTTCATCAGGAAAGTGTTCGTTGGTGGATTAAGTTGGGAAACAACCACAAGTAAGTCCATATTCATTGCATCATCCTATACTGAAATCATTATAAAAGAATTTGGTTCACATTGTCATCAAGCATTATATTCATATTCGTTTTTTAAAAATGTGTAATTTTGTTTTCAGCAAACAGTAGGGAATAACAAGAATGAGCCTGAAGATTTAAGTCACACATGGGAGGATGTATTGTAGGTAAAAAGGAATAAAACTTAACAAAGACAAAAGCAACAGATGGCAGGAGTACATAGCAGAACTATTTAAGATGAAAGAGATAAAAAGACAACCATTTTATCAGGTTATAAAGTCTTGAAATCTAACATAGAGAAAGATAAAATACAGTGAAAAGGGAAAAGCTGTAGAGATATTGAGATGATAAAAGCTGTAGGAATTTTTGGCACAGTATTAATCACAGACAAGTGGCATGATATATGCAACACAAAATATACCATATAAATTAAAAACATCAGTATTAATTGGCTTGCCAAAAAGATTGGTGCTGTGGTGTGCAGAGACTTTAAAACAAGTTTCATGAACCATATAACAAATCTTGCTTACAGTTATACAGGGAATATTCAAAATATAATCAATATGGAATTAATAGAAAAATTTGAATTTTATAAAGAATAGAGGGACAAGAAGGCATCATCTGCATGAGATGTTAATAGAAAGGTATACAGAGATTAACTCTTTCAGGACCAGAACAGGAAACATGTTATTTTTAGGTTTGGACCAGATTAATTTTCATGTTTAAAAAAAAATGTTACCATATACCTTTCTCATTTAACTACTTCACACAATAATTTAGATAAATGTGGTATGTGTTATACATCACTGGATGGGGAAATGGATACAGAAAATGAAAATAGTAAATTTATGATATGCGATTATTTGAGGGAATAAATATATTTTAAAAAATAATATATATTCAAGGTAGATTATTTTTAATTCAAAATATTGTAATTTACTTACATTTTTCCATGTTTAGAAGTGTTACTATCCATTTGTCTAGAAATATTGCACAACATAATCCAGATTCCTCCAAAATAGTTTATTTGATGAATTTATATCCACAAATAACGAAATTATGTACATTTTTGTAAATGATCTCCGAATGAAAAATATGATAAATTTATGTGACGTCACAACATTATTTACTAGACAAATTTATTATTTTTTTACACAACTGGGCTTATTTTGTGTGATATGCCCTAGTACCAGTTTGTTATCAAAGTCACTACCACTCAATTCCTCTGAGGCACTGATAGTGCTGGAATGGAGGCATCCACCAGCTAAACCTAAGTAGGATTGTCTTTGTTTTTTAGCATGACTATTACTAATATTATGACCCATCACCACAACAAAATTGTGTGAATCTAAATACTATGAATACTCTATTTCTAAATCACTCAATAACAAGGTTTTGAACATAGATCTAGCTTGTTCTGCACTATATCGTTTTGGTTGACTGCAAAAAAGTATCAGCAGCAGGCCATTATGTGACAGAATTTTTAGAAATAAACAATGAATATAAATTAATAATTTTCTAACGTTCAACTCCGAAACCACGAGGTTCAACAGGAAGTGAGAACTCTCCTGCATCCAGAAATCAAGTATTGGTTTAAATACAAATAAAAAAAAAACAGTGAAAACAAAACCAAATATTACGCAACACTCGCCAGAGCTGAATTTTCTGCAAATGGTTAGAAATTATCACTTTATCGAACCGATGTGTTGGATAATAGTCCTGAAAGAGTTTACAAACTAATTTTTGCATGCTTCATTAATTGCACCAAAGCTTTTGATAGTGTACACTATAAACAACAAATAAAATACCAGAAAGGTATACATCTAGATGATGCTCACTTAAGACTGGTATGTAATTTATACTGAAAACAAACCGCGACAAAATACAAGACCTCTGTATCTATTGATATATATATAAAAAAAGAGTACGGCAGGGTTGCATTGTATCACCATGTTTATTATTCAACCTTTACACTGAGTAAGATCATTAAAATTCTTTTAAGGCCACAATTTTTTCCGTTTGCCGTAATAAATTTTTTTTAATGCACTAAGTCTCCACTATATTAGTCACTACAAGTCACAGGCACATGTATTACAAGTGGATTTAGAAGCAGATGAAAGAACCTAGAAAGAGTTCAAGAATATAGTTATCTTGGACATATTAAGAAAGATGTAAGACAGAAATAAACAAAACAATAACAATGGCAAAAAGGAATTGAAAATTCAAGTTGTTATTTTATAATTCTATCAAAGATGATAAGATTAGCACTAAAACTACGAATTGTATAATGCTTTACTCAACATTCCAGTAGGGTGGAGAAACATGGGCATTAAACAAGAAAACAGAACAGAAAATTGAATCCTTTGAAATGTGGATCTGCAGAAAAATGGGGAAAATTGGGTGCAAGGAAAAGAAGACAGACCAGTAGGTTCTAAATTAGCTGAAAATTGAAAAGGAAATAATTAACAAATTTTCAAAAGGAAAACTGAAATTTTTGGGGTGTGAAGATAACTACTCTACAAGTCCTTCTGGAAGGAAAGATACAAGGTAGACAAGAGAGACACACGTAGACAAAATTAGACTGGTAACATCAAATTATGGACAGGTGAACCTATGACAACATGCACCATCACAACAAGAGACAGAATTAAATGGCACTCCATGGTAGCCAATCTTCCTTGTGGAGATGGTGTCCAATGAATGAATTAATCTGTAGAAGTGATTTGCTTCACATAGTTTATTGAATTGATATAACATTTGTATATAATTTTTAATACATTTGTTCAACACACTTGTTAAATATAACAATATATTTGATTTTACAGAGGATCTCAGGGAATACTTTGAAAAGTATGGAGAGGTCACAAACTGCACTTTGAAAACAGATCTGGAGACTAGAAAATCAAGAGGCTTTGGATTTGTTGTATTTTCTTCCAGAGAAACAGTAGGAAAGGTATATTTTACATGGGTGGAGAAGAGACATCTTATCCTTACTTTATAGTTTTAACTAGTATTATACCTGTGCTATGGAATTTAAGTATTTTAAATTCATATTGATCACACTGAAAAATATACAACAGCCCTATGTCAGACAACTCCCAATAATTATTAAGTAAGTGAAAATATAAAAGTGAACAAAATAAATGTTTACCCCTCCCCTTTCAAACCACCACACACACACACTTGTGATTTAAACAAAAAAATTTTGTACTGACCAAATTTGAAGCAAAACTAGGGAGCTGCAAAGCAGGAGATGATATTTGTGAACTCTAATTAATTATATAATGTAAGGAATTTTAATTGACTCCCAGCAACATTAATTAAGACAAGACAAATGAAATTTTTGGGGCACGTTAAAAGACATGACAGCCTAATAAAAGTAATATTGGAAGGGAAAATACGAGGTAAAAAAGGCAGACCAAGACTAACATAGGCGAGTAACATCAAAAGATGGACAAGTCAATCTATGGCAACCTGCACCATCAAAGCAAGGAACAGAGTGGAATGGCGATCCATGGCAAACCAACCTTCGTTGCGAGAGACAGCACTCGGTGATGATGAATTTCAAACCAAAATTTTACCAAAACAGCATGGAGACAATGTGCACTTTAAAAAAAAAAAAAAAAATTCTTGCTCTACTCACAAAAGCAACATACACAAAAAATTTCAGCAAGTGTAATAATTTTTCTTATTTGCGTTTCAATGTCGAGGGGAGATTTGTGATCTGTTGGCCTCTTCTTCTATGCATTCTAGTGGTTCCAGTCTTCTATCAATCCATTTTTTTCATGTTTTGCACCTGGGGTGTAATGATATCATATTGTACTTATGTTGTATCTTTTTCTTGTGATTTAACCCTTTTATATAGTTTTTTTCATGTATTCAATGGCTGGAATTATTTTTTCCATACCTGTTTACTTCTGCTGCTCTTGATGTAGACACTTTCAGATATGTCAGTTAGATGTTAGAATAATCAACAAAATTTGCAGATGGCATTACTGCTTTAGGAGAAACAGAACAAGAACTTAGAAGATTTAATACAACTAACTGGATAAAACATTTGGGTGCATATGGCAAGGGGATCAAGTTTTATTTATTGTTATTTTTCCCTAAACCTCATACTGTTTATTTTTATTTTACTTCAGCATCCTTAGTTTCTGTTATTTGTTACATTGGTTAACTGTGTGCTTGCAGTTGGGTATACACAAGATGGTAAATAAAAATACTCATGAAAAGAAATGTGTTTTGATGAAGCTACAATTTCTCCTTTCTTTTTCTTTCTTTAACTTGTCCTTTTTATTTTCCTTCTTTTCTCCCACACTCTTTTCCTCTCGTTTGCACTGACATAGATGTTGACAAGGTCAGTGGAGTAAAATGTGAGATAATATGCGTTAGTGGGATGCTTTATTTTCTTGTTTTCAAGTACCACTTTTGTTCATCATCATCAAGTACCGGGCCTGCTGGCGTAGGTGATCATGTCTCTCCACAACTTTCGATCACGACAGTTATCATTTCTGTTGTTGACCTTCTGCCAAGCCATTCTCTTAAGCTGTCTGTTATTTTTTTCACTTTGCTTCCTTCTATCTCTTCGTCCCTCAATTTTTCCAGTTGTTACATTATATTCTAGCTGTTCTCTTCTCATTACATGGTCAAAAAATGATGATTGTTCTTCCTAATATTGGAAATTAGCTCTCTTTTTGCTTTGACCTCTTTCAGAACATTTTCATTACTCTTCTTAGCTGTCTATGATATTCTCAACATTCTTCTGTGAAACCACATTTCTACAGACTCCAGTGATTTTCTTGTATGTTGTCATATTGTTTATGATTCACATCCATATGTTAAGACTGGCTCTACATAGCATTTAAGAACTCTTTTTCTTGTTTCTATTGTAAAAAGCATTGTTATGGAAACAAAAGGATAATAGATAAATTGTCAAAAATGGATTGCATAGTATCCTCATTTTTTGGAAAGCTGCTTTTGCCTGAGCCATTCTGAATCTCACCTCTTTTGTACATCTTCCATCTGAGGTTAACAAAGTGCCCAAATATTTAAATTCATTTACCTGTAACGACTTTTGTTCAGAATAGTTAATTTACGTAAATAATTTCCAGTTGGATACTGCACATATTCATCTAACACAACTGATTGTTTTAATCTCAGAATGGCATTTTAGCTATAATCATAAAAATGTGTATTATTTATGAGTGTCTTGATTATGGGTGTCTTGAGTTTACTGAATTCTGCTGGTTCTTGAAATGAATATTTATAGTTGTTCCAAATTATGAAGACCACACAGAAATATACATTTTCTAGCTTAATTCTTGTACTAAAGATACTTTAGTTTATTGATGCTTGCAAAAACAATTTCAAAGAATTACAAATTTAGCACTGATTTCATTTGAAATATCCAATTTAAAACCAAACATTTTATTTACGATTAAAATAATATAAATATACTATAGCAGAATTATGTAGAGTATATATCTGTAATGAATTGATACAGAACTGATACGATGCACTGTAGATAGAAGATTGTGGAGGGACATGATCGCCTATGCCAACCGGCAGGGTACATGATGATGATGATGATGATATATCTGTAATGAGTAAGCAGTTAAAATATCGGTGATGCAGTAGCCTCATAATAAGCATAAATATATTATTCTAGCAATGTAAAAAATTAATACTTTAATCAAATTTCATATTTTTCAACATTAAAAGATAACCCATATTTTTTGGACTAAGTGTAACAATATATTTTTGTACGGTACTTATCCCATTTCTGGGGTCTGTCATTGTGGATATTTGTGGGAGCTGGAGAACAAATGCCACATGGTTTATACAGGTCATCATTTATTTCATATCTCTCTCTCTCTCTGCGATCAAGACTCAATCAGAGCAGGATTCCAGACTCTCTCATGAAGTCAGCTGTCTGTTTAAACGAATCGATTGCCCCATATAGTTTCTCTTCCAGGGAGGTGGGCGTGGACCACATTGCTCTTCTCAGGTCTGTGTATGGGGGGCAATCCTGTAGAACATGTTTTGTAGTCATATTGTACAGTGGCATAGGCTGGTTGTACCTATTTTGAATTTTGTGAACATGTGATTTCTCATTCTATTGTGGCCAGTGCATATGCGAAGTATGATGACTTGATTCCTCCTTGATAGTTGGTGTTATCCGTCGCTCTCATAACGCTTTGGGTGTTCTCGTTTTCATTTTTCATGGAACTGGCCCTTCATCATAACTGAGTGGATGGTTCTGTTGTGGTAATCTCCCTCCCTCTTTAGCTAATTTGTCTGCGTGTTCGTTCCCGTATATATTACAGTGTGATGATATCCAATGAATGACTACTCTCTGGAAGTTATTGCATAGTTGGTGCAGGGTTGTTCTCAAGTCATCTAGTTCATTGTTCTTGGGGCTTTTTAGAGCTGATAGTACTGACAGTGCATCAGTGAGAATCACCAATTTATTGTGCATGTTATTTTTGTGTTGAGTAGCCAGTGTTGCAGCATCTCTGATGGCATCAGTTTCTGTTTTAAAGTTGTTTGAGAATTTTCCAGTAGCTATTGACTTGGTGATCTCGTCCTGATTATTCATCGCCAAGAACACACCTCCCCCCTCCATTTCTGGTAGCATTTGTAGCAGAGCCATCTGTGTATATGTGGGACCAAGAGTCCTGTGGGTAGTTATCGTGTATGTATTTTCCTGCTACATGTTTTCTTTCTGTGTCTGTTTGGGTGCCTTTTTTTCATGATTTATTTTCCTGTTATATTTTCCCTAAGTTCTGGTATTTATGTTTCCCATGAGGAGACATATCAGATGTACCCAAGGGTTTCGATATTGTTTGGGAAAGTACTGGGTCTTCAGTAGTTTGTTCATTGGCAATTGCAGCGAAGTTGCTCCTCTTTAGTTGTACAATTCCAGAACCAGTTATTCTTTGGTGCATGGGGTGGCTAAGGAGTCTTCTATATTTCTCCGCTTGCTGCAATGCTTTAGTGACCCGTCTGTCATCTAAGGGTTGTAAACCTGTTACTGTTTTTAGAGTCTTGCTAGGTGTAGATTTCATAGCACCAGTGATGATACGGCCAGCTTGGTTCTGTGTTCTGTTAATTTTGCTAAGGTGTGATTTGGAAGCCATATCCCAGGCTATGACTCCATACTCTAGAACTGGTCTGACTCTTCCAACGTATAGTCTTTTCAAAATAATGCTGTCTGCCCCCCAGTCAGTTCCTGCCAATTTCTTCATAATATTTGTTCGTTTTCTGGCTTTTTTCCTTGCTCTATTTGATTTTTCCAAGTCATTCTGCGATTCATGGTGACGCCAAGATATGTTGGGTTTTGGTCAATAGGAAGTGTATGGTCTTTTATCTTCAAGTTTGCAGAGAGTGTGTTTCTTGATAGGCTGAAAATTGTATATATAGTTTTTTTTCCGTTGATTGGTAAGAACAAGGTGTTCGTCCATTTTTCAAGTTCACCTAGGACATCTTGCATCCTGGGTCCAGCCACCGACATACTTTACTCGCGAGCCCATAATGCCAGATCATCTGCGTATATTGCTGAGTGTATTTTGAGTGGAATGTCCATTACAATGTCATTTATGAAAATTAAAAAGAATGTTGGGGACAAGACTCCGCCTTTTGGGACACCTTGTTCGATTTATTTCATCCCAGATAGATAAAAATGTCCCTACCTATAATCACACATGTTCACCTTATTTGATGGTTCAGCTTAAAATAAAACCAGAAACTTGCTTATTAAATTTGTTTATTAGACACTTCAGTCAAAGGGCCATGTGATTTTTCTCAATAAAATTTTTTTATTATGTGTGAGAAAGGGGTGGTCAATATTTGTTTCATTCTCAAAGGTTTTAGCTGCTAGAGAACACAAGTTGCATGGAAGAACAATTGATCCAAAGCAAGCAAATCCCAGACCAATCAACAAAAAGGTTTTTGTAGGTAGATTGGATCCTGCTATTACAGAAGATGAAGTGAAAGCTTACTTTGAAACATTTGGTCCGGTAAGAACTTTATATATTATAAAGTCACAGCTTGTAAGAAATGATGGATTTGTTATATTTCTGGTGCAGTTCTCAAAATTAAATACCCAGACTCTGTCAGAAACAGTGGTAGCCATCTAGGTTTTTCTGTGACTTCTAGATCGCCATCACTTTTTCTTTTAAAAAAAGTTTCCATTAACAAATATTTTAGTACTTTTTAATATAGTTTTCAATTGTATTATTCATTTCTTTCAGTTTCCCATCTGATTTTTATGTTTTTATCTTTTAATCTGTTTTAAAAGTAAACCATTGATTTTGAGGCATGTACGTAGGGAGGTCAAAAAGTAATGCACACCAATTTTTTTCTCGGAAACTATTCGGGCAAAATGTGTGAAATTTTCACAGATTGTAGCTGAACATCCCCTTTACACTACCTATTTTTCAACATAATCCTCGTCCAAGCGTATTGCCTTACGCCAACGCGAAACTAGGTCATGAATGCCTCGTTTGTACCAAGTTTTGTCCTGCTCACGTAGTCATTTTTTAACTGCACGGATCACATCCTCATCATTGTCAAAGTGTGTCCCACGCAGGAATTTTTTGAGTGGTCCAAACAGATGGAAATCTGAGGAAGCCAGATCAGGGCTGTAAGGAGGATGGGGCAGTACAGTCCAACCAAATTTGTTGATTGCTTCCCGTGTTACCAGACTTGTGTGAGGGCGTGCATTGTCATGTTGAAGCAACAAATCTGCAGATGGCTTATTAGGCCGAACTCTGTGGAACCGATTTTTGAGTTTTGTCAGTGTATTGATGTAAGCTGTCGAGTTGATTGTCTCACCTCTTGTCATTACATCAACAAGAATCACACCATCAATGTCCCAGAAGAAAGTGATCATCACCTTTCCGGCTGATGGAGATGTTTTGAATTTTTTTCTTTTTTGTGACTGCGGATGATGCCATTCCATTAAATGCATTTTTGTTTCAGGCTCATAATAATGTGCCCACGTTTCGTCACTGGTAACAATTTTTGACAAAAACATTTCTCCTTCAACACCGAAACGCTCCAATAATTCAGAACAGAATGTTTTCCTTTGAACTCTGTGATCATTTGTTAGGCACCGAGGAACCCATCGAGCGCAAATCTTTGAATATCCGAGAGTTTTAAAAATTGCGATTGCACTTCCCTTGCTGACTGTAAGCTGCAATGCCAATTGCTGACTAGTGATACGCCTATCCTTACGAATAATGGCATCAGCCCGGTTTAACATGTCTGTGCTGGTAGCCGAGGCAACACGTCCAGAACGCGGTAAATCATGCAGCTCCACTCGTACACTTTCTGCAGCTTTAATTCTCTGAACCCAGTGACTAACTGTGCTCCTATCGACTGCAGAACATTAGTACACTGCACACAGTCGTTTATGAATGTTTGCCACAGTTTCTTTTCTGCAACCAGAAATTCTATGACAATTCGCTGTTTGTAACGGACATTGTTGACAAGCTCCATTTTAACGGTTCATAGATTGCGTAATATTTATCAGAATGCTGTGCAATTTGGTGCACATAATTGGAACATGTCATATTCCAAGTGTGCAAAATTTCATATTCCTATCTTTATTATTAGCCGAGAAAAACATTGGTGTGCATTACTTTTTGACCTCCCTTCAGTATGTTGTAGAAAAAAATGTAAGCATTTTTTGTTAATAAAGATTAATTCTATAAACAGTTACCAATGTCAGATGGAGGATAGACGAGCCAAGGATATTATAATCTTGGTGGGAGATCTAAATGCCAAAGTAGGATCAGACAAGAGAGGCTTCGAAGAGATTATAGGAAAACATGGACTTGGAGATATAAACGAGAATGGAGAAATATTTGTGAATTTCTGTGCCCTTGATCAAGTGAGCCTAGGAGGAACAATATTCCAACATAAAAGAATACACAAAGCTACATGGGTGTCACCAGATCATAGAACGGAAAATCAAATTGATCACATATGTATTAATAATAAGTTTAAGTCATCCTTACAGGATGTAAAAAAGTATATAGAGGGGCAGATGTAGCTTCAGATCATCATCTTCTGATAGCCAAACTTAAACTTAAGCTAAAAAGATATACTACAACGAATAAGGGTAGAAAGTATTTCAATTACTTTAAACTAAAAAGATATACTACAACGAATAAGGGTAGAAAGTATTTCAATGTCAGGTTTCTTAAAGAACAAGGAATTAAAGATAAATTCTCAGTCACAATATCAAACAAATACCAAGTCCTCCTCCAACTAGAAAATACAATAAATATAGAATATCTTTGGAAACTGGTTTGGGATATATGGAAAGAGAGTGCGAAGAAACGCCGGGGAAAAGAGAACGACAGAATAAGGCATGGATGACAGCAGACACCCTGGATACATTTAAAGAAAGAAAGAACAAAGAAGAAATAATGGAAGCCATCAAGCTATTAAAAAATGGTAAAGCCACAGGACCAGATGAAATTCCTTCGGAAGCCATGAAAGCAGATATTAACACCCCTACCAAGATGTTGCAAAATCTATTAGAAAAAATTTGGGAGAGGGAAGAAATACCTAAAGACTGGAAAGGTTATATGATCAAACTACCATATGGAGGGAAGTTTACATGAGTGCACAAATTATAGGGGAATTATGCTACTATCAGTGCCAGGAAAAATATTAAGCAGAATCATTCTGGAGAGACTAAAAGAGGCAGTAGAGAAACATTTGAGAGATGAACAAGCAGGTTTTAGGAAGAACAGATCATGTGCTGATAAAATAACTACTCTACATATAATAGTTGAACAAAGTTTAGAACTAAAATCCCCACTTTATATTGGATTCATAGATTACGAAAAGGCATTTGATAGTTTTAGACAGAAGAATGCTTTGGAAGTTGCTAAGTCATTACGGAATCCCCATAAAGTTTATTAACCTGATAAAAACAATGTATGAAGGAACGAAATGTAGTGTGGTGCATGAAGGACAGTTTACAGAAGCATTTGAAATAAGAACAGGAGTAAGGCAAGGATGCCTTCTGTCTCCATTTCTCTTTCTACTGGCCATAGATTGGATTATGAAAATAACTCAAAACAACAGAAATAGAATCCAGTGGTCACTGACCAAACAACTTGATGATTTAGACTTTGCTGATGACATAGCTCTCCTATCACACATCCATCAACAGATGCAGGATAAAATGAGCATACTTGATGAGAGATCACAACAGCTAGGACTGAAGATTAATAGAGATAAGACCAACATTATGAGAATTAATACAGTTGGCAATAACCAAATAAAACTAGGAGAAATACCTCTATTAGATGTACAATCTTACATATATCTGGGCAGTAATATAGGTAAAGAGGGAGGAACAGAAAATGATACCAAAATAAGGATATCAAAAGCAAGAGGAGCTTTTGTTTTACTGGGAAACATATGGAAGTCCAAAGAAATTAGGTTAAATACAAAAATATAAATTTTCAACTCCAATGTTACGTCAGTCCTATTATGTGGCTGTGAAACATGGACAACAACAATATTGACAATCATGAATATACAGACTTTCATTAATGGATGTTTACGCAGAATAAAAGGATGGAAATTGCAGGACAAATTCACTAACATAGAATTATGGAAATGTACCAGTCAAATACCAGTGGATAAAGAGATACAGCGAAGACGATGGTGCTGGATAGGGCACACACTGTGGAAGCCAACTGAGAGTATTACACAACAGGCCCTTTTTTTTAATCCCCAGGGGAAAAGACAAAGAGGAAGACAGAAGCAGAGATGAAGATGATGGGGAAGACAAGAAACAATCTTAAAAGAATGGCAAGAAACAGAACGATTTGGAAAGTGTTTATTGAAGACCTATGCTCCACAGGGAGCTGAAATGTAGAAGAAAGATGTTTTAGATGGTTCTTTGCTGTTTATTCACCAGAAACATTTATTTACTTCACTGTTTTTTACTTCATTTATGCTTGGAAATAAAAATGTATATTCATGTGTTGTGCTACATAACATAGACATGTGGTGAACAGACTAATAATTGTTAGTCATAACTGGCTATTATAGGTTGAAAAGTTGGAGCTTCCATTTGATAAAACCAAAGAACAAAGGAGGGCCTTCTGCTTTGTCGAATTCAAGAAGTCAGCTTCTATGAAGAAATGCTTGGAGCAAACAAATCATAAAATTGGTGCACAAGAGGTACACATTGTTTTGTCTTCCTTTGATTATAATTTTTTTCTGTATAACAATAGTTTTCTAAAATTTAATGTTAAAGAAAAAAAAAATGCCAGAGTTCCTTGAAATTTTTAAAGTTTTATTTCCAGCAGATGTCAGAATATAATCCAAGTATAACTTCTTCAATCAAGGACTCTGGCCTCCAACTTGATGGTAATTTTTTACTGAGTAAAACCAATCACTGCTGGAGACATTGAAAAGAAGCCATTCTCATTGCACTAAATGGTCACAGCATGAATCTTTCGAGCTAGTTAATCTCTATTTAATATAATACTGCGACTGAAGCTGATTTTGTTCCACTTCCCGCAGGAGACAGAATTGATGGAACAAAGGAGCTGGGAGTGATGTGGGCCGTGAGGTACCATAAACTCTTAAGTTGATCTAAGCTCATAAATGTAAACAAGATCATTATATGATCCTTCCAAATTTACAGTTTGCATTTATTTTTGTTTTAAAGTAATGCTAATATTCCAACTTTTTAATTTAATGGACTGAATTTTTCTCTCATAACATAACAGGTTTCGTGTTTTCCATTTCTTTACTCCTACAATTGATGGATTGGAAGCTTAATTGCCTGAATATCCTGTGAAATGAATTTATCTGCATTTACTAATGTTAAAGTTTTTTTCCATTTAATATTTTCTCTTAGAAACTAATGTGCATCAACAAACTTGGAACAGTTAACATATTGTAAACTCGAAGGAAGACGTTTGTCCTTCATTTGTTTTTATTTAAAACATAATTTTATATATATATTTAATCTGTATATTTTTCAAGTTTTTTAGTTATTTTTTTTGACTAAGGTAATATTTTAAATAGATATATATAATTCTAGTTTGTCACATTTGTGACACCCACATGATGAAATGCAAGTGTTTAAACCCACAATTTTGAAAATTGATTTAGGGTCAGTTTCTTTAAAATTTAACATTTTTTATTAATTCAGGTTATTCATTATTTATTTTAATGGTCTCCAATCATTACTTTCTATAAATGTAAGGATTTTTTTTTTATCATTTGGCAGTTTGTGGGGTTTCAATCATTGTAGAAGACCTTGTTGCTTATTGATAACTTTTCCGTAATGATTTGTTCCCAGTTTGTTTGTACTGCCTAACTTAATGTTTAACTTAAATTTTGCAATATTTTTACTAACATTTATTATGCGTATGTTCATTAGGTTGAAGTGAAGAAGGCTACTCCTCCTGGAGGTGGTACGATTAAAGGTGGTGCACCTAGAGGACGTGGGTTCGCATCTGGTGGTAGAGGTGGTTGGGGTGGAAGAGGTATTTTATTAGTTTCAGAATGTTTATATGAAGTATTTATATAATGGGCAAATTTCTCGTATATAAATGTCTATTTTTTTATATATTGGTGGTTATAACAGCAGTTAATGTGATATAATTGTTTGTGGACAGGGTTTTGTCTTTTTATTTTTCTTAAAACAGCATTGAACATTCCCCTTTTTATGTAGCATAATATATCCTATCCCTAATTATCAAATCACATGGTGTAAAATGAATGAGGTTAAAGGTTTAGTTTATTTATAATCCCTTTTATAAAGCATGTCATTTTTTAAGACTGTGGTCTTTCATAAAATTCATGGCACTAGATTTATTATTTTTGATCAGAAACACAATGCAGCAATTGTGCTTATTGCAGTTGTCAATAATTTGTATCTGAAAACTTGGATATTGCTATACAGTAATGTGTAAGTATATATAGAGAGAGAGATGAGGACTATTTTACTCCGTCTCCATATGGATGTTCTGAAGGACTAACTACTGTGTCTGGACAAGAATGTGGATTGAAGAGGAAAGGCAATCCTTGTTTATGAATGGCATGACAAAATCAAATGTGTCTATCTGAGGGAGAGAGACACACAAATTCAGTGGATTCATTGTAAACTGCTGCAGATGCTTGTCAGTGACTAGTAAACAGTTTTTTTTATGTAAACCTTGTGCAATGTTATATTTATCGTGGTGTGATAATCAGTTTTCAGGAGCATACCAATTTATTATATTTCAGGCGGAGTCCCAAGTTATAGCTATAATCAAGGTTATGGTCCCTATGGAAATTATGGTGGCTATGGCTATGATCAGAGTTATGGTTATGGTGGTTATGGCAATGACTATTATAGTGGTGGTTATGGAGGCTATGGAGCTTGGAATGGTGGATATGATCAGAGTTATGGATATGGATATGGTGGTAAGTACATGTACCAGAATTTTGATAAGTACTAGGATCATACCAAAAATGTAGACTGGTTTTTATACAAACTTTGAATTAACACAAAGTAGAATGGTAGACACTGTAATTTTGAGTACATTTCTATGTGTTCAGAATTAAGATACCACTAGAATTATCCATGTAAGTGTTCCAAACACAGAAAGCATTCTGAATTACACCAGTTTCTTTGCAAGGCAATCACATGATACATAAACAGCTTTTGACAATGACACAGAAAGAGCTAATATTGTCCCTGATGTTCATTGCTTGTACATTTCTAGAAGCTAATATTCAGTTAAAAGAAAGCATTTGTCAGCCCAAGTCAGGTGACATGTTGTACGTTGGACATGATTGTAGCAGATGTTCAGCATTCATATTGTCAGGGGCCACAGTCACATTCTTCAGAGGTTCCTATCTTTAGGGTGTGAATTTATGACCACTTTTTTAATCCATTGCAAAAAGCCCTTTAAAAATTCATATCATTACTTAAGATCTTTGTGTGGATGCTATTTTAATAGCATGAAGTTGAGAGAGATTGATGACTTTTTGCGATATATAGGGAGGAATCATTGGTCCATTACTTTTACCCCCATTTCAACTACAAGCTAAGCAAATAATGGCAACATAATCTCTCACTAAACAAACAAAAATTTAGCACAACTCCATTAGCAGCAAAGTAATGCTCCTGCTATTTTGGAACCATAAGGATTCAGTTTTGGAATTCCTTGTATTATATGCCCTGAGGATCAACAATGAAGTGAGCCATTAAACTTGATGTCAGCTGGTTTATTTCATTTTAAGTGGTGGTTTCATTTCATCTTATTTCTTTACATATGCAGAAAAAAAAGTCCAATAATAATTCAGTTATTTAGATATTTCACAGTTATTTCTCAGTTCATCATCTTTTGCATCTGTGTTTTTTTAAATATAAAAAGACTTTTCTGTTCTAACTGCGTTTTTATTTATTTATTTTTTTTAAAGGTTATGATGAATGGGGCGGCTATGGACAGGGAGGAGGTGAGTGACTCCTTGATTATATTAATCATCAATGAAATCTGGAGATGGGAATGTTATAAGGGTGATAGATGTTTAGTGGACTGTCTGGTCAGAAATATAGCTCACCACAATTTCTTGATTATATTATAATCAATCCACTCTGGAAGTGAAAATGATATGAGGGTGATATTAGTTAAGTGGGTTGTCTTATGAATAATTATAACTCACCACAACTTTGCAGTTTGTCGTTTCATTTAAACACCCTGGAAGCATTTTTAATTAATTGAATTATTCAGGTCTTAATCACCTTCACACATCCTCAGTAACAGTGCAGTCTTTTTCTGTTACTATGGGTGATATTATGTAAATTTTATATATTGGTGAACCAGTGCAATTTTACTTTAAATGTTCATATTATGATAAATACTGCCTTGTGTATGTGATTGTTTTCTCATACTTTGTGCAAAGTCATTTATATAAAGTTAAAAGTTTATTTTTGCAACACTGTTAGAAACAAGTGAATTTCTTATTTCATTTAACAAGCAAAGAACACGTTTCTCTTTTGTTGTCACCATTTTTCTTATTGTTGTGATTGCCAATTGTTTATGCTTAGTGTAATTAAACCAAAACAATTATCTTGGTGATGTCTCTCTAATGAACTCTTCACATTAGATTCCCTATATATATATATATATATATATATATTATCAACACAACATCACTGTTTTTTTTTTTTTTACATTAAAATGTAAGATTTGTACAGTTCATTCACTTAACTAATTGTATATGTACAGTTCATTCATTTACTAATTATATACTTCTATGCTACTAAGGATATTGGTGATGTACCACCTTCTGACTTGCTGTTTATTTTTATTTGACTACCTCCACGGAGGCAAGAGAGATGTGCTATATTATGAGCAGAGCTTGTAATCATTGTTACAACTTATAATGTTGTTTCATAGCTTATTACAGTTCCTTTAAGGTTAGCACCAATCACGTTTTTAACATGTTTCAATGGAAGTAGATAGATAAAATGGTTGATGTACCAACAATTTCATGTAGTATTACATTTTCTCAAATTGACAAATGACTGACGTACACATTTCAGTTGTCTTGGTGGTAAATTAACATGTGCCTTGTTATAAATGACTGGGTTTGTTTTGTGTGTTAATAAAGATCATTGTTTTTTTTTTTTTTATCTTGTTTTGACTTTTTGATTTGTTTTAGTAGTCCAGTTCACATTTTAAAACTCTATGTGACTTGTGTTGTAATTTCTTATGCTTGGTAGTTTATATTATTGTGGAATTTTTTTAAAAATAGTTCATTAGTTGTTTCTTTGAGGCTGTCTTACGGGGCGGAAATAATATCAAGTTATAGTTGCTAGATACGTCCTGCCTTTAATAGAATCACATGTAGTTGCGAATAATAGTTTTTGTTGTAATGATGTCGTGCATAGCAATTTCAGTTGGCCTAGGCTGCTATATAGTTTTTCTCTTTGGGTTCAAGCACACAATGAAAATAAACTTTCTCCCCACACAAAATCAGATAAATTATTTCCCCACTTTCGATGTTCTTTTCAGTCGAATGTCATAGTTAAATGTTCAAACATATTCTAACAGATTCTTGATGTTTTTTGACAGGTCAGTCAAATTACGGTAAAGCGCAAAAGAGAGGCGCGGGTCATGGAGGCTATCATCCTTACAATCGCTAGGCAGGGTAGATATTATTCCTAATATTCTTTATTGTTAATTGCCCGTCCATCACTTCCGTTTACCCAAGTTGAAGTCAGTGCAGCCAGTGTCACTGTCTTTTCACACAAAGCATTTTTGTCTGGCTCACAGAGTTGAATCTGTTATTTAAGCTATAGACAATGCTGTGCCGGTTGTCTGCACTGTTATCAACGAGGGCTTCGTGTGTATACTTGGAATGCACGAGTGTAACCTGAAGTGATTAAATTGTAAAAGGGCATTACTCTTCCCCTACCTCCAGTATTAATCCCCTATTTTGTGCCTAAAGAGATTGTGAAAGGGCTTTAATTTTTCCCCTTCTTATAATGTTTTAAAATCCCCCAAAAATTTAACTTGCTTTTTTTTTCATATGTAATTTTCAACACTGGCCTGCCCTTTTACAGTTAGTAAAAAGCATTGCACATGTAGTAGTAGCACTAACATGAGGCTGTGTGACGTGCCAACAGTATATTTCGATGTATTCCTGCCTGTATAGTTGAGTAAAATGTGGGCAATTTTATCTTTTTGGCGGTTTATGTTCATGTGATTGTATTACAGCGGGACGTGACCTAGCAAATTTATCCGGGTTGGAATTTTGTTACGGGTAGTCTTATTTTTTTGCTGTTATAGGAAGGGTTTTAATCATGTTTATAGATGTTGATATATGCTGTTGCCTGCATTTTATTAACTTTCCCTTCCTTTACCCCACATCAGTGCTGTTTATGTACTAGACACGATCATAATTGTAGCACTTTTGTCTCTTATCTGAACTACAATGTGGTTAAATAACACCCATACCATCACATACCAGAAATAAAATGTTTTAACAAATAAACCACATTATTAAGTGTAATAACTTAATCATAATAGTATCACTTGTTTTAAAATTTTGTATTCAATTTTGACAAAATTGCAGTTGTTTGTATTTTTGTGCAAAAGATTATTGGACAGTTCCTATACTATGACTAGAAAAAAATCACAGGCTTATTTAAATTTGGCTACCACAGCATTGAAAGCAGTCCCCTTGGGAATGTACAGAGTGATCTCAGTGTTTCCTCAGAGGAACCGTGGATGTCTATGTGGAGTTGAAGTGGCACCTCTGCAATTTAAGTTTAGGGAACAATGAGTCATCCCAAGAGGCTAGAGTAGATAATGTGGAGGCTGTGGGACAACCATTATGTTACTTTTTTAATTGTATCGTGAACAATGTGTGAGCTTCCACATTGTCATTATGCATCAGCCAATGCATTTGCACCACATTTCCTGCAGTTGCCAGTGCCAAAGAAGGCTTAAAAGGTAAGGCGCTGCAAGGTAAGAACTGCAAAAAACGCGTTTTGTTTTTTCTTCAACATCATTCACTTAGAATTTTTTTTCTTCTGGCTCAATAGAGAATTCTGTATTCTCTTGAAGCACGTGAGAGAAAATATGTGATGAATTAGATCATAACTGTCACAGAAATACAATTGGTTGTTGCTTGAAGATTACGCACCAGCTCTCACAACACAATTACAGTAACCCTGACATTTTTTTCTTGGCATAGTTCAGAAACTTTTCTATAACCCCCTTGCATAAATCTATCTATATTTTAACAATTCAAAGGCCCATTGGTGACAAGATATTAATTATTGCTATTTGAACCTCTATATAAAAGTGTTACTGTTTTTTGTGTGTACTTTGGTTTTTGTTAAAATCTTTGAGGTGCCCTTTTTTTCATATAATTATACTTACTTTATGTTATATTTTTTTTCAGACTATTAAATGCCACAGGTCTTGTAGGAGGAGCATCTACTGTAACAGGCTGGATTTTTATTGCACATTTTATGTCATTTTCATTTCTACATGTTTTACTGTATTAAACTGCCAACTTTTTAAATTCCTTGTGTTTTGTCGGCACTTGATTGTATAAATGTTTTGACTTGTTTTTGATGAGTGCTAAAAATAATTAGATGTCTTTTTTTACACTTCTATTGCAGTGAGCTTTTCTCTAAAAGCTTCCACATTTTTTAAAATTCATGTCAGTCTAGTATCTCGTACTACAAGGCAGTATGAAAGTCTTGTTACCCCTTACATTTTTTTGTGCAGTTGTGCAAATTTATTTTCTGCATTTCGTTTCAGATGGTTGATATTGGCTGATTGACTTTGTTAGAACATCGGTGTGAACACCATCATCACAGAACAAAATGATGTAGTGCCGTGTGAAATTTTACTCACCATAGGCTATGTCTACATTACACATCCGTCATGCTCTTCAGGTGTGTGGATATTCGAGTCCATAATATAGAAGCTTGTTTTAGCCATTTGGAACGATATATAGCAAATGTATGCACATATCTGCACAATCACCTAAGGGGTGACAAGACTTTTGGGCAATCCAGTAGATAATATTCTCATTCAACATTAGCATCCCTACAGTTTTCTCTTTTAGTTGCAGCAAATTTATATAAACCACCCCCCAGATGAAGGAGCCAGCTAATATATTAATAGAATAAATAAAACCAGATTAGTTGTTGCCAGTTTAAAATAATGTAGAGATCCTCCCGTTACCACTGTATTTGTGTATGTTCTTTCACTGGCTGAAAAGCCTGCATATGGTTTTTGAAACACACAGTAGAAAGAAAATTTTTTTGTTGGGGGTGAAATAAAATTCCTGAGTCTCTCACATTCTTGTGACCACTTTCACCAAGCAGTCTTTATTTCTCTTCTCCTGTCGCAAGGCGCACACACCCACCCCAACATATACAAGCAAGGGTATTTAAATATGTGTCGCAAACATTGCTTTTTTTAAAATGTTTAACAGTAATGAATATCATACACCTATGTCAATGGTACAGGTTATTGCATTCTTCTACTTAGTTCCGTTTGGTTAACGGATCATCCTCATTGCATGGACACGTTCATATATCCTCTCCAGGATGTCCCAGACTAGTGTGTGGCGACTGATGTTAAACTCCAGTTCTGTGTTGATTTGTTATTCATCTGTGTTTCCGAGTGCAGCGCTCCTTTCTGGCATCCCCCAGTTTTGATTCACATAATCTGAACATGGGATTCTTGGTCATTGACTGGATCTTCACCATCCTTAGATGACAGTTCCCTTAGATTTCCTTTACCATAGATGGAGAGCCAGATAGTAAATGTGTTTTATCCTGTACGGTCTTGTGTTTCTTGTTTTTTTTTTTCTTCACTGTGATATCTCTTATAAGGCAGGGATACTCTTGCATTACGTATCTTGATCGTCTGGGGTCTTTGCAAGGAACTGAAAGCGGCGAGATGGGAGGGTAACATCAAAGAATGGACAGGCCTCAGCTTTGCAGAATCCCAAAGAATAACTGATTATTATAATGGAGACAGTTGATGAAATCTGTCCCTGGGTCCTTGACACCCCTGAAGTTATTGAATGAAGAATGCTATGAAGAGAGTATTTGAACTTTGATCAATTCTAATCTTTTTATCACTTACACCAGATACTAAATGGATCCTCTTCGTCATCCACCCTTTAAAGGACATTAGGTTGGTGTGCAATGCCGTACTTCAAGGAGTATAAACACCATTAATGTGTTACATTACAACAGAGCGAACTACAAGAAATGATAGACATAATAATAAAAGAAAGGTCTCAGTCTGAATATTAAGAAAACAGAAGTAATGGTTATATCGAAGAAACAATCATCATCATGCAGCATAAAAATAAACGAGACAAATCTGAAACAAGTGCAACGTTTCAAATACTTGGGCACAATAATAACATCAGATGGGAGATGCACCACAGAAATAAAAAAACAGAATAGCTCAGGCCAAAATAACATTTCGGAAAATGAAAAATATCTTATGCAACAAATCTATGTCAATAAAAATAAGAGAGCTCATCGGTGCTATATAGAACCAATTCTGACCTATGGATGAGAATCATGGACAGTGGACAAAAAATGAAAAGACGATTAGAGGCCACAGAGATGGGATTTCTCAGAAGAATGTTGAAAGTTCCCTGGACAGCTAAAAAGACCAATGAGGAAGTTCTCAAAGAGGCCAACACAAAAAGGGAGCTCTTAAAAACCATCAGAAAGAAGCAATCAGCATTTTTCGGGCACATCATGAGAAGAGGAAAGTTGGAATACTTGGTTACAACTGGCAAAATAGAAGGAAAGAGAGTTCGCTAACGACAGAGAGAGAAAATACTGGATAGCTTGGTGTCGTGGCATGGAAAACAGTCAACAACAGAACTGATATGATACACTGTAGATAGAAGATTGTGGAGAGACATGATCACCTAAGCCAACCGGTATGGCATGGGTGCTGATGATGATGATGAATGTGTACATTTCATACAAACAGGACAATTCCAATATATAAAAAGAGTCGGGCAAGGCTGTGTTCTGTCGCCGGATTTGTTTTCACTTTACAACAAACATATGAGATCAACAGAAGACAAAAAAGAATTGAAGTCAAGGTCTAAGTCAACATAAATAATTTGCGATATGTGGATGACACAGTCTTAATAGCAGAGACAGAATGAACTACAAGAAATGATAGACATAATAGTACAAGGGGTCTCAGCCTGAATAGTAAGAAAACAGAAGTAATGGTCATATCGAAATAGCTCAGGCCAAAATAGCATTTCAGAAAATTAAAAATATCTTATGCAACAAATCTATGTCAATAGAAGTGAGAAAGAGTTTATCGGTGCTATATAGAACTAATTCTGACCTATGGAAGCGAATCATGGATGGTTTAATTATTACTTTCAAGGTGATGTATTTTTTTTTTTAATTAAAAAAAACCTCATTCATAATACACAATTTTATTTTTCATTTGATTTCCTATACAATTGCAAAATCTTGTACCACCTTCTCCTGATACGTGACAGTTCCATTTTCTATTCTATTCATGGAGTCAGTTTCATTGCAGTTGGGGCATCCACGTATCTATTCTATCGGCCGTCTCATCATTTGTTGAAGCGTATGCAAACTGACTGTTCCTGTAAGATGTTGATTGTAGATACATTTGCTTTCCCGCTAAGCACTCCGGATCGACCAGATTCATTTTTCACTTAAATATTAATCAATTTCATAATATTTACATCCTTGTCCCATCCATCCATCCATCTTTTCAAAACGAAGAACAAACATGGAGATGTACTCTGTTTAGAATCAGGTCACACTGCCAACGAGTTTGTCTGCTCAAGTAATATTAGTTTCATGACATATGGGTATTCAGCTATGCAAATTTATAAATAAAATTATTATGTCCATTTTATATACTCAGATCAGAGTCAGAGTATGTTTCATTGTTTTAAAAGCCATACAACATTCCTTGCGCTCGGAATTGGGTGCGACCAGAGGCAGATGCCTCATGAGCGAAACATCTGTGATAGCTGAGAGTCCATTAGGAGAGCATTTTATTTGGATTCAATTAAAGCTGGCAACATTTGAGTCGAGCTAGTTAATAGCTGAAAAAATGGCTAATCAGGTCTGGATGTTGGCCTGCAATAAATAAACTACAGCGTCTCACAATCAGTTGGAGTATAAGATGAGTTTATATTGTAAGCTGTGATAGAGACCTTCTAGCGTGATGTTTGTTTAAACCAGAGAGCCACATAATTTAATCATCATCGAGTGCCGTCTCCGCACTGAAGGCTGGCTACCAAGGAGCGCCATTCTGCTCTGTCTCTTGCTTTGATGGTGTAGGTTGTCATAGGCAGATTTGTCCATCTTTTGATGTTACTCGTCCATGTTAGCTTGGTTTGCCTCTACCTCTTTTACCTTGTATTTTCAATTCCAGGATTACTTTTAGTGGGATGTTGTGTCTTTTAACATGGCCCAAAAATCGCATTTGTCTTGTTTGAATTGTGCTTAGTAGTTCTCGTTTTATTTTTAGTTGTTCTAAGATTTCATCGTTTGTTTTCTTTTCCTTCCATCCAATTCTACCTATTCTTCTATATATCCACATTTCAAAGGCTTCAATTCTCTGTTCTGTTTTCTTATCTAATGTCCGTGTTTCTGCACCATATAGGAATATTGAGAAGATGTAACATTTTGCTATTCTTAGTTTTAGCCCTGGTGTTATTTGTTTTGATGTTAGTATGTTCTTCATGGCATTAAAATTACTTTTTGTCATTCCTATTCTTTTGTTTATTTCAGTTGCACATTTTCCACCACTGGTTATAGTATTTCCAAGGTATAGTCTGTTCAGAAATTAATAATTACACCTGAATTAGTTTTGCGTGATAACCGTTTGTTATTTTGCTTTCACAATTTGCATGCAATCTTAGAATATTGATGACGTTATAGAAATATTTTTTGCTCTGAGAAATTTGATCTAGTTTAAAAGTTTTCTTCTTTAGGCTATATTAAATTCACTCTGTTCGAATTTGACACCATTTTAGGATATATACATTAATTTGGTGCGGTCGTTCACGTAAAATAGTTTGGCTATTGCAGAAACACTAACTTCAGGAAAATCCCGTGCACAAAACTGAATTGTTATTGAACGACATGACGCACCATGGCCTTGGCTTTAATTACCTAAGGGAAGGCGTATCTTTATTAATTTTGTGAAGACTCAGTAGACAATTTGTTGACTTTAAATACCAACATTTATATTTAAATTACAATGAGTTTGAAATGCAAATTTATAACTATGCAAAAGGTTACTTTTTTACTATGTAATATATAATTTTTCAATCAAAAAGTACCGACGGTAGGGACTACCATACAGAAATGAATGGAAACATTTTCAGGCACTGGTTGGAGAACGATCTTTTACCAATCCTGGAGAGACCTTCATGCATAGTCATGGATAATGCATCATACCACAATGTCGTATCAGAGGAAGACAAAGTGCCTACTGCAGCAAATACAAAAGAGCAAATTAGGACATGGCTTGCGAATGAAAATGTCAAATTTGACGACACATATTTAAAACCCAAATTGTTACAACTTGTGAAGAATACGAATAAGAAAAAGGTGTACCATGTTGACAAAATCATTGAAAAATACGGCCACACCTCTCTTCGACTCCCTGCATATCATGCGCACCATAATCCAATCGTACTTGTCTGGGCTCACGTCAAAGGACAAGTTGCAGAACAGAACAGGACGTTTACAATGTGTGATGTTGAAGTTCTGACACGCGAGTCTCTCTCAAAAATAGACATTCCGTTCTGGAAGAAGTGTGTTGAACATGTGCTGCGTGTGGAAGATGAGTACTGGAAACGAGATGGATTACTATTTGTCCAGCCAGTAATGATTATCAACCTCTTGGAATCTTCAGATTCGGAATGATTAAATTAAGATGAATTCAATTCCAGCTGCAGTTAGGACGTCCTGGGGTCTAATGGTGACCGAAGGACAAGACTAATTGTAACCAATTGAATTCATGTTTGCAAATACACATAACGAACAACACCCACAATTAAGCACTATGTAGATACGCCTCTGACAAGAATTGCAGTAACCTGGAAAATTTAACACGATTACTGTAAACTCTAAATTTTGAATCAACTTGTGTGATATCGTCATAAAAGATCAAATGAATATTCGCTGATGTGCAAAATATATCGTGTTTGTGGAATAAAAAAAATACCAAAATCTTTGCGTCATCAATATTCTAAGATTGCATGCAAATTTTGAAACCAAAATAACAAGCGGTTATCACGCAAAACTAATTCAGGTGTGATTATGAATTTCTGAAAGGACTATAGTTGTAGTTCTGAAATGTCTCCGGGTCTATGAAAGGAATTGTCACACGGGTGTAGCTGTAATTATACCCTCTTGTCAGGTGAAGGGTTCTAAAAATACACGAGTGGGGGGGACACTGTTTAGGTTACCTCGACTGCAAAGACACTGACAATGTCTGAAAGTATCTAAGGGCCCATAAATACATGTATACACACACAGATGCGTGTATACATATATACACACGTACAAACAGACTCGCACATATATATACATAATATACATATATATGTAATAATATACATACATACTTATACATATGTATAATATATGTAATAATATACATACATATGTATAAGTATGTGCACGTCTGTTTGTACGTGTATATACATGTATTTATGGGCCCGCATTTTTATGCATTCATTTGTACATCTTTGCATTAACCCCTTGATATCCACTTGTGGGTTTTGAGTATTTTCTTTGTTTATGATCATAGTTTTAGTCTTTTTGATATTCATATCTAGTCCATATTTTTTGCTTGTCATGTTTATTTCATTAAGTAATTGTTGTAGATCTTTAGGATTTTCTGCTAGTAGTTCAGTATCGTCAGCATATCTTAGGTTATTGATTATCTTTCCATTAATTTGTAGGCCTGGCATCTCTATGATGTTTTTAAAGATTTTCTCAGTGTATAGATTGAAACAAACGAGGAAGTTTTAAAACAACTAAAAATGAAAAGAGAACTACTAAACACAATTAGAGCAAGACAAATGAAATTTTTTGGTCATGTTAAAAGACACAAAGGCCTAATAAAAGTAATATCGGAAGGGAAAATACAAGGTAAAAGAGGCAGACCAAGACTAACATGGACGAGTAACATCAAAAGATGGACAAGTCAATCTATGACAATCTGCACCATCAAAGCAAGAGACAGAGTGGAATGGCGATCCATGGTAGCCAACCTTCGATGCGGAGACGGCACTCGATGATGATAGATTGAAGAAACCCTACTGGACTACCGACGTTCGGACAACCCGTGTTCGATTCCCGCTGGGAGCAGTGTGAATTGTACTCGTGGTTGGAAAAAAAAAAAAAAATACCCCCACGGTCGACCCAGCCGTTGGCAGAAATGGGTACCAGGGTATTATCCTGGGAAGGTGAGGAATGTCGCCTCGCATCTGAGTTTCGATGCTTGAGGCTACACTATACAGAAATATCCGAACATTTCTGGATAGGCGGCCGAGCACATATGGGTGTAAACTCGCGTGCTAAGACGCCGGTTCAAGTCTCGTACTTTACCTTTAGATTGAACAAGCTTGGTGATTGGATGCATCCTTGTCTTCCTCCTCTTTTTATATCAATGGGTGTAGAGTTCTCTTTGTTACATTTTATTATTGCTGTTTATTGCTATAATTTAATATAGCTTAGGATCTCAACAAGTCTAAATCTCGGCTCGGAGGCTTGCCAATGTAATCATTCGATTATAATAATAGTCAAATAACTCGACAGGGAGTGCCGCAACTGGGCCTACATAGCCACTGAGGTTGTGATAAGGGAATCCATATAGAAAAATTGTCATCACCTCCTAGACCTATCAACCATATGAACAGTTCTATTATTGAGTTATTTGCTAATCATCATCGCTGCACTCCGAACATGTACATAGGAGCTCAGATTCCCTCCTCAGCAAGTCCTTCAGTGTCCAGCGACTGACGACACCAGTTCTGTGTAGGTTGATAAGTCTTCTTATACGCCCACTAAGTTTCTCGTGTCTGGCTGTGTTCATCTGTGTTCTTATGTTGTCGAAGTCCTGTACCCTTCCCACATCTTGGAGGGCATTGATGATATACTATGGTCCGATCCATTGGTTGACCGCCGACAGTGCCGCTAGCCAACTCTTTCATTTCTTCGTTAACTTCTGCAATGACTCTAACCGTTGCCTACGTATAGAGCCCGCCTCCACTTTTCTTATCGTGCACATCGAATCACTTAGTATGCAGAGAAACAGCTGTTTCTCGCACCCAGTGCAGCTATTGGGAATTTATAGCATGATAGGGGAGTGGCTAGGGAACCAGACAACTGTAGAATTACAGTTTCCGGCATGATGATGGGGATAGAGGCGATATGATGGCTGATTAGACAGGTCGTGAACGATCAGTGCTGTGACGGATTCGCAAAGTATGTTATGGAAGATCGACAGGCACACCTTGCGGCTGGAGTGGAGGCACTCCTCCATGGCTCATGATTGAGTCTGTTAACCTGGACCTGGGTGACCTGCTGGGGTTCACAGCAATGAAAACGAGTTTAAAAAAAAAAAAAAAAACTGTTACATCAACATGAAACACAAGTTAGCAGCTATTCTGTATTCCAAGATATAATGTAACAGGGCTTCTCCAAAGCTCTGTATTTAAAACAATGATGATGACAGATCGTCTTGGGCCGTTATCCAATTTGACGGGTATATGTGACAGTGCAATTTATTACTTACCTTCTTGTCTCCAATTATGTGCAATACAGTTCTAATTACTTCCTAACTAAATATCGCATAGAAAGGTAAAAGTGAACCCCAATGCAATTGCCATTGGGTATTGTAGTGTTATATGTCCATGCTTCGCATTACAGAGGTTCATGTATGATTTAACGTTAAATGGGGGAACTGTTGTAGACGTGCATAATAATGTAGGTGACACCTTCGTACTTATGTCGTCTGTCACATTCATTACAAGTCTTAATTAATGCGAGAGTTAAGAAGATATTTAGTTGATGTTAGCATTTTGATAAGGAATATAAGCACATGAACATGAAGAAGAGGGAAAAGATTGGCTTCATACTATCAAGTTTTGGCTACGAAGAAATGTTAGTATACCTGCACACTATCAAGTCTTGGCTAGGCGAGATTTTTCGTATGGCTGCACACAATGAAGTTGTGAATATGAGGGAATGTTGATATGGCTGCACACAATGAAGTCGTGAATATGAGGGAAGGTTGATATGGCTGCACACAATGAAGTCATGAATAGGAGGGAATCTTGATATGGCTGCACACAATGAAGTCGTGAATATGAGGGAATGTTGATATGGCTGCACACAATGAAGTCGTGAATATGAGGGAATGTTGATATGGCTGCACACAATGAAGTCGTGAATATTAGGGAATGTTGATATGGCTGCACACAATGAAGTCATGAATAGGAGGGAATCTTGATATGGCTGCACACAATGAAGTCGTGAATATGAGGGAATGTTGATATGGCTGCACACAATCAAGTCGTGAATATGAGGGAATGTTGATATGGCTGCACACAATCAAGTCGTGAATATGAGGGAATGTTGATATGGCTGCACACAATCAAGTCGTGAATATGAGGGAATGTTGATATGGCTGCACACAATGAAGTCATGAATAGGAGGAAATATTGGTGTAGCTGCACACTATCAAGTCTTGATTAGTCGAAATTTTTCGTATCCACAATCAAGTATTGCCTACAAGGGAATGTTGATATGGTTGCACACTATCAAGTTTTGCCTAAAAGGGAATCTATCTATCTATCTATTGACCTTTCGAGCCGTAACCGGCCCATAGGGCGTAGACCAAGATACACCTTCTCCTATATGAATTTTTGTTCTAGCAGTTTTCTTTTAAAGATATTTTATCAAATCTCGCCATCTGTCTCTGTTCTGTGCAAGCAGTTCTATCTCATTGAGGGAGCCGATTCCTGCTGCTCTTGCCTCTCTCATCAATGTTCTTCTCAGTGTCTCCCTGGGTCTTCCTCTTTTTCTTTTACCTGTTGTTTCCCATATGAGGGCTTGCTTTGCTATTCGATTATTATCTCTTCTCATCACATGTCCAACGTATGACCATCGTCTTTTCTTTATTACTGAAGATATTAGTGGTTGATTGGCGATTTCTCTAATTTCCTCGTTTGTTTTGAATTCGTTCCATGCTATACCAAGTATTTTCCTTAGACATTTATTTTCGAATGCGTTCAACTTTGTTTCTATATCTCTTGTTGTTTTCCAGCTTTCACACGCATACGTAAGGGTTGATAGTACATTTGATTTGAATAGCCTAAGTTTTGTGTTTGTGCTAATGAGTTTTGATTTCCACAACTTTTCAAGGCTTCTGAAAGACATTGCTGCTTTAGCCAGTCTGATTCTAATTTCTTTGCTCGTATCCCCTTCTCGATCAATGTGACTTCCAAGATAGATAAAGTGATCGATCTCTTCTACTGGTTTGTTTTCCATGTATATTTTGTCACTTGTTGGAATTAAACTTTTCATGACTTTAGTCTTTTCATGATTGACCTCAAGCCCAATTTTGCTGGCTATTGATGATAGTTCATTTGTGTTTTCCTGCATCGTTTTTATCTGACTGCTGATGAGAACTATGTCATCAGCAAAGTCGAGGTCCTCCAAATGGTCTCCTTGTATCCATTCGATGCCTTTATTACCAGTGCAGCATTTCTTCATTATGAAGTCCATAACAATTCCAAATAACAAGGGCGATAAAATACATCCTTGTTTAACCCCAGTTTCTATTGGGAAACATTCGCTCAGTCCTTCCTCTGTTCGAACTGCACATGTGTAACCATCATACATGTCTTTGATAATATTTATGATTTTTGATGGTAAACCATATTGCTTCAGAATTTTCCACAAAGAATCTCTATGAATACTATCAAATGCTTTTTTGAAGTCGATGAAGTTAAGTACAAAAGGTTTTTGCTTTTCAATGTGTTCCTCCAATATAAGTCGTAGAGTGAAAATGTGGTCAAGACAGATTCTCCCTTTTCTAAACCCAGCCTGTTCTTCACGCATTACTGTATCTATTGAATCCTTTATTCTATTTAGGATGATTTTACAGAATAACTTTGAGGCAACTGACAAAAGTGTCGCGCCTCTCCAGTTGTTACAATCTCTAAGATTGCCCTTTTTTGGGATCTTAACAGTGATTCCTTTTTTCCATTTATGAGGCGTCTTCTCTGTTTTCCAAATGATGTTGAACATTTTTTGGAGATGTATTAAATTATGGCTATCAATTGCCTTGAGGATCTCAGCTGTTAACTTATCCTCTCCAGCAGCCTTGTTATTGGTCATTAGCTTTAAGGTGGTTTCTATTTCACTCAAGGTGAAGTCATCTAAATTTACATCTAATTCTGCTGCTGGTGTTTCAGCTTCAAAATCTATTAAACTGTGAGGTAGTGGACGGTTAAGAATTTCTTTGAAGTGTTCCGCCCAACGGGCTTTTATGTCTGCGCTTGTTGTTAGCATTAATCCAGATTTGTCTAGAATTGGTATTCCACTGGATGTATAGGTGTTTGTCAGCATCTTTTGTACAGTATAGAGAGTTCTGCTGTCTCCTGTAATTGCAGCTGTCTCTGCTTTCTCTGCCAAGTTGTCTATATAAGCTCTTGTATCTCTTCTTGCCGAACTTTTCACTTTGTTGTCTAATTCTTTGTATGTTGCTTTTGCCAGAACCTTTCCAAGATCTGTCTTTACATTAGTCACGGCTCTCTTTGCTTCTCTTCTTTCTTTGATGTATTTCCATGTGGTGTCTGAGATCCAAGCTCGTTTTTCCATTTTCTTCAGTCCGGCACTTGCTTCTGCTGCTGTCATTAGTATTTTGCTCTGTGAGTCCCACATTTCATTGATATCTAAGTCTATTTCACCGAGTGCTGAATAACAATTACTTAGCTCTATGTTAAACTTTTCCTTTATGGCTTCATCTTTCAGTTTATGACTATCAATTTTATGTGTAATTGACCTCTTCTGTTGGTTTCTAAATTTTAATCTTATTTTCCCAATGCACAAGTTGTGGTCACTATTAACATCAGCACCTCTGTAAGCTCTTACATCTATTAATGATGATCTGAATTGTTGTTTAATACATAGGTGGTCAATTTGATTTGAGGTTCTATCATCAGGAGATATCCATGTTGTTTTGTGAATATTTTTGTGTGGAAATAATGTCCCACCTATAACTAAATTTTCTATTAAACATAATTCTATTAATCTTTCTCCATTCTGACTTGTTGTATTACAGCCTTCTCTCCCCATCACATGTTCCACTCCTGCGTTATCTTGTCCTACTTTGGCGTTGAAGTCTCCCATTACAATTAAAAGATCGTGTTTTGGTATTTTGTTTATAAGTTGTTGCAGTTGGTTATAAAAATCGTCCTTAACTTCATCATCAGCTTCGTTAGTAGGCGCATAACATTGAATAATTGAAAGTCTTCCATGTTTTGTTTTGTATCGTGTTCGTATCAGACGGCTGTTTACCGGTTCCCATTCTAATAAACTTCTTGCAGCTTTGTCTGTCATCATTATGCCTACTCCTTCACGGTGTTTTCCATCTTCCCTTCCAGAAAAAACTACTATTTTATTATCAATAGATCTCCTACCTGTTCCAAGCCAGCGCATTTCGCTTAATCCTAAAATATCTAGATCGTATCTGTCCATCTCGCTCGCGACCTGTGCATGTTTCGTCGGAGCGGCCATTGTTCGCACATTCCAGAATATTAAAGGGAATATTGATACGAAAAAACAATATAGCGAACTTAGGGATGGAAAGAGACCAAAAGACAGATCAGTGCTAAGATATAAGAATGTATGCAGGATTTCCTTGAAATAATTCTCAATCGGCGAAAGTCTGACAGTAGATCATAGCACACAGAGAACACACACACAAACAAACGCACACACCCACAAACGCACAACAACATTCGAGGAAGCAATGTTTCCACATTAGAAGACACAAGACACAGGAGAAAGTAGATGAGCCAGACACCACAGATGCACCTTGCTTTGTGGTCGGATCTGTCTAGTCAGTATTTGCAGCTTCGAGAGAAGCTGTCCAGTAAAACAGCACCCAGCATATAACACAAATGAAATATTATCTTACCACAGATTTATCATGCTTACTTGCTACCAACCCCATGTCTAGACGCAAAAGACTATACATATATATATATATATATATATATATATATATATATATATATATATATATATATATATATATATATATATATATATATGAATGATGAGAGAGATAGAGAGAGAATATAAAAACATGGCATAGTTTACAATTTACACTCAAGCCCCAAAGAAGATAGGCGTAATTTAAAGCAGATGCATTTGCAATCAACACATTACACGGACAGTCTGCATACGCTTCAAGAAATACTGGTTTGTCGGTGGAGCGGATATGCGATGGCTCCGGCGCAATGAAACTGGTTCCGTGAATAAAATAGAATAAGCGTCATTTTAGTCGTGGCAGTGTTTACTGAGACAAATAATTTTATTTGCATCTTTCAATCAAAACATATCCGACTAAAGCATTTGTTTTTATTACAGGGCTTAGCTTTTCTCTTCGACTCCGACTCGATTGACCAGACTCATCATCACTGAGTGCCGTCTCCGCCTCGAAGGTTGGCTACCATGGAGTGCCATTCAACTCTGTGTCTTGCTTTGATGGTGCAGATTCTCATAGGTTGACTTGTCAATCTTTCGATGCCACTCGTCCATGTTAGTCTTGGTCTGCCTCTGCCTCTTTTACCTTGTATTTTCCCTTCCAATATTACTTTTAGTATGCTGTTGTGCCTTTTAATAAGCCCCAAAAATTTCATTTGTCTTGTTCTAATTGTGTTTAGTAGTTCTCTTTTTATTTTTACTTGTTCTAAAACTTCATCGTTTGTTTTCTTTTCTTTCCATCCAATTCTACCTATTCTTCTATATATCCACATTTCAAAGGCTTCAATTTTCTGTTCTGTTTTCTTGTCTAATGTCCATGTTTCCGCACCATACATGAATATTGAGAAGATGTAACATTTTGCAATTCTTAGTTTTAGCCCTGGTGTTATTTGTTTTGATGCTAGTATATTTTTCATGGCATTAAAATTACTTTTTGGTCCAGACTAGTTAGTATGTTTTGGGGTCCCCATGTGGAGGTGGAGTAAGGATCTAGTTAGTATGTTTTGGGGTCCCCATGTGGAGGTGGAGTAAGGATCAAACCTGGTTCGCTGATATATTCTTGTTCTGATGCATTTGCCCGACAACAGCTCTTATTCGTCGTCGCTCTCATCATCATCGTGCGCCTTCTCCGCAACGAAGGTTGGCTACCATGGAGCGCCATTCTACTCTGTTTCTTGCTTTGATGGTGCAGGCTGACATAAATTGACTTGTCCATCTTTTGATGTTACTCGTCCATGTTAGTCTTGGTCTGCCTCTGCCTCTTTTACCTTGTATTTTCCCTTCCAATATTACTTTTAGTAGGCTGTTGTGTCTTTTAACATGCCCCAAAAATTTCATTTGTCTTGTCTTAATTGTGTTTAGTAGTTCTCTTTTTATTTTCAGTTGTTTTAAAACTTTATCGTTTGTTATCTTTTGTTTCCATCTAATTCTACCTATTCTTCTATAAATCCACATTTCAAAGGCTTCAATTTCATATGGTCGCTCTAACTCTAAAGAATGCTAATTTAAATGTCAGCAGATTAGTAGATGCGATGCATTGTTAGTTTACAGCAAGGTTCGATATTTTGCGCCTTTTGGCAAAACAAACCGACTTCAGTTAGACGTTTTTTTTATTGCTTTACTTTTTCAGCACCTACTGGGTTGGCCTCTGTTTTTAGAGGCACCACGAGGAGGCGTAATTGGATCGTAATCAGCTGTTACCGCTGACCCAAACGAAAACAACCAGTTATGATTCGTTGATCACTTTCAAACCAGATGCTCTTGGGCATCCAGTCACCGGTTCACTGATAGTATCACCAATAGTGGCAGAGGGCACTATGGGTCACCGACTACGCTGTCCAAGTCATATACTTATAATTGGACTTGGAGTATCCTATATTGGTATACTAAAAATGCATTGCTTACCACTCCGTCCCCAAATTAATTAAGTGAAAGTGAAGCGTTTAAAGTGCTAGACCATATGAAAACATATTTAAATGTGTTTATCACTCGTAGCATGAACAAAATAATATTTCAGGTACAAACATTTGCAGACACCTATTGTCTGGACGAGCATTCTTGGTCGTTTTGTGAAGTGTGTAGTGGGTGTAGCAAAGGCTGCAACGTCATCATCGGTACGTGTCACGGCAACTGTTCACATGGAATCTATGGACACGACTGTTCCGGGTCTTGTCTCAGTGTATGTCCTTTATGTGAGGAAAAATCCGGAAAATACCTACAATGTAAACATCCTGGCTATACCTGTAATGACACTTGTCCCGATAGTAATTTTGGGCTACAGTGTGAACAGACGTGTTCTGTGGCTGTGACATCATATGTGACCCGGAAAGTGCAGACTGTGCATGCAAGGGAACGTCCTACGGGTCAGACTGCACTCTCAAATCTCCGGACAACTGTTTGAATGGAACATGTGAACAGTTAACCGGGGTCTGCGTCTCGTATGTCGATGATTCCCACGTTAAGAAGAGTCTGCCGACTTCAACAAACCCAAGCATATGGATACCTTTCGCGATCGCTGCTCTTCTACCTCCTCTTCTGCTTCTCTTGAATTGAGCCATCAGTGTATATCCGTGCTAGTCGTAGCTCATATCTTAGTGGGTGTCTGCGATAGCCATGGCTGATATCTTAGTGGGCGTATGTGCTGGCCATGGCTCATATCTTAGTGTGTGTCAGGGCTGGTCATGATTCATATCTTAGTGTATATCCGTGCTAGCCATGGCTCATATCTTGGTGGGTGTCTGTGCTGGCCTGGGTTCATATCTTAGTGTGTGTCTGTGCTGGCCTGGGTTCATATCTTAGCGTGTGTCTGTGCTGGCCAGGGTTCATATCTTAGTGTGTGTCTGTGCTGGCCATGGCTCATATCTTAGTGTATTTCCGTGCTAGCCATGGCTCATATCTTAATGTGTTTCTGTGCTAGACATGGTCCATATATTGGTGTGCTTCCATGAAGCCATGGCTCATATCTTAATGTGTTTCTGTGCTAGCCATAGCTCATATCTTAGCTGGTGTGTGTGTGCTAGCCATGGCTCATATTTTGGTGTGTGTCATGTTAGTCATATCTCATATCTTGGTGTGTTCGTGTTAATCATGTCTCATATCTTTATGTGTGTCTGTGTTTAGTCATATCTCATATCTTAGTGTGCATCTGTGTTAGTCATATCTTTGTGTGTGCATGTATGGGTTAGTGATATCTCATATCTTTGTGTGCATGTTTATGTTAGTCATATCTCATATCTTTGTGTGTGCATGTCTGTGTTTGTCACATCTCATATCCTTGTGTGTGCATGGCTACGTTAGTCACATCTCATATCTTTGTGTGTGCATGTCTATGTTAGTCATATCTCATATCTTTGTGTGCATGTCTATGTTAGGCATGTGTCATATCTTTGTGTGTGCATGTCTATGTCAGTTATATCTCATATCTTTGTGTGCATGTCTATGTTAGTCATGTGTCATATCTTTGTGTGTGCATATCTATGTCAGTCATATTTCATATCTTTGTGTGCATGTCTATGTTAGTCATGTGTCATATCTTTGGCATGTCTATGTCAGTTATATCTCATATCATTGTGTGCATGTCTGTGTTAGTCATGTGTCATATCTTTGTGTGTGCATATCTATGTCAGTCATATTTCATATCTTTGTGTGCATGTCTATGTTAGTCATGTGTCATATCTTTGGCATGTCTATGTAGTTATATCTCATATCATTGTGTGCATGTCTGTGTTAGTCATGTGTCATATCTTTGTATGTGCATATCTATGTCAGTCATATTTCATATCTTTGTGTGCATGTCTATGTTAGACATGTGTCATATCTTTGTGTGCATGTCTATGTTAGTCATGTGTCATATCTTTGCGCGTATGTCTGTGTTAGTCACATCTCATATCTTGATGCGTGTCAGTGTTAGTCATGCCTCGTATCGCTGTGTGCATGTCTGTGTTAGTCACATCTCATATCTTTGTGTGTGCATGTCTGTGTTAGCCACCTCTAGTGACTCGGGCAGATGGTGCTCGTAAACCTGGGAGGGTCGACCATCTAAGGGCAGAATCCCCTACAGAAAAGACAATCTGCTGCCTTGCAGGAAGATTGGGGACAATCAAAGGCTAAGGAAAGCAAACTTGAATAAAATGCTGGCGGAAATCGGACGCACTGGGCCACTGGCGCAGAACACAGTACAACGTTTTAACGGGTGTTCAATCAGAGTGGATCTGGCAGACTCTAATTGTGATGTTCTGTCTGTGGGGGCGATCAACACACTCAACCGGACAGCTGACTTCATGTGAGAGTCTGGAATCCTATTCTGATTGAGTCCTGATCGCAGAGAGTGTGAGAGAGAGAGAGAGAGAGAGAGAGAGAGAGAGAGAGAGAGAGAGAGAGAGAGAGAGAGAAAGAAATGTAAAGATGAAGTTATCTACCTTTTGCTAGAGGTCTCTCAAAAAATCATGTTGGACATTGCGTTACGGTTCCGGAGTAAAGGCACCAAGATGCACGGAGATGCGAAACTGCTGTAAAGCTGATGATAATGACAATTTAAAAAAAAAAAGAGAGAAAAGTGGTATTGTAACACAAGTAACAACTTTAAGTAGGTGAGTAACAAAACAAAAGTCTACGTTTCGGCGAAAAAGGCCTTCAGCTGGAACAACAAACAACATACTGCTATATATGCCATCATCATCATGTGCCATACCGGCTGGCACAGGCGATCATGTCCTTCCACAATCTTCTATCTACAGTGCATCGTATCAGTTCTCTTGTTTGACTGTTTTCCATGCCATGACAACAAGCTATCCAGTATTTTCTCTCTTTGTCGTCCGCAATATCTCTTTCCCTGTATTTTGCCAGTTGTAACCAAGTATTCCAACTTTCCTCGTCTCATGTAAAAAAAAAAGTAAAGTACCCCCGTCACGCCAAGTGGCGTATAGGGAATATGATGTTAGTGACCATAAATTTTATAGACCTTCGGCACATGATTTTTGGGGTGATGTGGTCGGTATTACGCCAGTACCGCTTTACTTTCCCAGAAAAAAAATCCGGTACCCATTAAAGGCTGGGTGAACCGGAAGCCTTAGGTTGGGATCGAACCCTACCTCTTGTCCTTTGTAGTCCAGTTCACTAACCACTGAGCTGTCGCGGCTTCCTTCGTCTCATGATGTGCCCGAAAAATGTTGATTGTTTCTTTCTGATGTTTTTTAGGAGCTCCCTTTTTATGTTCGCCTCGTTGAGAATTTCCTTATTGGGTCTTTTTAGCTGTCCAGGGAACGTTCAACATTCTTCTGAGAAATCCCATCTCTGTGGCCTCTAATCATCTTTCCATTTGTTTGTCTACTGTCCATGATTTGCTTCCATAGGTTAGAATTGGTTCTATATAGCACCGGTGAACTCTTTTTTCTCACTTATATCGACATAGATGTGTTGCATAATATATTTTTCATTTTCTGAACTGCTTTTTTGACCTGAGCTATTCTGCTTTTTGTTTCTGTGGTGCATCTTCCATATGATGATATTATTGTGCCCAAGTATTTGAAACGTTGCACTTGTTTCAGATTTCTTCTGTTTATTTTTATGCTGTACGATGGTGATGATTGTTTCTTCGGTATAACCATTACTTCTGTTTTCTTAATATTCAGACTGAGACCTTTCTTGTTGCTTTCTTTTACTATTATCTCTATCATTTCTTGTAGTTCATTCTCTGTCTATGCTATTAAGACTGTATCATCCGCATATCGCAAATTATTTATATTATGACCGTTAACTTCAATTCCTTTTTTGCCTACTATTGATCTCATAATGTGTTTGCTGTAAAGTGAAAACAAATCTGGCGACAGAACAAAGTATTGTCTGACTCCTAGTTTTATATATTGAAATTGTCCTTTTTGGTTGCTAATTCGTATGGCTGCTGTTTTTTGCATGTACATGTTTTTTTTATGATTCACAGATCTTTGCCATCAATGTTTAATTTCTCCAGCATATTGATTATTTCCACATGCTTTACTTTGTCAAATGCTTTTGTGTAGTCTATGAAGCACATATATAGATCTTTCTTTATCTCTACGGCTCTTACTATCAATGTTTTTAAGATGTATATTGCATTATTGGTACCCTTTCCTTTCATAAATCCACATTGTTCCTCACTTATTTATGGTTTTATTTTGTTTCTTATACGTCTCATGATGATTCTTAGTAATATTTTCGTGATCTGGCTCATGAGACTACTAATAGTGCCAAATTATTTTATCGGTTGTATCTTTATATATTCAACGCGGGGGCTATTCTTAGCTTTTTTTTTCTCAGTTCTTCATTTCTGATCTTTTCTCACAGACTGTTTCATGTCATTCGTCTGACACATTTAATCTCAGTAGAGGTTATTTTTCTTATTGTTCTTGCATCTAGAATCTAGATCTGGCATTTGTAGCACAACGTTGCGATGAAGATTGTATTGTATAGTGCTCGTTTTGCCTCTAGAGTTATTTCCATATTGGACAATAGTGGTGATAACTGTCCAATGATTTGACAAGCTTAATAGTGTGATAGTTCACAATCAGTGGCGCCTGACTTCTTCAGTATGGCTACAAAGATAGATTTAAGTAGATCTTCAGGTATGTGTCCAATGTTATATTATATATGTTATTGAGTAGTTTTGTCATGACTTGTACTCCCAGCTCTTCTAATGCATTTATCTCTTCGATTGTTATATTGTCGGGACCTGGAGCTTTGCCTCATTTCATGTGTTGAATTGCCTCCTCCACTTCATCATCATCATCACTTCTTCATCTTGACTTCAATTCCTTTTATTTGTCTACTATTGATCTCATAATATTTTCGCTGTAAAGTGAAAACAAATCCGACGACAGACCACAGCTTTGTCTGACTCTTTGTTATATATATATATATATATATATATATATATATATATATATATATATATATATATATATATATATATATATTGGAATTGTCCTCCACTTCACTCTGCATTATTTGTGGTCTTGTGTTTTTGTTTGAACTGTTTAGCTCTGATCTTTCATCATCATAGAGTTGACTGTCCATCTTTCCAATGTCTTCTCCTGTCCCATTATTATATTTCCTTCCTTTGATTTCACACATCCTGAAACTTTGACTTATTTTATTCCACTTAATTCATTTAACTGATTGTGCATAAATTTTGAGTCTTTCATTTGATGTCTTTCCATTTCTTCACATTTCTGCTTTAACCATCCTTCCTTTGCCTTTCTGCATTTGTTTTGGATCTCTTTGTGCAACATTTTGTCCGTTCTTTTTTATGTTTTCGTCTTTTGTCCATTAGTTCTAATCTTTCATCTGTCATCCATTTCTTTTTGTTGATTCTTTTAGTCACTGGTATTACTTCTTTTGATGTTTGTTGAATCGTTTGTTTGAACATTTCCCACTGCTCCTCGATGTCCTGTATTTTCTCAATAGCATTTATCCATTTTGTACTATCGTTCTGTACTTATCACTCATCTGTCTATCTACTGTAAGCATATCTAGTTCTAATTTTAGATTTCTTGGGGATTTATATGTCTTCCGCAGTTTTATTCTTATCTTTCCAACTACTGGTACATGGTAACTAATGCAATCTGCCCCTGGCCTTGTTTTAACAGATGGTGGCCCAGGGTGTTGTTTGAACCAGATGTTACCTATAATCATTTCATGTGTCTTTGCCCAATCTATCAATCTATCCCCTCTGTCATTCGTCTCTCCAAGGCCATGTCCCACAGTCATATTTTGCACTACCTTTGCTTTGAAATCCCTAAATATAATAAGTTATTTCTTGGGATTTACATTTTGTTCCATGGCCATCTCTAGCTCGTTGTAAAAAATGGATAAGGATATATACACAAATCTAAATAAATCAGTAAATAGTTAGATTTGTGTATATATCCTTATATATATATATATATATATATATATATATATATATATATATATATATATATATATATATATATATATATATTTGTATTGTTCATTATTGTTCCAGCTGAAGGCCTGCTTGGCCGAAACGTCGACATTTGTCTTATTACTCACCTACGTAAATCTGTCTGAAATTGGCAGGAACGGACTGGGGGACAGACAGCAATATTTTGAAAAGACTATACGTAGGAAGAGTCAGACCAGTTCTAGAGTAAAGAGTCACAGCCTGGGCTATGGCTTCCAAATCACATCTTAGCAAAATTAACAGAACACAAAACCAAGCTGCCCGTATCATCACTGGTGCTATGAAATCTACACCTATCAAGACTCTAGAAACAGTAACAAGTTTACGACCCTTAGATGACAGACGGGTCACTAAAGTATTGCAACAAGCGGAGAAACATAGAAGGCTCCTTAGCCACCCCATGCACCAAAGAATAACTGGTTCCGGAATTGTACGACTAAAGAGGAGCAACTTCGCTGCAATTGCCAATGAACTAACTACTGGAGACCCAGTTCTTTCCCAAACAATATCGAAACCCTTGGGCGCATCTGATATGTCTCCTCATGGAAAGCATAAATTACCAGAACTTAAGGTAAATATAACAGGAACCATGAAAAAGGCACCCAATCAAACACAGAAAGAAAACATGTAGCAGAAAACCACATACACGATACCTACCCACAGGACTCTTGGTCCCACATATACACAGATGGCTCTGCTACAAATGCCACCAGAAATGGAGGGGGAGGTGTGTTCTTGACACTGAATAATCAGGACGAGATCACCAAGTCTATAGCTACTGGGAAATTCTCAAACAACTTTAAAGCAGAAGCTGAGGCCATCAGAGATGATGCAACACAGGCTACTGAACACAAAAATAACATGTACAATAAATTGGTGATTCTGACTGATGCACTGTCAGTATTATCAGCTCTAAAAAGCCCCAAGAACAATGAACTAGATGACTTGAGAACAACCAAGGACCAACTACGTAATAACTTCCAGAGAGTAGTCATTCAGTGGATACCATCACACTGTAATATACACGGAAACGAATGCGCAGACAAATAAGCTAAAGAGGGAGGGAGATTACCTCAAGAGAACCATCCGCTCAGTTATGATGAAGCTAAATCCATCCTCCAAAGGTCAGTTCCATGAAAATGGAAACGAGAACACCCAAAGCATAACGAGAGTGACGGATACCACCAACTATCAAGGAGGGATCAAGTCATCATACCACTGGCCACAATAGAATGAGAAATCACATGTTCACCAAATTCAAAATAGGTACAACCAGCTTATGCCACTGTACACTGGACAATATGCCTACAAAACATGTTCTACAGGATTGCCCCCAGTACACAGACCTGAGAAGAGCAATGATTAATGTGGTCCACACCCACCTCCCTGGAAGAGAAACTATATTATACTATATATGGGGCAATCGATTCACTTAAACAGACAGCTGACTTCATGAGAGAGTCTGGAATCCTACTCTGATTGAGTCTTGATCGCAGAGAGAGAGAGAGAGAGAGAGAGAGAGAGAGAGAGAGAGAGAGAGAGAGAGAGAGAAATCTGTTACCATACCACTTTTTTTCTCCTTTAAAAAAAATGGTTGTTATAGTTACGATTCTCCGAAATTTCAGTTTGGTTTCCATGGTTGCCAAACATGGCGGACGAGGAGGTAAGTTTGAAATAATTCCCGGCACTTCATTCTTTAAACTTCAGACTTATTAGTCACGGTAATGAGTTTTTTTTTTTTTTTTATTCTAGCAGGGCCAATTCAAACTGAAATAGGTTAGGTGCCAATTTAAACTTAACACCAACAACTGGTAATGCTTTTCTGCTAGCTAAGCTTCAACACTTCAACAACTCAGAACTGGTTGGCCACCTTTTTCACTTAGAAGTTTGCAGTTGTTGCCTGAGTCCTGAGTTGCTCTACTCTAGTCAGTCTAGTCTATAGTTAAGTTCAATAAATTTAGAGATTTGTAATTTTGTTTAGGAATTAAAGTCCTAGTTTAGCGTTTTTATGCTCGGAGTAACGTCCCCTTGCACTTGAGATTTATTTTATAGTAAATTAAAAAAAAAAATATAATTTATATTTTCTTCTATTGCAGTGAGTGTCGCCACGACTACTAACAGTGAGTTACACTAGTCAGTGGTGTTGAGTGAGCTAACTCAACTATGATTGATAAAAGCTTTTTTATTAAGTTTTTTTTAATTAACTTATCTTTTTCAATCGCCATGACAACTTATATTGTAAATAGGGTAATTTCCTAGTTTGATCAGATATATTATTTCAGTTTGGAAGAGTGATGTCCCTAAAATATGTCTGCCAAAATACAGTGGTTCTACGCATTCTTGGCGTTGGGGTCATTACGCTGGCATGTGTCACTCACACTGGCGTTTGGGTCAGCGTGGCGTTCGGGTCAGCGTCTGCGTCCAAATCGAGATGTTAATTAATAATTGGCTGAACCCTATCCTTTCTTATGCTTCTTCTTACTAATTATCCGCCTATATATATAGGCTAGTTTGTCTAATATTTAAAAACCAGCTAAGCAGTTCTGAGTTCACTTACTTGAATTTGGTACTACTGTATTTGCAAAATGACCGGGCGACCTAGAGCCCCAACTGAAGTTGTGAATGTTGGGTAGATCATGACTTTTCATGATAATATATTTATAAATATTTAACACTAAAGCTAAACCTAACCCCTGGACCCAACGCCCAATCAACAGATACTCCGAAATGATTACATGCCATCGTAATGACCCCAACGCCAAGAATGCGTAGAACCACTGTATTTTGGCAGACATATTTTAGGGGACATCACTCTTCCAAACTGAAATAATATATCTGATCAAACTAGGAAATTACCGTAAATAGTTGTATATTTATTTATATTTAATTTATAATTATTTAAGTACAATTTACAATTGGTAAAGTTCTAGTTTAGCGTCGTAAATTATTTCTGCTAAATGAGCGATCTCCCTGATCAGTCGCTCGTGTATGAAAGGGTAATTTACGAGTTTAGTGTCCTAGATTATTATTATCTAAAGTAACGTCCCCTTTCACTATATTCAATTGTACATCAGTCTGTCATTAGAAGACCCCTGGGTTAGTTTTCAGGTTAGGAATACCCTAAACCAGTGTTTCTCAGCTTTTGTTTTTAACACGTGGCCTCCTTCCAACCTTGTTTTCTTCCCATTGCCCCCCTCCCGTCCCTTCATTTAGAGAGGTCAAGACAAAGAAATGTATAAAAATGTGAAGTTATTTACTTAATTATCTGTGTGTGTTGATTGTTGTTCCTGCTGAAGTCCTATTGAGCCGAAACGTTTAAATTTGTGTCATCCATTAATTACGTAAAGCTTTAACCTTACCATTTAAAAAATTTCTCCTTTCATATAGATCGTGTATTATATATATATATAATATACACACACACATAATATGCACAAACAGCTACATTGAAATGTATGCTTAAAATATGACAATCGCAATGACAATGACAATAGATTTAGCTGGCAAAATCAAGGATTCCCATATTCTTGTGCATGGTTTTCCTTCTTTGGACATAAATTTGTCTAATTTGTAAAGAACTATTATACCTTTGTCATTTAAATTTGTAGATGAAATGTTCTAAATGAACATTCAATTAATTTTGTCACCGTAGGTCTATCTGGTCGCATAATTTTATTGGAAAGTGAAATATTTTAAATTAACAGCATAAATTTTCTGCGGTTTGCAGTGGTTGAATAAATCCATAGCCAAGATACTCGATTGAGTGTTGTCGGTGTTTCTTCTTTGTTTGTAACTATGATATGATGTACAAAATATGATGCTGTAAATTATGTAGTGCGACTGAGAAAACAATTTCGAAACAGAGACAAACTGTACATACATATGTGTGCAGCTGCAAAATATTCATTATCATCATGTGCCATACTAGTTAGCATAGGCCAGGGATGGCCAATAAGGTGCCCGCAATGTCCTTTTTTTGGCCCACGGCAGATAAAAAATAAAATCAGGTTGCATTGAGCAAAATGTCCTGGGTAAAATTGATTAAAAATTTGTTACATTAACTTCTACCGTGGAGAAAGCTAACTCAAATATTCCCTAGTAGTTTGTTTAAAATAAAGTATAATTATTGGTGGAAACATCCGAGGTAAGTCAAAGAAGAATAATAGTACAAGTAGACCTATGTTTAACACTCGGAACACTCTAGTAGTTAGTTTAACGTCGCCTTCCTGTCATTCCCGATCCATCCTTTTTTCTGTTTGTTCATCCTGCGATCGACTGAAACAAAGGAAGAAGCCAATGAATGGTTCTAGAAACGACTCTCGGTTCAGCGAGTTCAAACAGTTTCCGCCAAGAAATACTGTCAGTAACCCACCTCCTCCTCCCAATACATTCACCCCACAATTATTTTACTTTCAGTTACTTTCTCTCCAATCCTCTTTTCATCAGTCAAAATTATATATCCGATATCCGATCTGATCATTCTGATTTTGTTGAGTTACAGTGAACAGTTCCATATTTAACAGGAAACAGTGCTATTGTTGTAATCTGTGTTTTCATTGTCTGTTGCTTCGGTCGTGGTATAATATGAGCAATAAACATCAAGTAAATGAAAAAAATCAGATTCTTTCATGAGAAACGGGAACCTGATTTTTATTTATCAACAATAAGGATAGCAAATCGCAGTGCCTTCTGTGTTTGCAAGTGTTGTCTGTAAATAAAGAGTATAATCTTAAATGGCATTACACACAGCACCACGCCGCTAAATACAATGACTACATTGTTACAATACGTTCTACACTTGTGTGCGATTTGAAGAAAAAGGTTAGTGCTCAGAAATCTGTTTTTACTACATTATCAACAAAACAAACAAGTTCCTTAATGGCATCGTTTGTTTTAAGCGCAGAGATAGCGAAATAAAAAAAATCATTATGTTACGGTGACTTCGTAAAGCGTTGTTCTATTAACATGGCGCGTGTATTTGGTGAAGAAAAAATTGCCAGTCATTTTGAGAGCGTTCCACTACCAAAACAGACAGTTACTAGAAGGGTTGAGGAAATAAGTTCTCATATATCTAGACTTTCAGCAATAGTGACAGATGGCGCTAAGCCAATGTGTGGTACTCAAACAGGTTTAGTTGAATTATTAAGGAAGGCTGGAATCCATTGCTCAGCATTACATTGCATTATACACCAGGAGGCGTTGTGTGGCAACATTCTAGACAAAGGATGTTATGAAAACTGTAACAAAGTATGTGAATTTAATAAAAGACGGTTATCGGACTTAGACACACCTACAGTTTATAAATTTTCTATCAGAAGTTGAGGCAGAATATGGCGATTTAGTGCTCTACACATAAGTACGCTGGCTACGCAGAGGCAATTGTTTGAGGCGGTTTTTTGCTTTGAGAAATGAGATAAAGCAGTTTTTAGAGAAACATGATACCAACAAAGAACTGATCAGAAAAATGTCTCATCCACATTTTAACAGCGCATTGGTCTTTTTAAGTGATATCACCCAGCACATGAATGAACTCAACATGAAGCTACAGGGACATTCCTAAAAGTCTCAGATTTGGTAGGAAACCTAGATGGATTTATAAGTCAACTAAAAGTTTTTAAATTTACCTTGGCCAAAGAAAACTTCATTCATTTTTCTTCTTGCAAAGATGTGATTGAGGAGCGCAGTGACACTGATTTCAAATTTTCTCCATTAATGTTAGACAAACTACTGGAGCAATTCAATGAACGATTTTCTGATTTCAGTGGTATACGACCAGAACTGGCATTGTTTAACAACCCTATGAAGTGTGACATTTTTCAACAACATGACACTTTTCAGTTGGAGTTATGTAACCTCCAAAGTGACCCCTTATTCCAATCAAGGATGGAGATAAAAGTTGACTTTTGGAAACTTGTGCCACGGGAAAAATATCCTGCATTGAGTGATTTCAGTTTGAAAATTACTTCTATGTTCGGAAGCACATATATATGTGAATGCACTTTTTCAACAATAAAGGCGATTAAATCGTCACAAATAAACCGACTCACTGAAGGCCACCTTTAGGATTTATTACAAATATCATCATCATCTTTACACATTGACTTTGATGAACTTGTTACTGCACATGAACGTCCACATTGTTCTCATTAAGGTTTGTTACATGTCAACTTTAAAATGACCTAACTAAAACATGTTTGTTAAACAATATAAGTAGCAACTTTTATTCATTTTTATAAATTAACTAGGCATTTTTAACTCTGTTGCAACAAAATGATTTATGTAAGCAAATGATGCTGATAAATAACAAAAATATTACCTTCAAACAAATGCCAATTTGATTTGTATTGATGTTGTTATATGTGTGGCCCACCACAAAAATAATAATAAAAAAGTGGCCCACCATTTGAAAGAAATTGGCCATCCCTGGCATAGGCGATCATGTCCTTCCACAATCATCTATCTATAGTGCATCGTATCAATTCTGTTGTTGACTGTTTTCCATGCCATGACACTAAGCTATCCAGTATTTTCTCTCTTTGTCGTCCGCAATCTCTTTTTTCTTTTATTTTGCCAGTTGTAACCAAGTATTCCAACTTTCCTCTTCTTCCGATGTGCCTGAAAAATGTTGATTGTTTCTTTCTGATGTTTTTCTAGGAGTTCCCTTTTTGCGTTGGCCTCTTTGAAAATTTCCTCATTGGTCATTTTAGCTGTCCAGGGAACTTTCAACATTCTTCTCAGAAATCCCATCTCTGTGGCCTCTAATCGTCTTTTCATTTTTTGTCTACTGTCCATGATTCGCTTCCATAGGTCAGAATTGGTTCTATATAGCACTGATGAACTCTCTTTCTCACTTCTATTGACATAGATTTGTTACATAAGATATTTTTAATTTTCTGAAATGATATTTTGGTCTGAGCTATTCTGCTTTTTATTTCTGTGGTGCATCTTCCATCTGATGTTATTATTGTGCCCAAGTATTTGAAACGTTGCACTTGTTCTGTTTATTTTTATGCTGTATGATGGTGATGATTGTTTCTTTGATATGGCCATTACTTCTGTTTTCTTACTATTCAGACTGACACCTTTTTGTTGCTTTCTTTTACTATAATTCTATCATTTTTTGTAGTTCATTCTCTGTCTCTGCTATTAAGACTATGTCATCCACATATCATAAATTGTTTATGTTGTGACCGTTGACTTCAATTCCTTTTTTTTGTCTACTTATTTGCACAATAATAAAAATCATAAACAAAGCAGTATTGGAGCTTCCCAACTAAGAGAATCGAAAATTATGCCATTACAAAACTTATATATTTATCTATATACTTTAAGTGTATAATGCTATCAATACATTTTTTTTTTAAACAAAATATATTACTATATATTTGTGTATATACACACAAATCAAGGGTTATGTTGGTGATGTTATATTTTTGCGATGCTAAGAAATTCATCACAGCAGTTGTGAAAGTACAGACAAAATTTTCATTCTATAATGCATCGATTTGACAAACTTGTAAGCCTAATTCATACGCCTACGAAGTTTGACCACAACACTTTGCAAATGACTAAAGAGAAGAGAACATCAAGGTTAAGCTGTGATCAAGTTGGTGGGGAGGAAAAGAGAAGTAGGAAAGAAAAATAATGTTGCTGCAGACATCAAAGGTGATCTGACCACCAAGGATTGCCACTTTTGAGGTCTGTCAAATACATCTGATGTGGGGTTGTCGTAGGTGCCACTAATGGAGTGGAAAAAAAAAGTTATATCTGTTTTATTGTATTCTACAAGCATCTGTACTCTTAAACCTGGTTATACCATTGGTATACCTGGGTATACTCTTATACCCCCCCCCCCCTTTCACCTTTCTAAAAAATCTTGTGGCTCCCCAGGGACTATATCCAGTTGAGAACCACTGCCCTAGACTTAACCATAACCTTAAACCCTTGTGGAAAAAAAATAATTAAATGCAGAGAAAATAGAAACAGTTGATACATTCAAATACATGCAGTCAATCAGGGAAGATCACTCATTTAGCAGAAATAATTTAGGACATCAAACTCGTAAATTACCTTTCAATGTATTAACTGCTTCTAGTTTTTGTGCATTCAATTAAATTTTTTTTCAACAAGGTTAAGGGTTAGCTTAGTTCAGGTTTAGGGTATTCCTAACCCTAACCCAGGGGTCTTCTAATGACAGATTTGAGAATGACTGATGAAAGTGTAAGGGGACATTACTCCAAACAGAAATAATTTACAACACTAAACTTGGACTTTACTGTATATTTTAGTATAACAATAGAATAATTAGAGTGAGTAGACTGTAGTCTGTTTAGTGTTATAATTATTGAGTTGTTGGTTATCATCATTGAACTCCAAACATATCCATAGGTGATGAGATCCTCTTCTTATGTTCCACACCGTCCAGAGACTGTCTTCTCCAGTTCTATGTTGGTAGATAAGTCCTTATGCACCCACTAATTCTCTTGTTTCTAGATGTACCCATCTTTACTTCCATCTCCTTCATCTGAAGGAGAGACATAGGCTCATGGTTGTCAAAGTCCTGTGCCCTTCCCACATCTCGGGGGACATTAATGATGTCTGCCTCATCCATCACTGAGTATCTTGTGTTTAATGAAGTTTTTTCTAACCTCCACCTTTCACCATGAACCATGAGACTCAGACTATGAGGCCTAACATGTGCAACCCAAACATTTTAAAAATAGGATGTTTCCAAGTCACCTTCATCAGTCTCACTGTTTCTAAATTCTTGCTTCTGTTGGGCAAAAAAAATGCATTTATCCAGGACAGTGTTCATCAGTCAGAGGAGCTTAATGAACATAATATTCATAATATTTGTTTTACACTTTGTAATCTATTTTTTTTAACCCTCATAGATGAAAAAAAACACATAAATCATATCATAAATGAAAATGTTTGCAAAAGATACAACAAGCAAAGCATTCAGAGTACAAGATAATCTATTGACTATTGTGAAGGAGCATAAAGTGAAATGGTTTGACCATGCACCTCGATTGTCGAGACTAGTGAAAACCTTCTGCAAGGAACCATGACATGAATGAGAAGAAGAGGTAGGTAGAGAAAGAGATGGGAAGATAACATCAATGAATGGACAGGCCTCAACATTCATTCATTTTCCTCTCGTGCCAAAGATGGCACATAGAGCGGAAGTCATAGTTTTCCATGATTGACGATTTGCTGAAAGTTCCTGTAGTTCTTAATTGTTTCTTAGTCCCATGGTTGAGTCTTCCCTAGTAATTGTTCTGCATAGCGATTTTCTGAATCTGCTTTGTTTTCTTTGACCAGATGGTTTCCACTTGAATGCCTGATGGGAAAGTCTTTCTGCATTCATTTTAAGTTAAAAGTTAAGTTATGTTAAGTTGAAATATATAATTGTTTAACTAATTCTTTTACATGATGTATGCTGATAATTACTTGTTTAACTAATTTTTTTAACTTTTACATAGATGCTGATAATTAAATTACTATAAAATCGAATCTAACATTTCCAGGAAGAAATGCTGATGGAGGAGGCTGCCCTGGAAAACCAAGAGTTACCAGAAGAGGAACATTTGGGAGAGCAGGAAGCAGCAGAACCTCAGACTGAACCTGTGCAGATTGAAGATCGCAGGGCAGAATATGTGCCATCTGTTCAAATTATATTACCAGTACCTGAAGCAGACGAAAAACTGGAAGCAGCCTCAGCTGAGAAAGTCAAATGTGGTTACAATGACTTCACATCAAAAAATTAATTTAGAAATACATTTTTTTGAGTTCATTTTTTTAATAGTTTTTATGGAAATGCAAAATTTACTTGTTTGATTATTACCCTTAATATAATGTTCATACAATGTCATTAACTCTTTCCGTACGGAAGCTTTTTATTGACGCAACGGAAGAGATTTCAGAGAAAAAAATTGTTCATGATTTTAAGAATCAATCTACGTAGTTATATTTATCTAACATATAACATATTATATATAAATTTTTAGATAATTGAACAAGGTATTAGATTTCACCAATATCAAGATGATACAAGATATGTAAAATGAATATGGTTTGATGGCGTTCACACTAATCAAATTGAGCGTGGCGCACTATGTGGTGAAACATACGCTGTCAAAATTGGCATGGCGCACAGTGCGGCAAAACATACGGAAAGAGTTAACCTTCATTTTAACTGCACAGTTATTGATGTTGATGGAATGCCACTTGTTGATGTAGACAGGAGCCCTTTTAGTCATTGAATGTGGCAGATCATAATAGCTTTCTTGACATTCCTGGCTTTAATGAAGAAATTGAAGTTCGTCTAGTCACAGGCTATGCTGGGAAACTACTTGTCTAGCCAAGAGATACTGCAATACTAGGTCTTTTATATAAGTAAGTGCCACTACTACAGGAAACATGCCAATCATAGCTTCCGTTAACCTGCCTGTTTTGAAGCAGGTTGTTATGGGGGGGAGACCAATGAGGAGGTAGAACTGCTAGGCCTTGGTCAACTGATGGTCCACCAACCCTGCTGTTGGAACTGCATGTCGCAGCACTTATGCTACCCCTAATTGCTCAATTAGCCATCAGATCATCCTCATTACATGTCTAAGAAACTAGTAAGTCTTCAGATATCTTATTCAGTATGTTCCTCAGTGTGATGCTACTGATGGTACCAACTCAGTGTTAGCTTACCAGTTTTCTTTTGATTCCTTCATAACACTCTTATCTCATGTCTCCCCTTCTGACATGATGTTTTTTTCTTTAGTCTGATCATGGCTACAGGTACACAATTATTATTTAAGTTCTTGATTCATCTTACCTTCATGATGGCATTTGGAATATCAGCCTGATCAAGTGTGCACTCATTCTTTTTCAGCAGTTGTATCTGCATGCCTGTTATCACTTTGCTACCTTTGGTGAATACCACATGCCCTGGCACAAAAATGAAGCAAATTTGTGTCACCCATGACTCCACAGGGACTTTTAATCACTGCTATTAATTCCATAACATTTTAATGGCTAATTGAAAATTTAGTCCAATATTTTTTTTTTCTTTGTCTTTTTGACTTGTATAACCCTTTGAGAGTCAATGGAGATGGAAAGTTTTAGCACTCATTCTTCTGGCAGCTTTAAGTATGATTTTATGCTACTATAGAGTTTCTTTTCATATTATCTCAGCATTTTATGCTGTGTCTGTCCTCAGTTTTGCTTTCTTCTGTACTTATAATTGCTTTGTATGGTATGAAATAAAAGGCATTCTCTCTAGGTGATGAATAATTAACCATTTCATTTGCTTTATTGTTGTATGTAGGTTTGTGTTATGTCAGTTCGTTATCTTATAGCCTCATTTCTAATTTATGGCCTCAGAAGTTGGTCCTAGAGAGGAGTGAGGTATTTTAAGACTGACAGTGGTAGCTGTCACAAAAGCGTCAGCAGCCCACAGCTGGTCAAGGCCTCACTTTGTCTCCAAGTGTTAGCTCTGTGGCATTTAATCATTACTGTCACAACTTACAATTTAAGGTGTAGAATAAAGGCAGTAAGGCATTAGCCTCTCAATAAGAAGGTCCCAGTATTGAAATCCATTACAGGTATTGGGAATTTTCGCTTAAGATTCATGATTTATTCATAGCTCTATCCTCTTCTAATCTCTGGTCACTGAGATCCAATGTCTAGCCCTCTCTGGTCACTGAGATCCAGTGTCTAGCCCTCTCTGGTCACTGAGATCCAATGTCTAGCCCTCTCTGGTCACTGAGATCCAATGTCTAGCCCTCTCTGGTCACTGAGATCCAATGTCTAGCCCTCTCTGGCCACTGAGATCCAATGTCTAGCCCTCTCTGGGTAGTGAGATCCAATGTCTAGCCCTCTCTGGTCACTGAGATCCAATGTCTAGCCCTCTCTGGGTAGTGAGATCCAATGTCTAGCCCTCTCTGGTCACTGAGATCCAATGTCTAGCCCTCTCTGGCCACTGAGATCCAATGTCTAGCCCTCTCTGGCCACTGAGATCCAATGTCTAGCCCTCTCTGGCCACTGAGATCCAATGTCTAGCCCTCTCTGGGTAGTGAGATCCAATGTCTAGCCCTCTCTGGGTAGTGAGATCCAATGTCTAGCCCTCTCTGGTCACTGAGACCCAAAGTCTAGCCCTCTCTGGTCACTGAGATCCAATGTCTAGCCCTCTCTGGGTAGTGAGATCCAATGTCTAGCCCTCTCTGGTCACTGAGATCCAATGTCTAGCCCTCTCTGGTCACTGAGATCCAATGTCTAGCCCTCTCTGGTCACTGAGACCCAATGTCTAGCCCTCTCTGGTCACTGAGATCCAATGTCTAGCCCTCTCTGGTCACTGAGATCCAATGTCTAGCCCTCTCTGGTCACTGAGATCCAATGTCTAGCCCTCTCTGGTCACTGAGATCCAATGTCTAGCCCTCTCTGGTCACTGAGATCCAATGTCTAGCCCTCTCTGGTCACTGAGATCCAATGTCTAGCCCTCTCTGGGTAGTGAGATCCAATGTCTAGCCCTCTCTGGTCACTGAGATCCAATGTCTAGCCCTCTCTGGGTAGTGAGATCCAATGTCTAGCCCTCTCTGGTCACTGAGATTCAATGTCTAGCCCTCTCTGGTCACTGAGATCCAATGTCTAGCCCTCTCTGGTCACTGAGATCCAATGTCTAGCCCTCTCTGGCCACTGAGATCCAATGTCTAGCCCTCTCTGGTCACTGAGACCCAATGTCTAGCCCTCTCCGATAGTGAGATCCAATGTCTAGCCCTCTCTGGTCACTGAGATCCAATGTCTAGCCCTCTCAGATAGTGAGATCCAATGTCTAGCCCTCTCTGGGTAGTGAGATCCAATGTCTAGCCCTCTCTGGTCACTGAGATCCAATGTCTAGTCCTCTCTGGGTAGTGAGATCCAATGTCTAGCCCTCTCTGGTCACTGAGATCCAATGTCTAGCCCTCTCTGGGTAGTGAGATCCAATGTCTAGCCCTCTCTGGTCACTGAGATCCAATGTCTAGTCCTCTCTGGTCACTGAGATCCAATGTCTAGCCCTCTCTGGCCACTGAGATCCAATGTCTAGCCCTCTCTGGTCACTGAGATCCAATGTCTAGCCCTCTCTGGTCACTGAGATCCAATGTCTAGCCCTCTCTGGTCACTGAGATCCAATGTCTAGCTCTCTCTGGGTAGTGAGATCCAATGTCTAGCCCTCTCTGGTCACTGAGATCCAATGTCTAGCCCTCTCTGGGTAGTGAGATCCAATGTCTAGCCCTCTCTGGTCACTGAGATCCAATGTCTAGCCCTCTCTGGTCACTGAGATCCAATGTCTAGCTCTCTCTGGTCACTGAGATCCAATGTCTAGCCCTCTCTGGTCACTGAGATCCAATGTCTAGCTCTCTCTGGTCACTGAGATCCAATGTCTAGCCCTCTCTGGTCACTGAGATCCAATGTCTAGCTCTCTCTGGTCACTGAGATCCAATGTCTAGCCCTCTCTGGTCACTGAGATCCAATGTCTAGCCCTCTCTGGTCACTGAGATCCAATGTCTAGCCCTCTCTGGTCACTGAGATCCAATGTCTAGCCCTCTCTGGGTAGTGAGATCCAATGTCTAGCCCTCTCTGGTCACTGAGATCCAATGTCTAGCCCTCTCTGGTCACTGAGATCCAATGTCTAGCCCTCTCTGGTCACTGAGATCCAATGTCTAGCCCTCTCTGGTCACTGAGATCCAATGTCTAGCCCTCTCAGATAGTGAGATCCAATGTCTAGCCCTCTCTGGTCACTGAGATCCAATGTCTAGCCCTCTCTGGTCACTGAGATCCAATGTCTAGCCCTCTCTGGGTAGTGAGATCCAATGTCTAGCCCTCTCTGGTCACTGAGATCCAATGTCTAGCCCTCTCTGGTCACTGAGATCCAATGTCTAGCCCTCTCTGGTCACTGAGATTCAATGTCTAGCCCTCTCTGGTCACTGAGATCCAATGTCTAGCCCTCTCTGGGTAGTGAGATCCAATGTCTAGCCCTCTCTGGTCACTGAGATCCAATGTCTGGCCCTCTCTGGTCACTGAGATCCAATGTCTAGCCCTCTCAGATAGTGAGATCCAATGTCTAGCCCTCTCAGATAGTGAGATCCAATGTCTAGCCCTCTCAGATAATGGCAAACACAGAAGGTCCTGTGTGCACTCTGTCCACATATAAGAATCCTTGACAGTTAAAAGTAAAAAAAAAAAGTGTCCCAAAAAATGGCTATTTCCCAGTCAAAAACTGTTAAAGAATAACAAATCTACCTGTGCTGAAGATGGATGTGCCAAGTTGAAAGGTGCAAATATCACTGCTTGCCACAGCACACCCATCCTCGCTTAATGGTGAATGCTAAGAAAAAGAAGAAATGGAACAACTTAAGATGAGGTGTCCAGTGCACTTCCTTGTTTTTCTACCTGTCACAACCTTATGAGACAGGTACAGCCTTTGTAGCCTAGTCAACTGTAGCCAGTCCATACTTGAGAGTAAAACTCTGTTCCTTTAGATCTAAAAACTACTTCGTGCTCCAATGAGCTGTTCTAAGTTTTTTTTATTTTTTTATTTACATTTGTGAAATTTCTAAAAAATTTACTTTTATATTTATAATATTTACACATCTCACTTACATCTGACATATCATTACAATTTTTTACTGCCTTTTTTTATGTCTGTAATTGCAGTTTCACTAACCGATGAGCTAGAGGCAAAACCAAAGAAAGAATCAGTATACAAGACAAAGCCTGCTGAGGTGGAAATAGCAGAGAGTGAGATACAGGAATATTGAATTTAGTTATTTAGTTATTTTTATCGTTTAGTTATTTAGTTATTTATATTTAGTTATAATATTTAGTTATTTGTTTTAACCCTTAATTACAATATCTATCTGTAACTCTGCCAGTTACGATACCGTAGTAAAAATTACTACCACTTAAATGTAGCATTAGGCGCTCTAAAAATAGTAATTTATCTGAACTCTTGGCACAGTCCCGTGTGTTTACACCAGGCAAAACACAGGGATTCAAAATTCCTGGCACATTTATGACCTGAGTTTCATCTCATGGACTGGATGTATTACAATATCTATCAGTACGGTCGCCGTAAGTTTGTCAGTATGTTCGATGACCGTATTGTGTTATTCCCTTCTTTTCCAGAGTCACAAGGAGTTGTTTGATGTCTGTCGATGACCAGAAGATTTCTCTGGTCACAGGAAAAAGGATAAACAACCAATTTCTTGAAAAATTGCTTTTTTTTTTTTGCATTAAACGATGTATCTCACAAATAATTTTAAAAAAAAGAAAAATTCCAGCAATGGAAACAAATTAAACACTCAGGGTCACAGTGCTAAATTAAGAAGGTACATAGAGAGGGGATAATATTTGAACATGGGAAAATGTAAAATTTTGAGGAATTTGTATTTAGATGCTGTCAATTTTAATACTGTATTGTAATCTAGGGTTAAAAATTTGAAATTATAATTTAAGATCTTGAAACATTTTACAGATTCCTGACATTGATTTTTTCATTGAGTCGAAATAAAAGTTTAAAAAAAAAAAAAATTCAATAAACCATAATAACCAGATAAATTAATTTTAATATCCATTATTGTAGAAGTGGAAAATTAAGACAGTATTTGCTGTAAGTTAAATAATTTTTGGTGCCATTGACTTTAAATGTGACAGTTTTGAAAAAAATAATAAACTTAAAAAAACAACAATGCCAATAAAACCTTGACCTAACAAAGCTGTTTCATCAAGAAAACAGAATACAGATCCATATAAATAACTTTAAAGAAATGTGTCTGAATCATTGGACATCTGAACTGACAGACTGAAATGTGTATGCTGAAATGATTACACTAAAACCTAAAGATAACATTAATCTGCTGCACAGGAGAGGTCAAAGTATTGTGTTTTAACTAAGAACTTGGCATATAGGGTTGAAATAATACTTAAATTGATAAATTCCGGTCATCCATCCCATTGCAGAAACTGTAGGACATAAATTACTTGCATACCCATGCATGAAGAAAAAAAGACCTACTTCCACCATATCCATCTATGAACAGAGCTTTATATGAGATTGCAACTTCTACAGAATGGCAATACTGCAGAAGAGCAAAAAACTCTCAGTTCCTGTTGAATAGATAGTACATAAGTAGGTAGACATCAGCATTGCACATGAGTTACTGAATTCTATCTATCTATTGAACTTTGGAGCTATAGTCGGCCCATACGGCATAGACCCAGATGCTCTTTAGCTTTTCTAAATTTTTATTCTAGCAGTTTTCAATCCTTGTAAAAATCTTTTATCATAAATCGCCATTTGTTTAATTACTGAATTAGAGTGTTTTAAAAATATACTATAAATATACACACAAAAATAAATGTCTGATTTCTTTTCTCTCAGTCTTTTTTTTTAAAAAAATGTTTAAACCCTTTTTTTTATAATGGTTAAATCTGTTATTTTTACAGCACTTCGTTTTTATAGGCAAAGTCTTTTATACAATGTGAATACAGAGGTGTGTGAAATTAAGGAAATTATCTTCTCAATTCAGGTGTAAAGAATGTTGATGACGATCATAAAGAGGATGATGAGACTGAGCAGAAAATAGAAGAAGATGAAATGAAGAAAGATAAAGTGACAACAGAGCAAGATAATCAGACAACCGAAGAGGTAAAAATGGTGGTTATTCTATTTATTTTAATATTTTTTAAAGAAAAACAGTGAGAACATCTGAAATTAAGGTATGAAACAATGCGTTGAAACAAGTAAAAAGGTACAATGTCCAAAACTGAAAGTATAAAACAGAAATAATTATGAACATTCAGTTCTAAAAACAGGTTAACAAATTAGTACTTTGTTTACTTTAAAGTAAGAGATAAAGTGCACATGTGAAATAAATGTTTATAAAAATGTCCTCACCTTGCCATGGTTTGGCAGCTTCAGTACCCTAAAACCACCCTTAACACATTCCCTACAAAGAGGTTTAAGAAACTGTAACATGGATAAAGTAAAGGTAAAGTATGAGACTTGAACTGGCATCTTAGCATGCACGTTTTCACCCATGTGTGCTCGGCCGCCTATCCAGAAGCGTTCGGAGACTTCTGGATAGTGTAGCTTCAAGCATCAAAACTCACGATGCGAGGTGGCATTCCTCACCTTCCCAGAGTACAATCCTGGTACCCATTTCTGCAGCAGCTGGGTTGACTGCAGGGGTATTTTTTTTTTCCAATTACAAATACAACTCACACTGCTTCCAGCAGGAATTGAACACGGATTGTCTGAATGTTAGTAGCCTAGTCGGGTGGTTTTCTCAACAAGGCTACCGGCGCGCCCCAAACATGGATGTTTTTTGGTTTGTTTGAATATGGTTTGTTTTGACAATTTGCTTAGGAAGTCAGATAAGAGGTTAAATAAGAGGGTTTTAGTGAAAATTATAGCAAAAATGCCAATAAATTAAAAGCAGCAAAAATTGGCACCTGTATTTCTCATATAAGTAACTAGATTCCTAGTAATGTGTTAAAATTATGCCATCAAGAGTTTTCTTGGCAGGCTCAACCAAGCCTAACAGGTTTGAGGGAGTGAGACAGAAGGGGCATCTTAGTCCTCCAGTTTGGAGCTTGTAGAACAGACGCTGACAACTTAATCTGTGTAAAAACAAAAGGGCAGTGGTTACAGAAACAACATTAGGGGCAGTATTTTATTGTGAGGAGTACATCCGGGGCTTGGAGCTTGCAAGATTGTTAGCGATGGAAGTTGAAAGTAAACCATTGCCCTGGTTATGGATGTTCTAACTGCAAAATACAAAACAGGACTAGGTTTCTGCAATGTATGAACAAAGTAGGAAAATTGAAAGAAAAATTGGGGATGCTACAATACAATTTTCATTCCAACATTGTGCTACCATTGCCAGACCTGGACCCCAGACGCAAGAATAATAAGAAAAATAACCGCTGCCAAGATGAAATGTGTTATACGAATGAAAGGAAACAACCTGAGAGATAAGATTTTAAAAATGAAGAACTGAGAAAAAAGCTATGAAAAATGTTTGTCATAGAGTACATAAAGAAATAACAGATAAAATGGTTTGGCTGATAAGACAGAAAGACCAAAACACAACACAATGAGCCTTTAATAAATATCTAAGAACACCAGACTCAAGGGCCAACCACAAAAGAGATCAAAACAGCAGCAGAGGCCAAGAGAAGAGCAAAAGGCCGCAAACTATATCTTCCCTTGACACTGAAAGGTAAATGAGGAAGGAGTGAAGAAGACTACAAGCCTAAACTGGTACTGTTTCAACATACCATTTCATGAACAACGTTTGTTGATACTTCTGTATCCAGGAATAGTCCACTTGCCCATTGAATATGCCATGGTCATCCTCACTATTAGTAAGACTCATATAGATAAACTCAAAAGAGTGCTAAGTGAAGCTATGCACATTATTTTGGGTTGCATGAGAGACACTTCAGGCATGGCAATGTGCTTTCATTTGGATTTCCCCACTATAGAGGACAGAATCATGGTGCCAAGAGCAAGTGCATACCTAAGTATAAGCACTGATCAGGAACATCCGCTGTATGAGAAAATAGCTGATGATAAGAGCACTAGATTAAGGCGAGGAAACTCATGGATAAGTCGAGCTGAGGATATTATCAAATTAATCTGCGAGCTATCTGATGTTATTCCTGGGGCAGAATGGATACCTGTTCCTTCAGAACTTAAAACCTCCTTCTTTGCCATTGTCACATTAGGTAGCGGATGCAGAGAACAGAATCCAAAAGCAGTTAATGCAGAAGTGAAAGCCGTCATTTGTGAAAACTGCAGAGATATGGATGTCCTAGTCTATGGTTCTGTGGTATGCCATCAACGGAGTGCTTTACTGCCCGATGGAATGGCAGAACCATTCACAAGGATAACGGCACCTACGCAATGGCGACATGTAGTTTGATGATGAAAATAATGGCAGTGACGAAGGCTCTTGATTGGTTGGAGACTCAAGAGTGTACTTATGTGTGTATGATAAGTGACTCAGTGTACATGATCCACAAAGTAGAGTCAGGCATAATTCATTGTCAGTGTTTGGGATCAGTACAGAGATCCCAGATTTGCAGTATCTCCTTCATGTATGTACCAGGCCATGCTGATGTTGAGGGCAACGACAGAGCAGACAGACTGGCCGTTCGAACAATATTAATTGCCGGACAGCCTATGGATCGGGCAGATATCATTAATAATCTATAAGAGATGGTCAGAACAATGGACTTTGACAGAAGTACAAATACATGGCTATCTAGACTGTGTGAACTAGGAGTGAAGAGCAGTGTTGTCAGAACAGAGTGATATTCTGGATGAATGAGAGGATTTGTCAACCAACACCGGACTGAAATTAGTTGCTGTATGCTGATGAACATTTTGAGGTGAAGATCAGAGCACCTATGGATGTGTCCGGAGTGATGATGGTCCTCATTTAACATATACTTAACCATTTCATGAGAATTATAGATCTTCTTTTAACAGATACTATCAGCTTTGTCAATTTAAAAACTAACGCAAATTGAATAATTAAATAGAATATTATTCTGCGTAACATAGACAGATAATGTGACATAATTTAAATTTGCTTAAGCTTATACATGTTTATAAACAGCCAAAACTCAAGGCTAAGGATTCAAGAACAGATGATTGATAAATACCTTTTTATAAAGCCTAAATCAAAGGCATATCTCTAGTAATAAATAATTAAAATTAAATAAAAATTTGGTGCTCAACCACTAACATCTTAATGCACGAAAATTTGCCCTATCCTTACCTTCAAGTTTAAAGTATTTTGGAAAATTATTTTTTATAATTTCTGGAATTCACAAAAATCACAATCCTGGCTGACAAAAATCAGACAAGAGAGCAGGTGATATGCTGAAATTAAGTTGGTTATTGAGTTTTCCAAGAAGATCTCACATAGCTACGTTATTATTTATGTGAAGTCTTGAGGCTAAGACAGTGGTATGATTGCAGGAGGCTCTGGGTTTATTTTTTATAATTGTATGTTTTTTCCTCCCGATCAACACAGCTTTTGTAGTCACCCTAACTAAAATTTCAGTGATAATTCATTTTAAACTGCAAAGATATTATGCAGCCCATTTTTGTCAATGGAAACATGAAAAGGAGTTCTTCATGTTATGTAGAGACAGTCTTGACATGGAAGTGTATCCTGGCCAATCAGACAGCAGACAAAAGAAGCGCTAGAGGCTACAGAAATTTGGTTAAATAGAAGATATAGAGAATACCATAGACAGAGTAAAAAAGAGTAATGGAAATGTTTTAAAAGAGGGCAAAACAAAAAAAAAGCTTTTTTCAAATGTCTGTAAGAAACAATCATAATTTTTTTGGCCATGTAACAAGAGGAGAAGAGGTTGTTGTTGTTATTATTGTTATGGATCCAGTGACCTTTGAGCTGATGTCCTTCGGCCCAATGCCATGTAGTAGTATCTGCAGGTATTTTTAAGTTCTGCTGTTGTTCCGTACAGAGTATTCCATTTGGAGGGTCTTTGGGGAAATAGTGTTGTTCTGATGTCAGTGAGCTCAGGACATTGAAACAGGTGATGTTCTACAGTTTCTTGTGGGTGATTACAGAGTGGACATACTGGGGTATGGTTTTGTTGTATTCTATTAATGTGGTTATTCAGCATAACATGTCCTGTTCTCAGTCTGAAGATGGCGGTTTGGTCTCTTCTTGTTAGGTTGTTGATGTTGTCTTGTGGATTTGGTATTGCCATATATTTAAAAAGCTCTCTCCCTGTTTTCCCTAAGGCCCATCCATTCAACCACTCCTCCCTACTGTTGGAGTTTATGACTTGTTTGGCTGTGTCTAGTGTGATGGATGTATGTATCTGTGTCTGTCTGGGTCCTCTCTTAGCTAATGTATCTGCCTTATCATTTCCTGGTATATTTGAGTGTCTTGGGATCCATTGCATTACCAATCTTATGTTATGTGTTTCAATGAGTTTGTCTGTGTCTATGATAAGCTGTGTGAGTTCTGGTTTGTTCGTGTTGTTTCCCAGTGCTTGCAGAGCCGATTTTGAATCCGTAAATATGACTGTGTTTGTTTTCTTCGATGGTGTGGTATCGAAAATCATATTTAAATGATAAATTGTTGTTTCTATAGCTGTTATTTCTGCTTCATAATTGTTACAGACTTCACCACAAGGGCCACATATTTCTTCTGCTGTTCCATCAGGATATTTTATTAATACCCCATATCCAGCTCTTGAAGTAATGATAGTGGTGCACCATCTGTATATATATATATATATATATATATATATATATGTATCCAATCTTCTGGATAAGTATCTATTGTTTTCCTTGCTGCTAGTGTTACTGATACTGGGTTTGCTTTTTTATCTGTTCTGTCACATATCTCTACATTTATTTCAGGATTTTTATAATTCGTACTTGGAATTTCTTTGATGACTCTTGATGTTTGTAGTGTTTTTCAGGTAGAATTTCTCTTGTATATTTCTAACATGTTGTAATACTGACATCTGCTTAATTCTTTGTTTTGGAGTCCATGTATCTACTAATTTTCTGTTAGGGTGGTCCTTCTCCATTCTTGTTTGTCTTTCATAGAGTATCATAGCGGCCTTGTTTCTCCTCAACTCTAAAGGTTCCACATTGCGGTGAATTTCGCAGGCTGCAACTGGAGTGGACCTCATTGCACTACTGATGAGTCGTAATGCATTATTTTATATCTTGTCCAGTGACATGTTAGTTGTTTTGCTGCATGTCACTAGCAGCAAGCTACCATGATCCAAAATAGAGTGAACATATCCCAGATAGAGATTTCTAAGTGTTTATTTGTCTGCTCCCCATAAGCTACTGGAAAGCCTTTTCATAAGTTGAAGTCTTCGTGTTGCCTTCTTAGTGAGATTCTCTACGTGTTTCTTCAGATTCAATTGTCGGTCAAGTTATATTCCTAAATATATAGGGTGTTCCTCTTTTTGTGTTGGAGATTGAGTTTGATATTTGATGTTTGCCTTAGCTATTTTGTTACTTCTAGTAAATACTCTATATACTGTTTTCTGTATATTTATTTTATTTTCTAGGTATTACAGTATTCTTCTAGGTGCCTCAGGTCTTTGTTTAGTTGTGCTTCAGCTGTTCCAATATTTTCCTTTGTACTCTACATGACCAGATCATCCGCATAGAGAACTTTTTTATTTATCTGGGTTTTGGTCAGATCATTGATATATATAAAAAAAAGTGTACAACTGAGTGGTGATCCCTGTGGTAATCCTTCTTCTAGCACCTCTTTGTTTGATATGGATTCATTTAATTTAGTTTGTATTGTTCTATCAACTAGGAAATATTTGACCCATTTGTACAGTTTCCCACATATCCCGGCATCTCTCATCTTCAATAAAAGCCCCTTACGCCAAACTCTATCATAAACTTGTTGCAGGTCCACTAGGATGGCTAGCGTATGTTGTCTCTTCTGAAATCCATCTTGGACCTGTTGTATTAACCTGAGGATTTTGTCTTCTGTGTTATTGCCTGCCCTGAAACCAGCTTGTTCGTAGCACAGGGTATTAGAGGTTTCCAGATACCAGTATAGACTGCTATTGACGAAGGGAAGAGGGCACATACATTGGAAATAGGAAATATTGTTAGAAGAAGGGATATAGGGAAATGGTTAGAAAAAATACAAGACAATATAGAGAATGGTTTAATGGGAAATCAACAACAGAACCATTGCTAACCAGCTGTAGAGATAAAAATATGTGGAGAGACATGATCACCTATGCCAGGCAGACCAATACTTGATGTTGATGATAAATTCAATTTCTACAATGCATGGATGACATTCTTGCTGTTGGGGAAGTTTTTTCTTTCTTTAGATTTTCAAAGTTCTTCACTCTGTCTTTTATGATATAACACAGGTTTTATCTTAGTGTTTAGCCTAATTTAATAACACTTGAATGAATGAATGAATTGAAATATCTGGGAACAATGTTAACCTCAGATGGTAGATGTACAACAGAGGTGAGACGCTGAATAGCTCAGGCAAAAGCAGCTTTCCAAAAAATTAGGAAGATAATGTGCAATTCATTTTTAACAATAGAAACAAGAAAAAGAGTTCTTAAATGTTATGTAGTGCCAGTCTTAACATATGGATAAGAATCATGGACAATAGGACAACAGACAAGAAAATCACTGGAGGCTGTAGAAATGTGGTTATACAGAAGAATGTTGAGAATACCATGGACAGCTAAGAAGTAAGAAGAGCAATGAAAATGTTCTGAAAGAGGCAAAGCAAAAATATAGCTAATTTATAATATTAGGAAAAAACAATCATAATTTTTTGGCCATGTAATGAGAAGGAAACAGCTGGAATATATTGTTTAAAGTGGGAAAATTGAGGGATGAAGAGATATCGGGAAGCAAAAAGAAACCAGACAACTTAAGAGAATGGCTTCGCAGAAGGTCAACAACAGAAATGATAAATAATTGTCGAGATCGAAAGTTGTGGAGAGACATGATCACCTATGCCAGCAGGCTTGGTACTTCATGATGATGAATAACACTTGGGAACTTGAGGGTTAAAGAGAAAGAGGCAGACCTTGAGAAATGCTTAAAAAGAACACTTAGATGAAAGGCTGATAACAGTAACATGGCAAAATACAATGAGGGTCCTTGCAAGGTCTGATGCATGATAACAGTAACATGGCAAGATACAATGAGGGTCCTTACAAGGTCTGATGCATGATAACAGTAACATGGCAAGATACAATGAGGGTCCTTGCAAGGTCTGATGCATGATAACATTAACATGGCAAGATACAATGAGGGTCCTTGCAAGGTCTGATGCGTGATAACAGAGATCGTCAGACACAGAGGGATAGAATTGCTGACGGAATTTTTGGCTCAAAAGGACAATAGATAGAATAACATTCTAAAAAAACATCAGTTTAAATAGGATGACTGTCTGTCCTCTGTGACTTTATGATAGCATCTCAGAAATAGTCAGCAACAATAGAAATTAGTGTAAGTTGGTATGATGTCATCATTATTATTTTTTTAGTGGGGAGTGGGGGACATAAACCAAACTGCAAGATGGTGTCCAGATCAAGTGATGAATAATCATTGTTCACTAAATTATTTGCTTTCATGAATTGTGTAAGTGATGAAAATTGATGGTTACGAAAACATTCATATTTTGTAAAATGAAAAATGATTAAAATTTTGATGTGCATTGCAACATTTTGATATATGTGGCTGATGAAGTCACCATTACATTTACTGTGCAGTCATGCATTGTTCAGCTTAGAGGAAACTATGAATGGAACATTACTTTTTTTGTTTAACTTTTTGTGTCTCTTTCTGTGGCTGAATGGTTAGTGTGCTTGCTTCCTGATGGTTGAGTGGTTAGTGTGCTTGCTTCCTGATCCAGGAAGGATCCAGGTCCAATCCCTCAGAAGTGACAGATATTTTTTCCAGACTTACAAGGCTCCAGGGTTCACCCAGCCTCTAAAATTTGGTACCATAGGTTTTTCTTGGAAGTTAAGGTGGTCTGATGTGATACTGACCACATCACTCAAAAATGTATATGGCCATAGAAAAATGTTGTCACTAACACCATATTTCCCATATTCCTAGGAAGGCATGGAAGGAACCCTTACTTTAAAAAAAATATATAATATTGAAATTGTATAAAATTAGTTTTATTTTGTGGGGAATTGCTTTATGCAACTTTCTAGAATGTGATCATATAGCATGCAACTATTGTACTCAATGAGATGAGGGGTATGGCAAGAGTAGTAAAAAAAGAATAAGTAAGGACCAACTTACGCCATGTAGTGTATAGGGAGTATGTGTTTGTGCATTATTTTTTATAGTCCTCCAACACATTATTTTGAAGGAAATGTGGTCAGTATTAGGCTCATGCCATTTTACTTTCCAAGAAACAAGTCTGGTGCCCATTAAAAACTGGGTGAACCTGGAAGCCATCAATCAGGATCAAACCTGACCCTTTGGTCCTTAGTAATGAGTTCACTAACCATTGAGTTGTCACAACCCCGATGCCTAGAAGAGTGTATACTACAAAATGATTTGTTTTCCCACAGATTGAGCTGAATAATAAGCAAGAAGGTGTTGAGGTTGAATTCCTTCAAAGTGATGGTCTTAAGCCTGAAAGTAGCAGAACAAAATTTATAAGTGACAATTTGGAAGCTAAAATAATATCACAAACTACATACCGGTTGAGTATATCTAAATCTGAAAGTTCCGGCATTCAGCATCAAAAACTGAGTCAAGATTTACCCAAAGGCTCTGCCAGGTCTTCAAAGGACAATCTTAAACATGAAAGGCATAGTCATCAGTCTCATGCTTACACCTCATTAACAACAATTGCTTCCAAAGTGTTCATTCCTGAACAGCTTGGTATGCTTGATCAGGTTGAAGTAATTGATACAAAACAAGGTGAACCAATTAATTAATATGTTTGTGGTAGAAACATATTTTTAGATTAATTGACTGAAGTATGTTATTTTTATATGAAATGATAGTGCTATTGATTGTAAATTAAAAAAAAGATATTTCATTATGCTAACATCATAATGTTTTCATAGTAACAAAAAAAAAACAACCATATTAGAATTTACCTAATAACTTTACTGTGTTAAAACAATCACTTAATTAATTAACTTCAACAAAGATATCCATAAGGAAACCCACGCTAATAGCATGTTCTTATGAAGCTTCAGATAGATATATAGAGAGTAACTCATTGCTGAACTCCAGATGGCAAAAGAACAAGTGAAAGAGCAGAAGACTTAGAATTGTTGATAAAGAATTGAAGGACAACAGTTTTATGTGGTGTGGACATGAAATGCTGACTCAAGACAGACAAAAATGGTTATCATTAGTGATGGCTACATGTGCTAGAGGGCAAAAGAAAAAAGGCCTGAGTAATCTTATACACATCACAACAGCATAATTTTTTGGCATATTTGTATAACAAAAATCATCGAGAGTCTGGAGTTTCTGTCCTATGTACCGTCTTTGGCTAAAAAGGAAAGTAAGTAGATAGATAGATGGATGGATGAATGGATGGATAGGTGGGTGGGTAGTGGGTTATGGGTGGGCAAGTGGGTGGGTTGTGGGTTTATGGGTGGGCAAGTGGGTGGATGGGTGGGTGGGCGATCAGGTGAGCAGATAGGTAGATGATATGATTTGATATGACATGATGCACAAGCTATTTAGTGCATACAAGGTCGGTTGCATCATTAGTTATATTTTTTTAAGATACAAGTGTAAATTAGAAAAAAGAAAAATTACTTTTCAGTCCTGATTATGCATTGATCTTCATCATCATCAGTTGTTTTTCCTGTTCCCTTCTCATTACATGGCCATAAAATGATGATTGTTTCTTCCTAATATTATAAATTAGCTTTAGAACATGTAAAAAGATTTATGAACAACATGGCATCTGCTGGTCCAAGACTGAGGAAACCCATACAAGTGTCCAGTGATAGGTGTGCCATATGAGTAAGATCCACATTTGCATATGCAAGGCATTATCTTTGGTGAAGGATGCCCTGAAAAACAAATCACTCCTGCTTAGCAGTTACCATCAGGAGCAGGAAAGATTATAGGAGAACACACAGATGGAAATCATGAACATGGTGCACTCAATATCCCTGGTCGGTATCCATCCAACAAGAAGAAAGACTTCTACTTTAAACCATGACACAGCCGATGGCAGTGTTTTTCAGCCACAGAACAGACTTAGAGGAAGAAAATCAGTATATACTGGCATTGACCAAGTGACTGACTTGTCTAGCATCCTGGTGTTCTTCTAATCACCATCTTGGGAAAAAAAAACTAAGTCCATTGCATCCCCATTTTGCTCTCAATATGGATTTAATGACTTCTTCAGTTTCTTAGTGCATAGTCCATATAATGTATTTTTTTGTTATTGTGTGCATTCATGTTGATTAGCCTGGTTGTCTCTATTATCAGAGATCTTGTAAAAGGATGGTACATATTATATTGTGTCTTTATTGAGGTACTGATACATACAAAATGAACTAAAAACATCAACTTTCATTGCATTGCCTAAAAAGAATGGTGCACTTGAATGCAGTGACTTTAGAACAATAAGCCTAATGAGCCATGTTACAAAAATCTTGCTAAAAGTTATACAAGGAAGGATTCAGAATAAAATCAATACTGAATTAGATGAACAGCAATTTGGATTTAGGAAAAAATAGCGGGACAAAAGAAGCCATATTCTGCATGAGAACATTAATAGAAAAATACACAGAAGTAAACAAACCAATATATGCCTGCTTCATAGACTACACCAAAGCTTTTGATAGAGTACACCACAAACAACTTATAGAATGCCTAAAAGAGATACATCTAGATGACATGGACATACGACTAATATGTAATCTATACTGGGAGCAAACAGCAATAATAAAATATAACAAAGAGAACTCAACACCCATTGATATAAAAAGATGAGTAAGACAGGGATGCACCCTATCACCAAGCTTGCTCAATCTATACACTGAGCAAATTTTTAAAAACATCATAGAGATGCCAGGCCCACAGATTAATGGAAAGATAATCAATAACCTAAGATATGCTGACGATACTGTACTGCTAGCAGAAAATCCTAAAGATCTACAACAATTACTTAATGAAATAAACATGACAAGCAAAAAATATGGACTAGATATGAAAATCAAAAAGACTAAAACTATGATCATAAACAAAGAAGATACTCAAAACCTACAAGTGGATATCAAAATAGAAGGAATAGACCTAGAGACAGTTCAGAACTACAACTACCTTGGACATACTATAACCAGTGATGGAAAATGTACAACTGAAATAAACAAAAGAATAGGAATGGCAAAAAGTAATTTTAATGTCATGAAGAACATACTAACATCAAAACAAATAACACCAGGGCTAAAACTAAGAATAGCAAAATGTTACATCTTCTCAATATTCCTATATGGTGCAGAAACATGGGCATTAGACAAGAAAACAGAACAGAGAATTGAAGCCTTTGAAATGTGGATATATAGAAAAATAGGTAGAATTGGATGGAAGGAAAAGAAAACAAATGGTGAAGTTTTAAAACAACTAAAAATGAAAAGAGAACTACTAAGCACAATTCAAACAAGACAAATGCGATTTTTGGGCCATGTTAAAAGACACAACAGCCTACTAAAAGTAATCCTGGAGGGGAAAAAGAAGGTAAAAGAGGCAGAGGCAGACCAAGACTAACATGGATGAGTAACATCAAAAGATGGACAAATCAGCCTATGACAACCTGCACTATCAAAGCAAGAGACAGAGCAGAATGGCGCTCCATGGTAGCCAACCTTCGTTGCAGAGAAGGCACTCGATGATGATTGAGGGACTGAATCATGTCACCTGCATGGGAGTTCATAGAAACAAACTCAGATCCATTGACAGTTTGAAAATATGAGTTAAACTAGGCTGACAATAAGCGTAGTTGATTGCTGTAATGTAAAAGGATTGAGTAGTGTGACTCAAGGCAGAAGATAGAGAAATAACATTACATTGGACATTACATCAATTATATCACCTTAAGGATTGGGAGCTCTGATGAATGTGACCATAGAACAGGAAAAGTGACTGCTGAAAGTTTTTTGACGTCATCACCAGTACAATACCTTGATAAACTGTGTGGAGATGTCACTAGTCTTAAACTGACCAATGCTTTCTTTGAGCTTATTATGATGTCTAAAGATATATAAAGAAGAAAAGGGAACCTACATACAGACTTTGCTCATGATTTGTGTCATAAAATCTGTAAGTAGCATATGTTTGAATGCAAACAACTAATAATGAGCAGATCTTTTGAGGTTTTAGTTTCATCAGTGTTATTAGTTTTAGCTGTACAATATTTGTATAAGGGATAAAGTGCATTACTAATAAATGTATTAATTCAACAGTGAACTCATTTAATATCAGCATGTTTCAAATTAAATGCATGAAATGAGTAATGATGTCTAATTCAACTTTTTATAGAGGGTGAGGAAGCAGTCTCAGAGCAGTTGATGGACGCTGAACAAGACTCAAAATTACAAGATGAAATATCAGGGTTGAAAAGAGAGGACTTAATCGTCCAGTATTATGTGAGCCTCAAGACACGTCTAACTTTTTGTATATTACACATGACATGTCAGCAATATCTGAGTATGAGTGGTAATTATATCAGCAACAACTAGTCTGACATAACTGTCTGTCTGTCTTTTTAGTGGTTGAGGAGCCTGTGTGTGCTTATAACTCAGAAGCAGCTGTATCTGAGGCAGCCAAGTTTCCAGAATTCAGACAGGTTTAATAGTTTGGATCAGGTGAAAATAGAAAAATTCAAGATATTAGATGTGCTCGGTTACATTCTAGATGAAACAGGGTACAATTTTTTACTCTTTTGACTTAGGAAAGTGCTAAAGTGCTCATCTTATGGAGTCAAGCCAAGCACTGAGATTGTTGGGCTCCTGCCCAGAATCGGTCCAACCATCACAACTTGAGGGCACCTTCTGTGTGTCAGCAGTATGCCAGGAGCCTGATTTTTTTATCACTAATTTCTTTATACTTATTTTAAACTTCTTTTGAGAGTGTAGTTCAAGAATATCTGCAGGAAAAGGTATTCAGATTTTAGGTGAAGCACTTTTAAAATTACAATGTGTGTGGTGAAGAAGAAATGACAATTAATCAGTAGGGATAAAACATGCTTGAGCATATGTTTTGAAGTGGTAAACATCTTGGAGAAATCAACAAAGTTGAGAAAATATAAATTGTACACAGAGAAACAAACCATGCAACTCACACAGCATAAAGAGGTTAGGTTTGATCCTGATCAACGGCTTCCGGGTGCACCCAGCCTTAAATAGATACCAGATTTTTTCTGGGAAATTAAAGTGGCACGGGCGTAATACTGACCACATTACTTCAAAAATCATGCGCCGAAGGTCACCATAAATAGGCATCAAGACTGAAAATAATGTAATAATGACTCATTTACCTTATCAATGACCAAGACCCCATGTATTTTCACAACAAATTTATAATCTAAATGATGGAAAAATGTTGTTCATCCTATACACAATTTTAATGTATTTCTGTAATTCTAGTAGACGCTTATAATTAATTTTGTGGTAACGTTCAAATCATAGCTGCGCCAGTTAGGATTTTTATTTGTGGTTTCTCTCTGCGACAACCACCCCTGGTCACAACAAAGAGGCCCCGGCTTGAAACGTTAATTACTCATTTAAAAAAAAATATTAATACCTCTGAAGACAGAGTTATCTACCTATGTGGGGAGGAATCTCTGTGCACATGGCTACCAGTAAAACATTAACATGCAAAATTAATTTCCTAGTCTCTAGGAACTTTGGCAGAAGTGAAAGCTGACGAATGCAAAAAAAAAAACACCAAAAGAACAAAACATCATAATCTTATATCTTATAGTAAAAACAACTACATAAAATTAATTTGGCCACAGCATACTTTTCAGTGGTATAAAATGATTTTAATTTTAGTAAATAAATAAAGGAACTGAACTGGTCTGAAACCCATGTAAGAGGGTTGGATGTAGGACGATCTATTGAACTTCATAAAACAAACTCAGCTACTAAAGTATCAATAAGAACTTAGGAAAAGGGGTAATTTCCTAGTTTGATCAGATATATTATTTCAGTTTGGAAGAGTGATGTCCCCTAAAATATGTCTGCCAAAATACAGTGGTTCTACGCATTCTTGGCGTTGGGGTCATTACGCTGGCATGTGTCACTCACACTGGCGTTTGGGTCAGCGTGGCGTTCGGGTCAGCGTCTGCGTCCAAATCGAGATGTTAATTAATAATTGGCTGAACCCCTATCCTTTCTTATGCTTCTTCTTACTAATTATCCGCCTATATATATAGGCTAGTTTGTCTAATATTTAAAAACCAGCTAAGCAGTTCTGAGTTCACTTACTTGAATTTGGTACTACTGTATTTGCAAAATGAGTCACGCGTTATAATATATTTATAAATATTTAACACTAAAGCTAAACCTAACCCCTGGACCCAACGCCCAATCAACAGATACTCCGAAATGATTACATGCCAGCGTAATGACCCCAACGCCAAGAATGCGTAGAACCACTGTATTTTGGCAGACATATTTTAGGGGACATCACTCTTCCAAACTGAAATAATATATCTGATCAAACTAGGAAATTACCGGAAAAGGAACTTTTCTCAGGAGAAAAGTGACCTTCATCACAAAGTTCTTTTACAGAGAGTTGTGAAAATCAGACAGGTCTGGAAGCAACACTGCTGACCACCCTTCTTACAGACAGGTCTGGAAGCAACACTGCTGACCACCCTTCTTACAGACAGGTCTGGAAGCAACACTGCTGACCACCCTTCTTACAGACAGGTCTGGAAGCAACACTGCTGACCACCCTTCTTACAGACAGGTCTGGAAGCAACACTGCTGACCACCCTTCTTACAGACAGGTCTGGAAGCAACACTGCTGACCACCCTTCTTACAGACAGGTCTGGAAGCAACACTGCTGACCACCCTTCTTACAGACAGGTCTGGAAGCAACACTGCTGACCACCCTTCTTACAGACAGGTCTGGAAGCAACACTGCTGACCACCCTTCTTACAGACAGGTCTGGAAGCAACACTGCTGACCACCCTTCTTACAGACAGGTCTGGAAGCAACACTGCTGACCACCCTTCTTACAGACAGGTCTGGAAGCAACACTGCTGACCACCCTTCTTACAGACAGGTCTGGAAGCAACACTGCTGACCACCCTTCTTACAGACAGGTCTGGAAGCAACACTGCTGACCACCCTTCTTACAGGCAGGACTACTATTCCCTTCAAAATTTAGATTGTCCAGATAATGTTTGAAGCTAGAAAGGCTTTACAAGATGCAACAGAAAGGAACAACCTGGCTCTACTTGGAATTAGTGAAGTCAGACACTTCCGGATAGACTAGATTAAGCATGTGTAAAATTATTGTTGTACTCAGTAACTCAGGACATGAGGAAGAAAATACACCACACACACACAGGGATAGGCACTTATGTTGTCAAAAACAACACAGAAATCACTTATTTCATGAAAAGCTCATGGTGTCAAATAATAACTGCATCCTTCAGAGCCAAGGAGAAAGGGATCTATATAAATATCGCCCAGTGCTACAAAGAAGAGACAATAAAAGAGCTTTTTATAATAAGCTGATGCAATGCTTGATAATTCTTCTTCTTCTGTGTACACTTCTAGACATATGTATTATAAGCTCAAAGAAATTATTAATCAGCGCAAGGCTGATGAGATCTCCATACATCTTGTCCTAGTAGCACAAATGAAGGCCAGAAGAGCTTTTTCTTTAGCAAATGTTGGGCATATTGTAGTATATGTTCAGAAATCATGTTTTCTAAGTATTCAATAAGTGATGTCAATATTTTGATGGGAGATTTCAGTATTAAGATTGAGAGCAATAATGTTGGCTATGAAGACAATGGAATTGGAGGAAGTAATATCTTTATTTTACAACATATCAATGGAGATAAATTCATTGATCTTAACGTCAAAAACAACTTGGTTATTCGAGTCAGCATATTTCCCCAAAGACTCTGTAAAGTAAGAAGTTCAGGAAATCACTACAAGATGTAAGAGTTAAAAAAAGGTATAGATGTGGCAACAATTGACCATTTATAATCTATCTATCTATCTATCCATCCATCCATCCATCCATCCATCCATCCATCCATCCATCCATCCATCCATCCATCCATCCATCCACCAAGAACCCACCCACCCATCCATCCATCCATCCATCCATCCATCCATCTATCTATTGACCTTTCGAGCAGTGGCTGGTCCATACACCCAGATACTCTTTCTCTTTTTTCTAAATATCTTTCTAGCAGTCATTTATAGTTCCCAGACTAAAAATAAAATTAAAGAAAAATTATAAGGGAAATTCAAAATGATGGAGGAATTACAGCACAGACTTCCTGAAGAAAATGAAAAAAGCAGAAGAGCTAAGGACAGAGCTAAAGAATAGATATATAGTTCTTTTAGAACTCATAGAAGATGAAGAAGCCTTAGAAGACACATGGACAAAAATCAAAGAGACACAAGAATGAACATTTCAAGAAGTGCTGAGATCCTGAAGTCTCAATAAGTGGATTCAACCAGAAAATTTGAATTCACAAAGGGAAAAAATAAAGAAAGTAGCTTCTAATAACAATCAAATAAGGAGCAAAAAAGTAAAGGCACAAGAGAAATACAGAACAGCAAAAAAGAAGAAAAGTACCAAAACAAACAGATGTATATTGACAAAATGATTGCTAACTTTTAAGAGGCTGTGGGTAAGGGGCTTAACAATCATCTGGGACTGAAAACCAAGACTGGCCAGGCCTTCCTACACCCGAGCAAACCACAGTCTGCTCTAGCAAGTATAAGGGCTGAAGACAGAGGCAACCAACCAGTAGGTGCACCACAATAATCAGGATGTCACGCACTCACACCAATGGGAAGAATGTCTATAACTGCATATATCGATATGGCACTTGCCTTGTGATGGACACTGAGGCAGGTGCAGTGCCGAGCCCTCAGCCTTGATAGGGCCCAACCACTATTACTGGATGTCCTTTTCAACTCTGCCCTATGGAATCAGAAAATGAGACAATATAGCTACTGGCCAATAAAGTCTAAGACCACTTTAAAAAATGCACTGGAATGCTGAAGGCATGAACAGCAAAAAGAGATAGGTACACTAAAAAGACAGAGTTGGAAAATATCCTACATAAAGAGCTTGTAAGAGTATGCTGCTTGCAGGAAACCTGTGTAAACAAAGACATAACCTTGAAGGTTAGGGGATACCAGTGTTACCGATCTGACAGAGAAGACAGACAAAAGGGTGGATTATTATTTATTATTTTTTTTTTTTGCATTTGCCAGCTTTTTACCTCTGACGAAGTCCCTAAAGACTAGGAACTGAATTTTGTGTGTCAATCCATTTTTCCCTGGCAGCCCAGAGGTCCCTTGCCACCGAGAGAAATCATAAATAAAAATTCCAACTAGCTGGGATTTGAACCCACAACCTCTCGTCTTGCCAACCAGTTCCCCCCCCCCCCCCCCAAAAAAAAAAGGATGGAATATTGACACTTGTAAATAATGACATAAATTCATGTTAACTTGAAGTGGACATGGATGGGGCTGAATACCAGAATATGAATTTTCATTTTCAACTCTTTCTAGCTTTTATACATTTAATTTTATTTTTTCAACAAGGTTTAGGGTAAGCTGTAGGCTATTCCAACCTCTAAATCTAGCCCTGGGGTCTTCTATTGACAGATTCAAGAGTGAATGAATATAGTGTAAGGAAACATTACTCAGAGCAGAAATAATTTGGGACACTGAACTATACCTTTACAGAATAATGTTCTTGGCACAGATTAAAAATCAGAAGTCTGTTATAACTTGTTTAAAAAAAAACTACTTTGCTATTGTAATAGTTGTAGTAGGTTCATACTACACTAAACTAAAACTAAAGATCTGACTTTCACTTTCACCTATATACTATATATAAGAAGAAGAAGATAGTGTTAATGATGAAGAAAATTAGAAATAAGAAAGAGGAGGAAAAAAGCTCTGTCATGCCCCATGCCCTTTGTGTTGCAGTTGTGTCATTTGCTACCAGGAATATTCTGAATCATCATCATCATACAATACATGGTGTTTACTGTTAGTGCCCATATTTTTTTAACATCAATACATGATTATAATGTGGCAAATTTTATGTCAGATAGTTCCTTTTTTCTCAGAAAAATTAGGTGCAAAGTATTCTCATACTTATTATAGAGTTATCTTGACAATCAAGATATCAGACATCTGAATCTCACTCACACTCAATTATGACTGCTTGGAATTCTCTTTTATTTTGAATTCTAACCATAGATCATGTATACTGTATTGGTAGTAATCTGAAATCCAAGGTCTGATCAAAATCATACCACCAGAGGCAAGACTTTTAGAATTTAGATAGGTCTATAAACATTGTATTGTTTATTGTCTTCCAGGCATGTAATGAGGCAATAAGCGGCGACTAAGGGGGTTGATCGATGGCTTGAGTAATTTGTAATTTTTTTTTGTTTTTTTTTTTGCATTCGCCAGCTTTTACCTCTGATGAAGTCCCTAAAGACTATGAATTGAATTTTGTGTGTTAATCTGTTTTTCCCTGGCAGTCGTGTGCACAGGGATCCCTTGCCGATAGGCAGATAACTCCGACTTTGGAGGCACTCATATTTTTTCTGTCTGTAAGTAAATGATGTTTCAAGCCGGGCCTCGCTACTGAGACCAGGGGCGGTTGCCATAGAGAGAAATCATAAATAAAAATCCCAACTAGCCGGGATTTGAACCCACAACCTCTCTGTCTTGAGGCCGGTGTCTTGCCAACCAGTCCCCCCAAAAATAGGGTGGAATATTGACACTTGTAAATAATGACATCAATTCATTTCAACTTGAAGTGAACATGGACAGGGCTGAATACCAGGTTCTGCACCTCAGGGCAAAAAAAAAGGGATTTTCAGTTACTCAACAATTACTATCTGAGTGACTGCCCACTGGCACTAAACACAGTTTCTTTAAGAAAGAATGATTGTATGTGGAGACATCAACAGCCATTCACAGAACTGGGGCAAAGGACAAGAGAGGTGAGAAGTTTGAAAATTGGCAGGATGACTGTGGACTTATACTGCTAAACAAGACAACAGATCCACCAACATTCTACTCCAGATCATGGCATGCCACATCTGCACCAGACCTTGCTTTCCATTCACCAGACCTGCATTGGAATATTATACATATTGTTGGAAAACAACTTGGAGTCAGTGACCACTGATCAGTCTTTTTAGTGGTGCAAAATCAAAATGAAGCTGTCAGGGAGAACAGCACTCTCTCTAGATGGAATCACAGAAAGGCAGACTGGAAAATGTATCAACATTGCATCAGTGTACCACCTAAAAATCTAAATACAGAAAGAGACATCAACAAAATAGTTGATGAATTCAGTAGACTAATACTACAAGGTTCCAATGAAACAATACCTAGAGGTATATATGTCTGTCTTTACAGGAAGTTTGCATTCTGTCTAGACTTGACATCCAAAAGAAAGATAACTCTCAACTCCCATCAGATCAGTTAAATGTGATGTGTCAAGTTCATCCATGCCTTTCTTTTATTTGAATTCATCAGACTGAATCCACATTCACAATCAGCACTAGAAGCTTGAAATATCCAAGCTTGAAACATTTGAAAGTTCTTCAAAGCCCTATTTATATTTCCAGGCTCCTATACCACTACACCTCACAGTAGAAGAGACATCATCATCATCAAGTACTGGGCCTACTGGCGTAGGTGATCATGTCTCTCTACAACTTTCAATCTCAACAGTTATTTATCATTTCTGTTGTTGACCTTCTGCCAAGCCATTCTCTTAAGCTGTCTGGTATTTTCTCTCTTTGCTTCCCTCTATCTCTTCGTCCCTCAATTTTTCCATTTGTTACAATATATTCCAGTTGTTCTCTTCTCATTACATGGCCAAAAAATTATGATTGTTTCTTCCTAATATTGGAAATTAGCTCTCTTTTTGCTTTGACCTCTTTCAGAACATTTTCATTACTCTTCTTAGCTGTCTCTGATATTCTCAACATTCTTCTGTAAAACCACATTTCTACAGACTCCAGTGATTTTCTTGTCTGTTGTCCTAATGTCCATGATTCACATCCATATGTTAAGACTGGCTCTACATAACATTTAAGAACTCTTTTTCTTGTTTCTATTGTCAAAAATGAATTGCATAGTATCTTCCTCATTTTCTGGAAAGCTGCTTTTGCCTGAGCCATTCTGCATCTCACCTCTTTTGTACATCTTCCGTCTGAGGTTAACAAAGTTCCCAAATATTTAAATTCATTTATCTGTTTTAATATTGTTCCACTTGTCTTTATTTTGCACTGAGGTGATGTCTTTTTCTTTGTTGTTACCATTACTTCTGTCTTTTTGCTATTAAGGCTGAGTCCTTTATTTTTGCTTTCTTTCACTATAATGTCCAACATTTCTTGTAACTCATTTTCACTCTTAGCTATTAATACTGTATCATCAGCATACCTTAGATTATTTAGAAGAGACAAGGAAATTATATTATAATACAGTAAAGTCTCGATTATCCGGAATGCTCGGGGAAGAACCCATTCTGGATAATTGAATTTTTCTGGATAATCGAGAGTAAGAAAACCAAACTCAAAATTTATGAAAAAACAACTTATTGAAAAATTGCAATGCTCAGAAATATTTAAATTCGTGTGAAATTCGCGAGCTTTCTCTATCAACATGGGTCCTGATATTGGCATTCCTTTTCTTCTTCTTTCTAAAAACCACACATAAAGGACGTCGTCGAGTTTTTCAAATTTTGGCCGTTTCATACTTCGTCTCTGGTGTATATTGTTGCTGCTTTCAGGCTCCGACGCAAACTTAAACAACTCATCTTTTTGATTTCGTATGTCATATAATGTTGAAGAGGCTATGCCAAATTCAGTCATCAAAACGTTGCGATTAACGCCTTTTTCAAGTCTACTAGCGATTTCAATCTTCTGGTTCAGTGTCAATACAGTTCGCTTGCGTTTACCTTTGCGGGAAATTGAGGTGTGGTTTGCACTCGCAGAGGCCATTATTTAACACAAAAATGTATTCCGTTAAAAAGTATGCACACATGCGTTTATAGCATATCATGTATAATTTATACTGATGGAACGAATTTCAGCTTGCACAAATGTCTGAGACAAACTAACGTCAAACTCTGTATCTTACTCTTTTTGAATTTCCAGTCGGTAATTTTTGAACCCCTCCCCCTTTCTTCTCACCATCTCTATGTCACTGCACGCCGGCTGCTCAACCTTTGATTTATAATCATCAAAGTTATGGGCTCTTCAATTTTCACAAACAATACGTCTGCTTCTAATGTTCGGTCAGACTGTCAAACGCCATATTTTTGACAAATTCATGACCAACTTTAGATCTAAAGCAGGCTATGAGAAAATTAAGCAAATTTGTAAAATCATGTAGATAAGTGTTTTTGGCACGACTAAGATTTCCCGACAAAAACATTTAGTCGGGGGAAAAAGTGAAGATATAGACTGTCTGTCGCTTTTACTTGGAATATTTGGAGACACAATGTCTGGATTGAATAAAATATGTTCGCTCCTATTTGAAGTATATTACTGTAAATACACTATTGTAAACGCAATATTGTGTAATGATAGAGCCTGTAGAAGTAAGCGCAGCGCACAAACCGTGTTGTAGCGTTTTCGATTTCCGGATAAAGGCATTTTAACTGAACAAAACATGATTCAAGCTTTCTCCCTATAATAATTAAAAAAAAAAAGTCCGTTAAATTGAGAATTCCGGATTATTGAGTACCGCATAATCGAGACTTTACTGTATATAGAATAGGAAATTCGGGGACTGGGTGGTCTAGAGGTAAGATGTCAGCTTCTGGGTAAGTAGGTCATGGGTTCAATCCCCACCACAGGCGGTGGGAAAAATAACATTTGAAAAAATCCATGGTTTCTTCATGGCTTCACCCTCCCCTGGTTTCTGAGTGATGAGATTCGATGTCTAGCCCTCTTGGATAACGAAAAAAAAAAGATCAGTGTGCTTTAAGTGCACATTAAAGAACTCTTGGCAGTTGGAAATAGAAAAGAGTAAGTCAAATTGTGTGCTGCCAGGGCAAAATTAATAGGGAAAAAATCTAGTCATATCATTAAAATTCTCTATGATAAAAATATGAGTGCCTCTTTTAGATTGGAGAATATATGCCTGTAAGGCTAGGGGCACCTGAGCACACAGCTGCCGGGGTAAACAAATAGGAAAAAGTGATACTTGAACAAAATTCGGTCCCTCCAGGACTTCGCTTCTTCTTATTTCCTTCCTCATTTGCCTTTCAACGTCGAGGGGAGATATAATTTGTGGTCTTTTGCTCTTCTGTTCGCCTCTGCTGTTGTTATGTTTTCTAGTGCTTCTAATATTCCATCGATCCATCTTTTTCGAGGTTGACCCTTGGGTTTGGTATTCTCGCAATGTTTAATGAGGGCTCGTTGTGTTGTGTTTTGATTACTCTGCCTTGTCATATGGCCAAACCGTTTTATCTGTTGCTTCTTTATATATGCTATTGCGGTCTTCGTTAGAGTTATGAAAAGTTGGCGAAACATAGGAAATTCAGTATGTTTTAATGATTTCACTTTATGAAAATTTAATTTTAAAATGTAAGCAAATAATTTTATTTAACTAGTTGATTTGTCAATTCAATTTTTTGTTGTTTTGTTTTATTTTGTTTTTAAATGGCTTTCTGTTTTCTAGGTAGCTTTGGGAGAAAAAGATAATCTCCATTTAGCTAATGCGACTGCACAGAATAAACTGTCATTGCATTTGAAGAGAAAAAAAATTGTTGAAAGGGGTGATTCAGCAAGGCATACATTGGCTGAGAAATACACAAAAATAATTGGTAGGTGGAATAATAGATACAGCTTGTGAGTTATTTGTTTATTCCAAAGTCTTCTATGTGAGACAAAAGGCCTACCTTAGGATTCTTCTTCTTTTACTTTCCTTCCTCATTTACTTTCAACATCTAGTAAAGAGAAAGTTTGTGGTCTTTTGCTCTTGTTGAACTCTCCCAATGTCTTGTTTTAGAGTATTTTTAGTATTCTGTCTATACATATTTTCAAGGTTTTCCTGTTGGTCTATTAATTTCATAATGTATTGATAACTCTATGGATTGTGTTTAGTTATTTCTGTTCCTTGGCCTAACCATTTAATTTGTTGTTTCTTTACATCTTCAACTATAGATGTAATCCATAACTGACTTCTTATGGCTCTCCAACTGACTCCTATCATGCATTTGATACTTTTTCAGTGGATGTTTGTTAGGATTATCATCACTGCACACCTGATGAATACATAGATACTCCAATATTCCCCTTGAGAGAAAATCCTAGAAGGATCCTGGTCCACCTGCACAAACTCCATAGCCTGGGATCCATGGTGTGGGTAGGGTTCTGCTGACAATTTTGCCTGGAGAGTGGCCATATGTTTACTCTTCTTGATTTTAACTAACAAGAGTTCTTTAGTGTATGTGAGAATACATGGGATCTTCTGTTTATTGCCGAGAAGGTTAGACATTGTATTTCACTACCCAAGAAATCAGGGAAGGATAATATCTTTAAAAAACCATAGAGAAATTATGGAGTAAATGGCAGGATGTACAAATGGGTGAAAGTATACCTGCATCACAGGAGAGCCAGAGTGCAGCTGGATGGTTTTAAGAGTAAGAAGATCCTACTGCGCCAGGGTGTCCCACAGGGAGGGGTACTATCTCCAACACTTTTTCTAGTCTATATCAATGACCTAGCTACTGAACTACCACATGGCATCAAAGTGGCAATGTATGCAGATGACCTGTTAATGTGGTGTAAAGAAGAGTATGCAACAGTGGCCTCCAAATTGTTGCAAAGAGCTACGAATGCAACAAACTTATCAACAAATAGATGGTGTATCAGCATCAATACAGACAAATGCAGTACTACACTTTTCACTCTCTCCCCAAAACAAAAAGCAGGAGCCATCTACATAAACAATGAGCCTGTGAAAGAAGACATACAAGCTACTTATCTCTGAGTTACATTTGGCAATAAACTATCTTGTAAAAAGCAGATAAATAAGGCAACCCAAAAAGCAAGGAGGTAGCCACGATAGCTCAGTGGTTAGTGAACTGGACTGCAAAGGACAAGAGGTAGGGTTCGATCCCAACCGACGGCTTCCGGTTCATCTAGCCTTTAATGGGTACTGGATTTTTTTATGGGAAAGTAAAGCTGCATGGTGTAATACCAACCACATTACCCCAAAAATCATGTGCCGAAAGTCTGTAAAATTTATGGTCACTAACACCATATTCCCTATACACCACTCGGCGTGACGGGGGTATTTTACTTTTTTTATTTTACCCATAGACCAGGTTAGGGTAAAACCACAAAGAAGAAACCAAAGATTAGAAGTGATAAACCTCCACTGCTTGTGGCACGATTCAAACCTAGGATCGTCTTGTCCAGAGATTTTTTATCTCTAGATTACCTAGCCCCCAAAACTAAGCCATTTCTAGCCAAGTCACATAGGGATGGTATCAAGTCATAGACAGTTCTGGTCTAGTGGCTCCAATAAGAAACAATAGGCTATCCATAGCTAAATCATTGCATTGTATGCACTATCAGTGCTTGTGCTGCCCACCACCATTTCATTTCTAAAGGTCTGAGGTCTCTAGAATTTTACCAAATAAAGTTTCAACATTCCATAATGGTAGTAGATATGTTCGTAAATAACACTTTATATGTAATAGGAAACTCTTTATACAGAACCTCAGCAGGAGGTAATCTTATCATAATTAATTATTATTTTTTTTATTATTTACTTTTTATTTTAAATACATATCTTTGCGTGTGTTGTATGTTTGTTCCTGCTGAAGGACTATTGAGCCGAAACGTCATTCTAATTTGTGATGTCCACTTATCACGTAAAGCTTTAACCATACCATGTTTTTGTCTATATATTTTTGTTCATTTCATCATCAGAACAAGACCCCCATCGAGCAAGTGTTTCAGCCCTTTAAGCTTCTTGACACTCACACTATATTTTACAGGAGGTGGGACTGCCTGGGTCATTACTCCCAAGTGTCGGATACTAATTAAACTTATTCTTCAAAGCATTTCTGATCGGATCTGCTGTCCATGCCCAGTCACGCTAGCTTTAACGGATGTATATATATATATATATATATATACCAACCAACCTTATATATATATATATCTATATATCTCTTCTTCTTCTTCCTTTCAACTCCGTGTAGAGCATCGATCTTCAACAAACACTTTCCAAATGTTGTCATTCTTTTAAGATCATTCCATATCTTCCTCATGAAGTTCATCTATGCTTTCACCTGTCTTCTCCAAGAATATTTTGGTCTTCCTCTTAGTCTTTTCCCCTGGGGATTCCAACATTAGGGCCTGTCATGTAATACTCTCAGTTGGTTTCTGCAGTGTGCATCCTATCCAGCGCCATCATCTTCATTGTATCTCATTATATATTTATGCAGTGGAAATGTTCAAAAGCAACACTTTATAGTAGCTTTTATAATAGTGATAGCAATTCCCATATGAAATATTGTAAAAACAAAAATTGTAATTAATTAATTCTCTTCGTAGCTGAGCTTGTACACTTGAAAAGTTTTATTGAGGAAAATAAAAAAAAGTATGAAAGCCGGATTATGGAAGCAAAAATTAGATGCCGGGAAAAAGAGGATGAACTTGAAGCTGAAAGAATTAAATTTGTACAGTTCAAACGAAGTGTCATCCAAAAAGCTCTTTTCTGTCACAATAGAAAACCAATACCAGTTAATGTAAGTACAAGTATATGTTATACAACATTTTTATGATGTAATAAATAAAGACATACTTAAGATTTGGTTATGGAAGACCCCGGTAACACTGCAAACAAATTAAAATCCATAATTGCTTAACCGCCCGTGCCAGCGTAATCATTCGAATTAATGTCTCATCTCCCAAACAAAGATGTAGTCCCCATCATTGCAGTCTCAGCACAAGCCAAAAGACATATGGCTTAAGGCAAAACTGTGCAGAAAGTGAACACAGCCAACTGTTCCCTGTCATACGATATCATCATTCATCGTAAACAATTGGAATATCGAAATATGATCAAAACTGATGAGACACACAATTCACGGTGTGCACAGAGCACTTAACTCAGCAGCTCCTGCGACAAGTCGGACTTGGAATATGAGGAAACTGCAACAAGGAACATTTTTCATGTTCCCAATGCCTATCCACCATATACCGGAAGTTCCACATACTTAAGAATGATGTTGGAATATTTTTCTTTTTGTTACCAATTTCTTTTCTATCTATTGACCTTTCAAGCCGTAGCTGGCCCATAGGGAGTAGACCAAGATACTCCTTCCCTTATCTAAATTTTTGTTCTAGCAGTTTTCAATTCTTTTAAAGATATTTTACCAAATCTCGCCATTTGTCTCTGTTCTGTGCAAGCAGCTCTATCTCATTGAGGAAGCCGATTCCTGCTGCTCTTGCCTCTCTCATCAATGTTCTTCTCAGTGTCTCTCTGGGTCTTCCTCTTTTCCTCTTACCTGTTGTTTCCCACATGAGGGCTTGCTTCTCTATTCGGTTATTATCTCTTCCCATCACATGTCCAACATATGACCATCGTCTTTTCTTTATTACTGAAGATATTAATTTCTTTCTTCTTCTTCTTCTTTTCTCTTTTCACTGATACCTAAAAGGTGTCGTGGTTTATATCATTTGTCGTTCTTGAGCTGCTCGAATTGTCTGAATTAGTGATTTTCCTTTGTTGTTACATGTCTCTGTCACTGCATCTATCCATCTTCTTCTGGGTCTTCCTCTTGGTCTTTTTCTATGCATTCTCGAGAAGAACGCCCTTGATGGTGATTGGTGAGGATTCATTCTGACCAGGTGGCCGAACCATTTAAGTTGTTGTTGTTCTATATATTCTTGGCAGGGTTTTGTTCCTACCATTTTTCTTATGGTTTCATTTGGTTTTCTATCTCTTCTTGTGTTGTTTGTTACTTTTCTCAAGCATCACATCTCACATGTATTGATCTTTCTTAAATGTGATTTAGAAAGGGTCCATGTTTGACTTTCATAGCACAAAGTTGGTATGAAGATGCTATTTATCATTTGTTGTTTAGCTGGCATAGAAATGTTTGGATGTCTTAACAATGGTGAAAGCTGGTATGTGACAGCATTTGCTTTTTATATTCTCATGTCAATTTCTCTGTCTAGTTTTCCATCTTCTGTGAACATTGCGCCTAAATACTTGAATTCCTCTTTAGAGCACCTATTTCCCTTAGAGCACACATTCCTTTTAGAGAATTTCTACACCACAAAAAAAAAAGAAGGTAAAACATTGAAAAAGTGACAAATTATAAATACCTTCGTAAATTAAAGTAAAAGGTACTTGTCACATCATGTAGCATGTAGAGGGTATGGTGTTCATCATCATTATGTGCCATACTGATTGGTGTAGTAGATTGTGTCCTTCCACAATTCTCTGCCTGCAGTGCATCTTATCAGTTATGTTGTTGGCTCTTTACATTGTCTTGACAGAATAAAGGTATTGGTGTACATGATTCATTTTCATTCAATTATTAGATTAAAAACCTTGGCAGTCATTGGAGTACTTTTGACAGCATCTTTACAATTTGCTTTCAACATTCACGATTAAAGACTCCATTCTGAGATATGACAGTATGCACAACAAATTTATATCTTCCCTTTTTGCATGGACAATGCTGGATATTTATGGCGGTTCAAATGTGGTTGACACGATTTCATTGACTAGCTCACATATAATCAGATCCATTTTTGCAATTCTTCATACATTTTATTTTCATAAAATTTGATGTCACTCCTCAATAAGTTACAATAAATGCGAAATGCAGTTTCATTTTATTTTATAGTATTACATATTTTATTTATCGTTTTCATGCTTTAATTTACTATTTAGAGCATTTAATTGTGTTATCTTTACCTTAAAATGTGTGTATTTGCTGTTTAAAGATTGAATAAGTCAGTAGATAGAAAAACATAGAAGAATATCTGCCATGTATTGATCACAAATATCACTTTCAGAACCATCATTGAGGAATCATCAATCTTCATTTATTTTGTGGATTTCCAAAAGACCTTTGATAGTTTACACCGACCTACACTATGAAAATCCTTAATATCTATGGATTTCCAGAATAAAAGCCTTTTATTCTGATTGAGTTTGCTGTTTGAGAACAGAAATCGGCAACATTGACAGAATGTCAGTAGAAATAGGTGTGAAACAAGGATTTGTCATATCTATCTATTGACCTTTCAAGCTGTAGCCATAGGGCATAGAACCAGATACTCTTCTCTTATCTGAATTTTTGTTCTAGCAGTTTCCTTGTAAAGATCTTTGATCAAATCTCGCCATCTGTCTCTGTTCTGTGCAAGCAGCTCTATCTCATTGAGGGAGCCGATTCCTGCTGTTCTTGCCTCATTGATCAATGTTCTTCTCAGTATCTCTCTGGGTCTGCCTCTTTTCCTCTTACCTGTTGTTTCTCACATGACAGTGGTGTATACTGGTTTTGGGGTCTGGGCTACCGCTGACATAATAAATAAACACATACATTATATTCAGTAGGCTAACATAAAGTACTATTCTCTAATGACTTCACTACATTTTAAATTACTTACTTATTTATGTTAATTATATCCCTCTTGTTTGGGACAAAAATATCTTGATGACTTTGTCATTGAAAGTACTGTTGGGTTGGTTTCTAAGTTTCTGAGGGAATGATTTCTTAAGTGACATTAATGCCAAGCAAGATAAGCGTTCTTGTGTCTGAGTTGAGCGACAATAAGATTTGATTCTCTTGAGAGCAAAAAAGTTCTTTCTACAGATGCTGATGTGCATAATGTAGTTATAAATAGCTAAGGAAGTTCCGGTAATTAGACATAGTTTCACTTTCACTTTTAACGCTTCTAATTGGCTAGAGCTAAAAATAACCCATGAAACCGCATTCCTCTAGTGGTACACCCGCTATATTATTTTGACTCACAGTTTTGAATGTCAAGGTCGTTAATACTAGTTCCGGATAGAGGAAAAATATACCGCTGGCTACTAGAGGTTTCAATGTAGTTTCGGTTTCATTCACAAATGTTATAGTGGCCAGAGGAAAACCTTGTTTAATAAATGCAAATCAAAACAAATAAATCATATTGGCCTACTAAATGTGTAATAGAATATTTGAAAATATGTAATTTTTTAAAAAATATAATAAATTATCATTTCCTTTTGTATTTCGTTAATATGTTCAGGCTACCGGTGGTAGCTGCGATATCATAGAGAATACGCCACTACCACATGAGGGCTTGCTTTGTTATTCGGTTATTATCTCTCCCCATCAAATGTCCAACATATGACCATCATCTTTTCTTGATTACTGAAGATATTAGTGGTTGATTGGCGATTTCTCTAATTTCCTCATTTGTTTTGAATTCGTTTCACATTATACCAAGTACTTTCCTTAGACATTTATTTTCGAATCCGTTTACTTTGATTTGTCATGTGTCACTACTTTTATTCAGAATTGCAATTGATTGGGCCATGCAAAAATCCATAGAAGACAAAAAAATTAGGCATTTAATGAATTTATAATAAACTCTTGGAAGATCTTGACTTTGTAGATTACTTGACACTCTTGAGCTCAACACATCCAGATGCTCATCAACAAAAAATAGAACTACTCCCAGCCTTTCTGGTCAAATAGACCTCCAGACCAACACAACCAAAATAAAAATTTTGAATATTACCAACATAGCCTCTGATATAACAATTAACAATGAAATGTTACACAAATTTACAATGTTAAGTTTTGTTGAGAAATTTTTAGGGGATGATGATGAGAAAAAGATCACATGTAAGGCTACTCTCATATATAAAACTTGAACAGAAAAAGAGCAACATAGAAGATGTGCAAATGAACACACAACAAAGAGTTAGAATTGATTTAAATATTATGAATGAATTAGCTAAGCTATGGGATGTTGATTGACGACACACACAAAAATATAAGACGACGCATAGGTAGGTGTCTTGGAGATGTTCAGACAGCAGATGCAGACTCTAAACTAGATAGAACAAATTGATTACATCATGAATGAAATGGCCGTAAATGGGCAGTAATAAATGGACACTAATCAACATAGAAAGTAAATTAAACAGAGGGTAAACAAAAGTGAAGATGCCCATCTCAATCACCTGAAATAACTATGCAGATAAATTTGACAACAAGCATCAGAAGGAATCAATACTCATACTGAGGTAATCTCTTGTGTCTTAAATAGCTAACTTACCAAATTCCGTAGTTAACAAGTCAGCAAAAACATCACTTCACGATGAGTTGTATTAGGAGGTGGAAAAGTGTATTAACTCCCCTGCTTTGGACAATTCCCTATATTCAAATATAGTAAAAGGATATTCAAAAGAGCTGCAAGGAAAGACAGATTCAGTTTATATTCACTGCCAGCAAGATGGCTTGATCAAATGTTAGATCCGTATCCATAATTATGGTGGTTTAGGGTTTAAAGTTGATAATAATTTTATTCCTGTCGATAGCAAGTCCATTTTGAGAATTTACTTCATTGGGAGGAAAACTATAGGAGATTATAGAGAAGAACATCAGAATTATGAAGGTAAAAAAGACTTGATTATAAAGAGGGAAAACTATAGGAGATTATAGAGAAGAACATCAGAATATGAAGGTAAAAAAGACTTGATTATAAAGAGGGAAAACTATAGGAGATTATAGAGAAGAACATCAGAATTATGAAGGTAAAAAAGACTTGATTATAAAGAGGGAAAACTATAGGAGATTATAGAAAAGAACATCAGAATTATGAAGGTAAAAAAGACTTGATTATAAAGAGGGAAAACTATAGGAGATTATAGAGAAGAACATCAGAATTATGAAGGTAAAAAAGACTTGATTATAAAGAGGGAAAACTGCCCAACATCAAACCCCACTTGGATGAGAAACCTGGGCTGCTTATTTCTATACAATATGTAACTTGAGTAAAACGTGAAACTGTAATTATCGTACAATAAATAATGCTGAACCAGCGCCAAGTGTACTAGCACTCCAACCAGCATTTGATGAATCTCCAATGGAATACTTGTTCTTTTATGTTATACTGTTGATGTTATAGTTTGAAATTAGTTGCTGATAATTTATTGCTGGTGATTATTGTGTGTTACCGGGGCCTCATTATGTGGGAAGTAAAGAATAGTGACACTGTGACCTTCCAGGCATGTCGTAAGAGGCGACTAAGGAGGTTGATCGATGGCTTGACAAGCCGTCATTGTAAAAAACATTGTTATGGAAACAGACCATAGATTTTAGAAGCAGTGATCTCTGCAATATGTGGCATGCAAGGTTTCTGTTTTTGAGATTGTAGTTCTGCCCTGTGTGCCTTCTTCGGCTCGAAAGGACTATAGATAGATAGATAGATAGATTATTAGAAGAAAATTAAATGCCATGAAGAGCATGTGGCACAACATCTACAAGGCAGTAAAATTTAAATTGCCTAAGACATGTATCTTCATGATAGCAATATATGGTTGTGAATCATAAACAATCTTGCAAACAGCAAGGAGGAAAATCAATTCATTCGAAACAAAATGCTACAGAAAAATCCTTAAAATACCTTGGATAATGGAAAAGAGCAATGAAGACATATTAAAAGATTTAAACATTAAAAAGAACTGGCTTATGAACACCATTCTACAGAGGAAATTTAAATAATATGGCCATATCATAAGAAACATTGGGCTGGAAAGAACAATAATGGAAGACACTGTTCCTGGGTGATGCATCAGGGACAGACTAAGAAGAAGGTGGTTTCAAGACATCAAAGAGACCTTGAAAATGACAAGAGAACAAGTGGGACATCTGGCTAAAGACAGAGATTCTATCAGACGGGCTATGGTGAATGCATTTCAATCTCTTTGAATCTATCTTTTAGCCATGCTTCTTTTGCTTCATTGCATTTTATTATAATTTCTTTATTTAATCTCTTATACTCATCTTCATTTTCTTTATTTCTTCTTCTTGTATCCATTAGCTGCAAAATGTCATCTGTCATCCATTTCTTTCTTGGATTTGTCCTCACTGGTGGTATGAACTCTTTTGATGTTTGTTACATTGATTCTTCATGGACAGCTAGGAAGAGTAATGAATATGTTCTGAAAGAGGTCAAGGCAAAAAGAGAGCTAATTTCCAATATTAGGAAGAAATAATCATCAATTTTTGGTCATGTAATGAGAAGGGAACAACTAGAATATATTGTAACAACTGGACGAATTGAGGAACGAAGAGATAGAGGAAAGCAAAGAGAAAAAATACCAGACAGTTTAAGAGAATGGCTTGGCAAATGTCAACAACAGAAATGATAAATATCTGTCGAGATAGAAAGTTGTGGAGAGACATGATCACCTACGCCAGCAGGCCCGGTACTTAATGAAGATGATGATGGTGAATGCGGCGTTCTGCAAAGGATATATGACCCGATGGTGATGATTATTTTCAGAAGTGATTGTGCATTTCACCTTATGTGTTACCAGTGAGTCCTGGTTACAAAATTGTTAAAGTAGGTCACTGAAGCCAGAATTGCTCTTCACTATTTTGGATTTTTTAAAAAAAATGATATACTGATGGTTAAGGACTCCAAGCATGAATATTATAATTTTATAATTAGAATTATATTTTTTTGTTCAAGGTCAGACATGATTCCCCTCTTCAGAGAAAGAGAGAGCGATTTCTGAATATCCTTCTCAAAAGATTATAACTAATACTAGGTTGATCTGCCAGAAAATCGTATGAAAAGCTGAAAGCTTATCTTTGAGGAACTGAGGAAATCAAGATTTTGGGCACCAAGAAACAGTCTATCATTTACACAAGAGTGTGAATTTCCCTTCTATGGACGACAGACTTGATATATCTTCAATCATACAGAAAGAACCCTTGTGACAATCAACCACTCATTCTTTGACAAAATCCATCTAAAAATTGACAAAGTCAGATCTTTCTCTGACCAATATCTAAGCGTTGAGCTTTCTGTGATACCAACATTAACGTATGTGTAGAAGAGGATCGTTGACTGAGTAGAATTGGTGGCAATCGTTCACAACAAATTTTACCTACCTAGGCAGCAAAATGTGATAGAGATGGAGACATAACATCAGAAACTATGACATGCATTGCACTAGCATCAAATGCTTTCAACAAACTGACGAATATCTGGAGATACAAAGTCCTCAGTAAAAGAACTAAACCCAGATTGTTCAATGCCTGTGTGATACCAGTACTAACATATAGATGTCAAAGTTGGAAATCCACCAAGACTTTGTATGGAAAATTAAATGCCTTTGAAAACATGAAAACAAATGTCTTTGTAGGATCTCAAACATAAGCTGGAAAGAATAAATTTCAAACGAACAGATAAGGGATGAATCTAAACAAGAATAGGTGTTGAGTTTTATATGAAGATGGTGTTGGAAATAATCGGTCATGTGCTGAGAATGAACGAAGAAAGACTTCCCCACCAGGCATTCATGTGGAAATCATCTGGTAAAAGAAAATAAGGTAGACCAAGACAATAGCTACACAAAACAATTGCTAGGGAAGGCTGAACCATAGGACTAAGAAACAACCAAGAACTAACAACACACTGTCAGTTGTGGAGAACTAGGATGTAGTCCAAGAACTTCCCTGTGCCGTCTTCTGCCCAAGAGGAAAATGAATGAATGAATTTGCTGTTTAAGTTTATCGAAATGGGTATTGCTTTGAATAATATCATAATACACTTTCTGGAAAATTGATTTGAACTTTGCATAGTTAAGTTTCAGCTGCCTCCTGGAAAGAACTAAATTTAAAGTATGAGGCACCACAGTGATCTATATACATAGTGAACAAAAGGCTGGGGGTTTGATTTTGATTAATGGCTTCTAGATTCACTCAGCTTCAAATGGGTATGAGAACTTCATGGAACAGAAAGCCTCGTCTGCCATGAGGCTGACCACATAACCCAGAAATGAGTTGATGATCACAGAACCATGGACATTAGCGCTATATTTCCTATACTATGTGACATAATTCTTCCTTCCTCCCTCCCTCCCTTTCTACCCTCTATCTTCTTTCTCTCTTTCTTTCTTACTTTCCATGTATTTCTTTCTTTCTTCCCATAAAATAAAGATGTGCATTTATTTTTTTTATTTTAACTAGGAATTAGAGAACTTCTTGACAGTTAGTCTCAATAAGGAGCTTGAGATTTCCAAAATAAGACTTGAAAATATCAAAATCAACAACCGAATGCAGAGCAAAACAAATATTCTCAAATCAAAGGTAATAAAATAAATACCACCACTTGAAGTTAGTAATTATAATTTCATCAACAACTGAACTTCTGTCTTCAGCTAACATTTTGCTTTTGTTTCTGTCATGGATTTATCCTTTCTATTCAATCTGTGTCTGGCATAGTCTTTTTAAATATCTCTTTTTAATCACATGTGACATTATTGTCTATAGTTATGTATCTCTTTGAATTTCCTTTGTTTCATTTTCTTGTAACAAGTTGTGTGTTCACATGCTTTGTGGTGAATATCTTATTGAATGTTTAGTTTAACCCTTTGATATCTCAACTGTTCAGAAAATTTAAGAAAAACAGAAAAGCGGAGATAGAAGAAAATAGAGTTAAAATATACCAAGCAGCTTAAATGAAGCAGTAGGAAGTCAAAAGCCAAATTGATAAATAACTGTCAAGACATAAAGTTTGTGGAGATATCGGATCACCTAAACAAGTAGGCATGGTACTTGATTATGATGAAGATTATGGTGATGATTATGGTGATGCTGATACACTCATAAGAAGTTCTTGTTTCAGGTTGTTGATAAATGTCACCTTAGTCTATTTCTGAGTATCATTTGTTAGTCTCATGAAGTTTCCTCTTGTCACTGATATCCATTTATTTCTGAGCATCATTTGTTAGTCTCATGAAGTTTTCTCTTGTCACTGATATCCATTTATTTCTGAGTATCATTTGTTAGTCTCATGAAGTTTTCTCTTGTCACTGATATCCATTTATTTCTGAGTATCATTTGTTAGTCTCATGAAGTTTTCTCTTGTCACTGATATCCATTTATTTCTGAGTATCATTTGTTAGTCTCATGAAGTTTCCTCTTGTCACTGACATCATTTATTTCTGAGTGTCATTTGTTAATCTCATGAAGTTTCTTCTCTCCACTGAAATCCATTTATTTCTGAGTGTCATTTGTTTGTCTCATGAAGTTTCTTCTCTCCACTGACATTATTTATTTCTGAGGGTCATTTGTTAGTCTCATGAAGTTTCTTTTCTCCACTGACATCATTTATTTTTGAGTGTCATTTGTTAATCTCATGAAGTTTCTTCTCTCCACTGACATCATTTATTTCTGAGTGTTTTTTGTTAATCTCATTAAGTTTCTTCTCTCCACTGACATCATTTATTTCTGAGTGTTTTTTTGTTAATCTCATGAAGTTTCTTCTCTCCACTGACATCCATTTATTTCTGAGTGTTATTTTGTTAATCTCATGAAGTTTCTTCTCTCCACTGACATCATTTATTTCTGAGTGTCATTTGTTAATCTCATGAAGTTTCTTCTCTCCACTGACATCATTTATTTCTGAGTGTCATTTGTTAATCTCATGAAGTTTCTTCTCTCCACTGAAATCCATTTATTTCTGAGTGTCATTTGTTTGTCTCATGAAGTTTCTTCTCTCCACTGACATTATTTATTTCTGAGGGTCATTTGTTAGTCTCATGAAGTTTCTTTTCTCCACTGACATCATTTATTTTTGAGTGTCATTTGTTAATCTCATGAAGTTTCTTCTCTCCACTGACATCATTTATTTCTGAGTGTTTTTTTGTTAATCTCATTAAGTTTCTTCTCTCCACTGACATCCATTTATTTCTGAGTGTTATTTTGTTAATCTCATGAAGTTTCTTCTCTCCACTGACATCATTTATTTCTGAGTGTCATTTGTTGATCTCATGAAGTTTCTTCTCTCCACTGACATCATTTATTTCTGAGTGTCATTTGTTGATCTCATGAAGTTTCTTCTCTCCACTGACATCATTTATTTCTGAGTGTCATTTGTTAATCTCATGAAGTTTCTTCTCTCCACTGACATCATTTATTTCTGAGTGTCATTTGTTAATCTCATGAAGTTTCTTCTCTCCACTGACATCATTTATTTCTGAGTGTCATTTGTTAATCTCATGAAGTTTCTTCTCTCCACTGACATCATTTATTTCTGAGTGTCATTTGTTAATCTCATGAAGTTTCTTCTCTCCACTGACATCATTTATTTCTGAGTGTCATTTGTTAATCTCATGAAGTTTCTTCTCTCCACTGACATTCATTTATTTTTGAGTGTCATTTATTAGTCTCTTGAAGTTTCTTTTCTCCACTGACATAATTTATTTCTGAGTGTCATTTGTTAGTCTCATGAAGTTTCTTCTCTCCACTGACATCATTTATTTCTGAATGTCATTTGTTAGTCTCATGAAGTTTCTTCTCACCACTGAAATCCATTTATTTCTGAGTGCCATTTGTTAATCTCATGAAGTTTCTTCTCTCCACTGAAATCCATTTATTTCTGAGTGTCATTTGTTAGTCTCATGAAGTTTCTTCTCTCCACTGAAATCCATTTATTTCTGAGTGTCATTTGTTAGTCTCATGAAGTTTTTTCTCTCCACTGAAATCCATTTATTTCTGAGTGCCATTTGTTAATCTCATGAAGTTTCTTCTCTCCACTGACATCATTTATTTCTGAGTGTCATTTGTTTGTCTCATGAAGTTTCTTCTCTCTACTGACATCATTTATTTCTGAGTGCCATTTGTTAATCTCATGAAGTTTCTTTTCTTTCAACTGACATTCATTTATTTTTGAGTGTCATTTATTAGTCTCATGAAGTTTATTTTCTCCACTGACATTCATTTATTTCTGAGTGCCATTTGTTAATCTCATGAAGTTTCTTTTCTTTCAACTGACATTCATTTATTTCTGAGTGTCATTTGTTTGTCTCATGAAGTTTCTTCTCTCCACTGTCATTCATTTATTTCTGAGTGCCATTTGTCAATCTCATGAAGTTTCTTCTCTCCACTGACATTCATTTATTTCTGAGTGTCATTTGTTTGTCTCATGAAGTTTATTCTCTCCACTGACATCCATTTATTTCCTCCTCATATTCCATTGTATTAGCTAATGACCCATCTGTGCATGCATGTGCCCTGGAAGTGTTTGGTTTGTGTTTAAAGGGAAATTCAAGTTAAACTAAGCAGTCAGACAATAATTAAAGTGGACACTTTCATTTTGATTTTTGTGAAAGAGTCATGAAAGAGAGAAAAATGTAAATTAAGTGTTGCACGCCCATGAGAAAATGAAATTGTGATCACAGCACAGCATCTTTCCACCATGAGCTTTTACCACAGCTTGACAGTGCCTTCTTATTTAACAAAAACAATCTTTACAGCATTTTTTTCACATTACTGGGGTCTGGAGGGATTGGGGTGGGGGGGGGGACGACCTGTTAGACTAGAAAATAAAAGCTTTGTATCCAGCGCAGTCGCTATGAGATGTTCAGATCTGAGTTTTTATTTCGCCTATCAAGCAAATGATATGTTGGATCTGTTGTTGGTGCATGTTATTCCATTCTTCTTGCAAGGCTCAAGCTGACTGGTAGTGATTTCCAGGATGAATTTGTTTGTCTTCTTTGTAGCTATGCTCCAGACTTTGGTAAGCCATTATCTATCTATTGTTACTAAAACTGGTCCATGACCACACATGCCCTGTGTGGATGAGCATTGTCTTGATGCAATATCATCTCATATACATTTGGAGGGAGGACAGGCTCAACTTGTAGTGTAATGATTCTCTGTGGCAAATATCCATCATGTTGCCATTACTCAGAATCAGAGAATCTGTTATCTGTATCAAAAGGATAAAATAACCTGCCAGTGACCAGTCTCTATGAATATAAGGATAAATTCTACATGCATTGAAACATTTACTGCATATCTTATTTTCTTGACTGTTTGTTTTCAAATAGGAAAAGCTTGCAGAGGGTCTTCACCTGAAAGACTTTGAACAACTCAGGATTGAGAATCAGACATATCATGAGAAAATAGAAGAGAAAAATGAGGTATGGAATTTTAGATGTCTTGAGAGGTTAGTGAAAGAATGATTGGCAACTTAAATAGAAAATAAAGACTAGAAATAATATAGAGGACATTGGTAATAGGTGACAAAATGAGGTAACATCAACAGAGTCTTATATCACTCAGCTACTGAAAGTTTTAACCGGACACAATTTTCTGATTATATTTTTGTAATGCTGCATGCTAATACAGGTTGTGCTTTGCACTACTGTTGGTTTTAGATTAATCATGGTTTTTTAGAATTAGCCCAAGAAATGCAGAAATAGAGATTGTCTGAAAAAATGCTCTTATTCCAAGTTCTTTAATTTTTTTAAATTAACATTTTTCTTGAGTGCTACCAGATTGTGCCATCTAAAGTAATGTATAAAACATAATGCAAATAAACCAAAACAACAAAAAAACAGGGAGACACGATAACATAGTAACAAGTGAATTTGACTGCTAATGAGAACAGATCAGGTTTCATCCTGATCGACAGTTTCCTGGTTCAACCAGCCTTAAATGGGTATCAAATTTTTGAGTTTCTTGGAAAGGAGACATGTATCATCTCTAATCCTTCTTTCTTGTCTCAGTTTGTGAATCCATCATGTTGCTGTCATAATTTCTGTCTACTAAATAAGACTTATTAAGTCAACATTTTTGTTCCTGAGTTTTGTCTCATATCCTTAATGTTTTAACATACATTTTTACATGATTATTTTTACATACTTTTGGTTAATTGTATTAGTTTTATATTAGTGATGCTTCAATTGCTGGAATTTAAAAGAAAAATACAAAAGAATATTTTCTACTTTGCCACTTTTGATACAGAAAATACAATTTTCACCAGTCATTTAAAATATCAGTAGAAATGGTTGAACTCACTCTGTTAAGGTTGAATACACCATAAAGGAAAAATATATGAATTACATTTCTGAAATTAACAACTATAAAAGACAACTAAAATATTTACTTTAAGCTATGTGGTTATGTGGCTGTGCTAAACACTAAGTTGTCACATATTGCTATTCTAAGAGCGTACAAATAAGATTGTACATGTTTCTATTCACAACCTGTATAATTTTTGTTTTACCTGTAACATATCTAGAACTCTTCTATATTTGTCTGGATAATTTCTTAGAAAGTTTTGATGAGTTTCAGTGAAATGAAAGCAAGTCTTAATAAAAATGAATATTTATTAGCTTTATCGTCAGAAGCATTAGCAGAGCATTACATATTTTTAGGAGTTATTTACTTTTTCCTAAAATAAAAGAAAACATTCTTACAGTTTTCTTAGTTATATTTTTTTGTGATGAAACAATGACTTTATGCTTAAACATCCAGAACATTAGTGTGAACGCCATCATAGTTCACAGCTGATTGACTTCATGTTTAAATTCAGTGTGACTGGCATCATTTTTCACGGATGATTGACTTTATGTTTAAACATCCAGAACATTAGTGTGAACCCCGTCATTGTTCACGGCACAATTATTGTGCCATGCACAATTTTACAAAGCATAGTCTGTGTGAATATCTTGTTGCATTCCAGTGTGTGGACATTTGTGAGCTCATTCACTTGCAAGAAGACGTTTTTCCATGCTATAAAAGCTTGTGTCAGCCATCTAAAAGGAGCTATGGAAAATAATTGAATATCAACACAAAAAACCTTGTGGGTAACAAGATATACGGACAACCCTATACATCAATACTATTTATATTAACTGAATAAAAATGCAAGTGAAATTATGCATACACATGCTTTACAGAAGGCAAAATCAAAAACACTGACAGAAATCATTAGAGATTGAGTCTACAGTCCAGTCTTTGGGTAGCTTGTGAATATTGACTTTGGCAGTTGTAATATTGAAAACATTCTCTTGTTGCATAAGATGTCACAAGTGGAAGAAGTAATCTTCAGCCATTTGTATGGTTCTGTTGTCCTGGATATGTAGGCGACTATTCAATTAGGGAAGCAGATATAAATGTTTCAGTAATAATAAAATAGTGGGTTTGTTGATCGCACACAGAATAGACAAAACCACAATCATGACTAACAGACCTGACTGATGGATTCATTAACTAACTAATTGACTAACTCGTCGACGGAAACGATCAACGACACATTGTGTACTACTCGAGTCAGGATCAGTGAATCAGAACTGATAAAGATTCTACTTCCACCTCTCATCTCTGGTGGACCTGGACATTTTAAAAAGCAACTTGGGAATGAGATGGAAGACAACCTGGCACCTTCAAATGTTATGCTCATGTGTTGGGCTGAAAGACGAAAAATAAATGGCTTGACCTTCTTAAGCGATGAGAACTTTAGATTTGGAAATCAATAGTGAAGTGCAACAACATATACAACTGAAATCTGCATTTGTGTATCTGACATACCACAACAGAAGATCAAAGAGGAATGAGTTGAGCTGTTTTATGTTATGTAATTTTCATTGCTTTTTAAAATAATAATACAAACCATTATTTTTGTAGGTTTCTTCTTATTCATATTAGTCATGGACCCCAAAAAAAGTCAATGGCCTATGAGCCTAAAGATGTTATGTAAGTAAAAAAAAAAAGTAAAGTACCCCCGTCACGCCAAGTGGCGTATAGGGAATATGGTGTTAGCGACCATAAATTTTACAGACCTTCGGCATATGATTTTTGGGGTAAACGGTCGGTATTACGCCCGTGCCGCTTTACTTTCCTAGAAAAAAATCCGGTACCCATTAAAGGCTGGGTGAACCGGACCCTGTCGGTTAGGATCGAACCCTACCTCTTGTCCTTTGTAGTCCAGTTCACTAACCACTGAGCTATCGCGGCTTTCGATGTTATGTAAGTCTCCAGCAAATGTAGGTGTTCCCACGTCTCATCAACACTGTTCATTAAAGAACTAAAAGTACATAATTCTTGTATATCTTTAGTTTTTATTTTATTTTATTTCCAACAGTGTGTAATTTTAGTATTCCTAAGTTTAAAATTCCTAATTATATGAGGGGAGGTCAAAAAATAATGCACACCAATTTTTTTCTCGGCTAATAATAAAGATAGGAATATGAAATTTTGCACACTTGGAATATGACATGTTCAAATTATGTGTACCAAATTGCACATCATTCTGATAAATATTACGCAATCTATGAACCGTTAAAATGGAGCTTGTCAACAATGTCCGTTACAAACAGCGAATTGTCATAGAATTTCTGGTTGCGGAAAAAGAAACTGTGGCAAACATTCATAAACGACTGTGTGCAGTGTACAAATGTTCTGCAGTCGATAGGAGCACAGTTAGTCGCTGGGTTCAGAGAATTAAAGCTGCAGAAAGTGTACGAGTGGAGCTGCATGATTTACCGCGTTCTGGACGTGTTGCCTCGGCTACCAGCACAGACATGTTAAACCGGGCTGATGCCATTATTCGTAAGGATAGGCGTATCACTAGTCAGCAATTGGCATTGCAGCTTACAGTCAGCAAGAGAAGTGCAATCACAATTTTTAAAACTCTCGGATATTCAAAGATTTGCGCTCGATGGATTCCTCGGTGCCTAACAAATGATCACAGAGTTCAAAGGAAAACATTCTGTTCTGAATTGTTGGAGCGTTTCGGTGTTGAAGGAGAAATGTTTTTGTCAAAAATTATTACCGGTGACGAAACGTGGGCACATTATTATGAGCCTGAAACAAAAATGCAGTCAATGGAATGGCATCATCCGCAGTCACCAAAAAGAAAAAAATTCAAAACATCTCCATCAGCCGGAAAGGTGATGATCACTGTCTTCTGGGACATTGATGGTGTGATTCTTGTTGATGTAATGACAAGAGGTGAGACAATCAACTCGACAGCTTACATCAATACACTGACAAAACTCAAAAATCGGTTCCACAGAGTTCGGCCTAATAAGCCATCTGCAGATTTGTTGCTTCAACATGACAATGCACGCCCTCACACAAGTCTGGTAACACGGAAAGCAATCAACAAATTTGGTTGGACTGTACTGCCCCATCCTCCTTACAGCCCTGATCTGGCTCCCTCAGATTTCCATCTGTTTGGACCACTCAAAAAATTCCTGCGTGGGACACACTTTGACAATGATGAGGGTGTGATCCGTGCAGTTAAAAAATGGCTACGCGAGCAGGACAAAACTTGCTACAAACGAGGCATTCATGACCTAGTTTCGCGTTGGCGTAAGGCAATACGCTTGGACGGAGATTATGTTGAAAAATAGGTAGTGTAAAGGAGATGTTCAGCTACAATCTGTGAAAATTTCACACATTTCGCCCGAATAGTTTCCGAGAAAAAAATTGGTGTGCATTACTTTTTGACCTCCCTACGTATGAACCGTTAAAATGGAGCTTGTCAACAATGTCCGTTACAAACAGCGAATTGTCATAGAATTTCTGGTTGCGGAAAAAGAAACTGTGGCAAACATTCATAAACGACTGTGTGCAGTGTACAAATGTTCTGCAGTCGATAGGAGCACAGTTAGTCGCTGGGTTCAGAGAATTAAAGCTGCAGAAAGTGTACGAGTGGAGCTGCATGATTTACCGCGTTCTGGACGTGTTGCCTCGGCTACCAGCACAGACATGTTAAACCGGGCTGATGCCATTATTCGTAAGGATAGGCGTATCACTAGTCAGCAATTGGCATTGCAGCTTACAGTCAGCAAGGGAAGTGCAATCGCAATTTTTAAAACTCTCGGATATTCAAAGATTTGCGCTCGATGGGTTCCTCGGTGCCTAACAAATGATCACAGAGTTCAAAGGAAAACATTCTGTTCTGAATTGTTGGAGCGTTTCGGTGTTGAAGGAGAAATGTTTTTGTCAAAAATTGTTACCGGTGACGAAACGTGGGCACATCATTATGAGCCTGAAACAAAAATGCAGTCAATGGAATGGCATCATCCGCAGTCACCAAAAAGAAAAAAATTCAAAACATCTCCATCAGCCGGAAAGGTGATGATCACTGTCTTCTGGGACATTGATGGTGTGATTCTTGTTGATGTAATGACAAGAGGTGAGACAATCAACTCGACAGCTTACATCACTACACTGACAAAACTCAAAAATCGGTTCCACAGAGTTCGGCCTAATAAGCCATCTGCAGATTTGTTGCTTCAACATGACAATGCACGCCCTCACACAAGTCTGGTAACACGGGAAGCAATCAACAAATTTGGTTGGACTGTACTGCCCCATCCTCCTTACAGCCCTGATCTGGCTCCCTCAGATTTCCATCTGTTTGGACCACTCAAAAAATTCCTGCGTGGGACACACTTTGACAATGATGAGGATGTGATCCGTGCAGTTAAAAAATGGCTACGCGAGCAGGACAAAACTTGGTACAAACGAGGCATTCATGACCTAGTTTCGCGTTGGCGTAAGGCAATACGCTTGGACGGAGATTATGTTGAAAAATAGGTAGTGTAAAGGGGATGTTCAGCTACAATCTGTGAAAATTTCACACATTTTTCCCGAATAGTTTCCGAGAAAAAAATTGGTGTGCGTTACTTTTTGACCTCCCTACGTAATTGCGATTTTTGGGCCATGTTAAAAGACACAACAGCCTACTAAAAGTAATCTTGGAGGGGAAAATACAAGGTAAAAGAGGCAGAGGTAGACCAAGACTAACATGAACGAGTAACATCAAAAGATGGACAAATCAACCTATGACAACCTGCACCATCAAAGCAAGAGACAGAGCAGAATGGCGCTCCATGGTAGCCAACCTTCGCTGCGGAGATGGCACTCGATGATGATGAATTAAAAAAAAAAATCAGTATGCGAAATATTTAACCGGGAGTCCTGCCTTATTTTTTGCCTGTAAAGTACATATTTTTTTTTTTTTTAGCGCATGCGCTTCGTTTTCAGCGAGAGCGTGCATGCGTTGTGTTGGAGACAAATAATAATAAATGAATATTATTATAGAGGGAAACTTCCGAGGCGATAATCAGCGAATCAATTCAGATGAAGAGGTATGTTTTATAGCACTCGGAAAAAAATCACAAATAATCAACAACAGAAAAAAAAAACAAAGAACAATATATAGACCAAAGCAGGATCAAACCCGTACTCAGTGGCACAACGCCTTGCCACGAAAAGCAAAACGCTAGGGAACTCTGCCACCCAGCTAGCTAAAAAATTAGCGGTTGTCTGCAACGCAAGTATTCAGCCCTACCCTATCCTGGAGATACTTGTCTTAATAGGAAAAAATGCAGATACACAATGTATTTCCGAGCTGTGATCGCAGCCTTATGCTATAGTCATGAGAACACCTGCGCGAAAGACATTGCCTACGAAGCTAATTTTTTAGTTAGCTGAGTGGCAGTGTTCCCTAGCGTTTTGCTTTTCGTGGCAAGGCGCTGTGCCACTGAGTACGGGTTCGATCTTGTTTTGGTCCATATATTGTTCTTTGTTTTTTTTCTGTTGTTGATTATTTGTTATTTTTTCCGAGTGCTGTAAACATACCTCTTCCTCTGAATTGATGCGTTGAGTTGCTAGTTTGTGGTAATCCCGAAACACACACGGCTTCGGATTGAGTAGATTATTTGTTTATTAACAATTTGTTCAGACCAGAAGTCATTTTGAAGCCGCGATAGCTCAGTGGTTAGTGAACTGGACTACAAGGGACAAGAAGTAGGGTTCGATCCCAACCGACGGTTTCCCGGTTCATCATCATCATCATCATCGAGTGCCGTCTCCGCAACGAAGGTTGGCTACCATGGAGCTCCCTTCTGTTCTGTCTCTTGCTTTAATGGTGCAGGTTGTCATAGGCTGATTTATCCATCTTTTGATGTTACTCGTCCATGGTAGTCTTGGTCTGCCTCTGCCCCCTTTACCTTGTATTTTATTTCCCGGTTTACCCAGCCTTAAATGGTTACCGGATTTTTTTCTGGGAAAGTAAAGCGGCACGGGCGTAATACCGACCACATTACCCCAAAAATCATGTACTGAAAGTCTGTAAAATTTATGGCCACTAGCACCATATTCCATATACGCCTCTTGGCGTGACGGGGCTCTTTACTTTTTTTTTTTTTTAGAAGTCATTTTGGCCTACTTATTTATTTACTTATTTTTTTTTTTTCGAAATGCTCTTTCCCTTGCACGGATCTGTTTTTCACCGTTTTCCGAGAGAGCTACACATCAGTTGTCCTACTCAGCGCACATCAGTCCTTCCTACTCAGCGCACATCAGTCTTCCTACTCAGAGCACATCAGTCCTTCCTACTCAGAGCACATCAGTCCTTCCTACTCAGCGCACATCAGTCCTTCCTACTCAGAGCACATCAGTCCTTCCTACTCAGAGCACATCAGTCCTTCCTACTCAGCGCACATCAGTCCTTCCTACTCAGAGCACATCAGTCCTTCCTACTCAGCGCATATCAGTCCTTCCTACTCAGAGCACATCACTCCTTCCTACTAAGAGCACATCAGTCCTTCCTACTCAGAGCACATCAGTCCTTCCTACTCAGAGCACATCAGTCCTTCCTACTCAGAGCACATCAGTCCTTCCTACTCAGAGCACATCAGTCCTTCCTACTCAGAAAACATCAGTTCTTCCTACTCAGAGCACATCAGTCCTTCCTACTCAGCGCATATCAGTCCTTCCTACTCAGAGCACATCAGTCCTTCCTACTCAGAGTACATCAGTCCTTCCTACTCAGAGCACATCAGTCCTTCCTACTCAGCGCACATCAGTCCTTCCTACTCAGAGCACATCAGTCCTTCCTACTCAGAGCACATCAGTCCTTCTTACTCAGAGGCGGGGGAATGGTAACGCCGTGAAGAAAAAAATTCCCATTGCCTGTGGGGGGATTAGAACCTGGGACCTCTCTGTTGTCCTTTAGACCACCCAACCAACAACTCATGATGAACAAGTAAAAAAAAAAACAAAGTGCCCCCGTCACGCCAAGTTGCGTGGTGGGATTATGGTGTTAGTGATCATAAATTTTACAGACCTTCAGCACATGATTTTTGGGGTAATGTGGTCGGTATTACGCCCGTGCCGCTTTACTTTCCCAGAAAAAAATCCGGTACCCAATAAAGGCTGGGTGAACCAAAAGCCGTCGGTTGGGATCGAACCCTACCCCTTGTCCTTTGTAGTCCAGTTCGCTAACCACAGAGCTATCGCGGCTCCCCAGAGAATCGCTATGCAGAATAATTACTGTTGAAACCATGCCTTTTAATATTGGCAAGGAGTTGGTAACTAAGGATTCCATTATCGTCTTATGGGATGTGGGAGAAAAATCGTGTTAGAGTCAATATTTCTTTTATTAGCCAGCGGCATATTTTATGGCAAATGTGGTCAATATAACGCCAGGCCGTCCGCCGTACATACCCAGGAAAATGTGTGGTATCCATTTTCATAGGCTAGTTGTACAAATTCTGGTCGTTGCGAATGCACAAACTGCTCAGCTACCATTTTAATCATCATTTTAATGCCATGAAAAATATACTAACATCAAAACAAATAACACCAGGGGCTAAAACTAAGAGTAGCAAAATGTTACAACTTCTCAATATTCATGTATGGTGCATAAACAAGGACATTAGACAAGAAAATATAACAGAAAATTGAATCCTTTTAAATATGGATCTATAGAAGAATAGATAGAATTGGATGGAAGAAAAGAAAATAAACGATGAAGTTTTAAAACAACTAAAAATGGAAAGAGAACTACTAAACACAATTAGAACAAGACAAATGAAATTTTTGGGGCATGTTAAAAGACACAACAGCCTAATAAAAGTAATATTGGAAGGGAAAATGCAAGGTAAAAGAGGCAGAGGCAGACCAAGAATAACATGGACGAGTAACATCAAAAGATGGACAAGTCAACCTATGACAATCTTCACCATCAAAGCAAGAGACAGAGTGGAATGCCGCTACATGGTAGCCAACCTTCGATGCGGAGACGACACTCAACGATGATGATAAAACTCGCTACCGCTGCCTCAAGCCAAAACTAGGAGCTGATCCAAAATACCTGACTCCTGGACTGTGACACTAATCTCTTTATTTGATAGTAGTTACAATCCAATTTTGTGTGTGTCTGACTGAGCTCAGCGCAGACCGCTCTATTCCCTTAAATACACACCCTGAGATTATTTTGTGCTTACTTAAGCCTTTTAAAGAGCATGCCCGGGTCGTTGTACGCTTTTCTGTGAATTTCCAAATTTCTCAAGAAATGCCAACCTAGATTTCAGTTTCAAGCCCACGAGATCTTTATTTGTACTTTCATTTTCGTTCTACAACAGTCTTTGCTTGCGCGGTGCGGTTGCGCGTTGACTTGTCAGCGCGTGCGCTCATGTACTGTGGATTCCAATTTGTCAAGACTTCGCGCGATCTAGGATTTGTTATCAATATTTTCACATAAATGAAAATGCCCAAGCTATGGGCGCAATCATCACCAAGAGCTGCTTTTGTTTCTCTTTAGTTGTATTTCTCACCAGATTTTTCCGCCAGTTGTCTTTGAATTTCTTCAGTTTCTGTTGTAGTGTTCGTCTGATAAAAACCTTTCTTGTTCTGCTGTTGCAGTTGTTTCCTTTTTCTAATGACTACCCTTCTTCTTCTATTCCCTTCATCTGACGACTACCCTTCTTTTTCTTCAGCCTTCATCTGATGACTACCCTTCTTCTTCTTCTTCTTCTTCTATTCCCTTCATCTGATGACTACCCTTCTTCTTCTATTCCCTTCATCTGATGACTACCCTTCTTCTTCTATTCCCTTCATCTGATGACTACCCTTCTTCTTCTTCTTCTTCTATTCCCTTCATCTGACTACTACCCTTCTTCTTCTTCTTCTTCTATTCCCTTCATCTGATGACTACCCTTCTTCTTCTATTCCCTTCATCTGACGACTACCCTTCTTCTTCTATTCCCTTCATCTGATGACTACCCTTCTTCTTCTATTCCCTTCATCTGACTACTACCCTTCTTCTTCTTCTTCTTCTATTCCCTTCATCTGATGACTACCCTTCTTCTTCTATTCCCTTCATCTAATGACTACCCTTCTTCTTCTATTCCCTTCATCTGATGACTACCCTTCTTTTTCTTCAGCCTTCATCTGATGACTACCCTTCTTCTTCTATTCCCTTCATCTGACGACTACCCTTCTTTTTCTTCAGCCTTCATCTAATGACTACACTTCTTCTTCTATTCCCTTCATCTGATGACTACCCTTCTTCTTCTTCTTCTTCTATTCCCTTCATCTGACGACTACCCTTCTTCATCTTTTGATGCTGCTGTTTTCGCCTAACGACCACCCTTCTTCATCTACTTCTTCGTCTTCTGCTTTCATCTGATGACTAAACTTCTTCATCTACTGCTGCTGTTACCTTCATCTGACGACAACCCTTCTGCTATTTCTGCTGTTACCTTCACCTGACGACAACCCTTCTTCTATTTCTGCTGTTACCTTCATCTGACGACAACCCTTCTGCTATTTCTGCTGTTACCTTCACCTGACGACAACCCTTCTTCTATTTCTGCTGTTACCTTCATCTGACGACAACCCTTCTGCTATTTCTGCTGTTACCTTCACCTGACGACAACCCTTCTGCTATTTCTGCTGTTACCTTCACCTGACGACAACCCTTCTTCTATTTCTGCTGTTACCTTCACCTGACGACAACCCTTCTTCTATTTCTGCTGTTACCTTCACCTGACGACAACCCTTCTTCTATTTCTGCTGTTACCTTCACCTGACGACAACCCTTCTGCTATTTCTGCTGTTACCTTCACCTGACGACAACCCTTCTTCTATTTCTGCTGTTACCTTCACCTGACGACAACCCTTCTTCTATTTCTGCTGTTACCTTCACCTGACGACAACCCTTCTTCTATTTCTGCTGTTACCTTCATCTGACGACAACCCTTCTTCTATTTCTGCTGTTACCTTCACCTGACGACAACCCTTCTTCTATTTCTGCTGTTACCTTCACCTGACGACAACCCTTCTTCTATTTCTGCTGTTACCTTCATCTGACGACAACCCTTCTTCTATTTCTGCTGTTACCTTCACCTGACGACAACCCTTCTTCTATTTCTGCTGTTACCTTCATCTGACGACAACCCTTCTTCTATTTCTGCTGTTACCTTCACCTGACGACAACCCTTCTGCTATTTCTGCTGTTACCTTCATCTGACGACAACCCTTCTTCTATTTCTGCTGTTACCTTCACCTGACGACAACCCTTCTTCTATTTCTGCTGTTACCTTCATCTGACGACAACCCTTCTGCTATTTCTGCTGTTACCTTCATCTGACGACAACCCTTCTTCTATTTCTGCTGTTACCTTCACCTGACGACAACCCTTCTTCTATTTCTGCTGTTACCTTCACCTGACGACAACCCTTCTTCTATTTCTGCTGTTACCTTCACCTGACGACAACCCTTCTGCTATTTCTGCTGTTACCTTCACCTGACGACAACCCTTCTGCTATTTCTGCTGTTACCTTCACCTGACAGACTCTTCTTCTTCTCTTATACGAGAGGCCGTGATAGAGGTAGTATTGTAGTTTACATCAGAATCTGCTCCTTTGGTCTAGGACATGTCTTCAGAACAACTTGTTTTGGTCCGTAGTTACCTCCCCTCTTTGATTCCCACTAGCTGTCCCAGAAGTCTCAGTCTGTTCCTAGGGCGGCTGACGGAGAGTTGCAAAAGATCTTGATTACCGCTGTTTTGTCGTAAACTAGCAACACAACGTGTCATCGCCCATTTAAATGAGAAAAAGGGGGGGGGGGTGTGAAATGGGATCTTGATTACTACAGTTTTGTTGTAATCTAGCGATACAACGTAGCGCCCATTTAACGGGGAGGGGGAGAGAGGAGGGATGGGATCTTGTTTACTACGGTTTTGTCGTAATCTAGCGATACAAGTACAAGGCATCAACACCCACTTAACGGAAAAGGGGGAGGGGGGGGGGTGATAGGATGTTGACTACTTCTGGTGCACTGAAACTAACACCAACAGTCTGCCATGAGTTGTTGACCACTTGTAGCTTGTGAAGTGCTCACCGTCTTAGTCACTTCGGGTCCGATGTTTGTCGTCTTCATCACCATCGCTTCTCTACAAGCGGTCAGAGTGCAGCACTAAGATCTTTCATGACCAGAACACTTAACACCAGGAACTATTTTTTTACAAATTAGATTAGAATAGGAAGAGATCAAGAAAATGTTGTTTTTTTTTCCCCGCCATTTTTTAGAGCTGTGTAGTTGCTGAGCATTCTAACACGGAACTTTGTGTTTAATGCCGGTAGTTTGTTCTTTGTACTTGATGAAGGCTTTTGTCGAAACGTAGTTAGTAACTTATCTTGTCTTTCTGTTAGTTTAGCTGCTCAATACCTTTTTATGTTTATTTTCTTTGTTTTCTGCCTCTTAGTATTTCATATTTATAATATTTGATATATGTGATTATCTCCATCAAGTAAAGAACATTCGTACACGACAGCCACGTAAACAAATATAAACTGATGACGAAACCTCTTAGATTTGGGAGATTATCATTTACTCATGCCTATACAGGATTCCTCCAAGTACACAGGCCCGAGGAGGACAATGTGGCCAACGCCCACCTCCCTGGAAAAGAAACTCTACGGGGCAACCGAATCTCTGAAACAGACAGCTGCCTTCGTAAGAGAGTTTTAGGGGGACTGGTTGGTTTCGAGGCAAGACGCCGGCCTTGAGACAGAGAGGCTGTGGGTTCAAATCCCAGCTGGGTTGGGATTTGCATTTATGATTTCTCTCTGCGGTAACCACCCCTAGTCTCAGCAGCGAAGTTCGGCTTGAAACGTCAATTACTCATCGACGGAAAAAAATATGAGTACCTCCGAAGTCAGAGTTATCTGCCTGTGCGGCGAGGGACCCTTGTGCATACGGCTGCCAGGAAAAAATGGATTAACACGCAAAATTCAATTCCTGGTCTCTAAGGACTTCGTCAGAGGTCAAAGCTGGCGAACGAAAAAAAAATTCTTGAGATTTATATTTCACGGAAGTGGTTTCAGTTTTTGATACTTCACAAAAAAAAAAAAAAAGAAGTAAGATTGTCAGGTAAAGTAAATATTTGTGTATGCATGCTATTTTAGTAGTTTAGGCTCATGACAAAAAGATCAACGATTCGTAAATGTGAGAGTTTTGGGAGATTCGATATTCAATTATTAACCACAACATTTTTGTGGTTAGTATTTAAGATACGCCTTCTAACCACTTGAATGTATAATAGAAGAAACATGTGTATTTTATCTTCATGGAAAAAAAAAACATAAATAACTAAAGTATTAATGACAGACAACTGTAAAGGTAAATATAAAGTACGAGACTTGAATCGACATCGTAACACGTGAGTTTCCACCCACATGTACTCGGCCGCCTATCCAGAAGCGTTCGGGGACGTCTGAATAGTGTCGCTTCAAGCATCGAAACTCACGATGTGTAGTGCATTCCTAACCTCCCCAGAGTACTATATATACCCAACTAGGAGACAAACAATGGTGTCTATATCAACAAACCTCACAACTTCTAAGACTCTGGCATTCTTCATTTCGTTATTCAATTTGTGTGGTTTTTTTTTTACACACAATTACCTGGAAGACCATCTGGTCTTGATCAGCCGTGGGTTACTCATTCTGCCGTGGCTGCAACAGGTGGCTTATTGTGTTTTGCACACAAAAAAACACGTTTTAAAGAACATGCGTCTGAAACCTCTCGTTGTTTTTCACCTGTTTAGCAAAGCTTTTTCGATTACTGTTTAACTTAAGCAGTTTATATTTGTTTACGTGGGCTGCTGTGTACGAGTGTTATTTTTCTTGATGGAGATAAAGCAGATATATCAGATATCATAAATATGAAATACTATGCAGATCCGCGTGTATAGCTGCAGAAAACAAAGAAAATAAACAACAAATGGTAGTGAGCAGCTAAACTGACAGAAAGACTAGACAAGTTACTAAATACGTTACAGCAAAAGTCTTCATCAGGTGCAACAAACAAACTATCCAGTTAGAATGCTCAGCATTCGAATAAGGTGGATAGTCGACAGGAACCGTTGAGGCCCTGTATGAAAAATGTTCCTTGTTGCAGTTTCCTCATATTCCAAGTCCGGCATGCCGCTGGGGCTACTGAGTTTAGTGCTATGTGCAAACCGAGAGCTGTGCTTTTCATCCGGATGGTGTTGCTATATTCTTGCTTACGATGAATGACGATATCGCATGACGAAGGGCAGTTCATCTGCTTTCACTTTCGGTGCCGCTTGGCCTTATGTCTTTTGGCGTGTGCTGTAGCTGCTATGATGGGGACTACAGATTCATTTCTTTGTTTGAATCCTTTGATGAGATGAGTTTTAATTCGGATGTTTCCACTGGCACGGGCAATTATGGATTTACATTTGTTTGCAGTGAAACCGGGGCCTTCGATTAACTATAACTATAATGCTCAGCAACTACACAGCTCATAAAAAATGGCGGGAAAGACATTTTCTTGATTCCTTCCGAACTTAAAAAAAAAAAAAAAAAAAAAAAAAAAAAGATCCCCTCCTCTACCTTGTCAGGCGTATGGGGCATATGGTGTTAGTGACCGTATCTTTCTAGTACCACCGCACAATTTTGCTTGATGTAGTCTTTCTCACGACGACTTTACTTCCTAGAAAAAGTCTCTGGTACCAATATTTAGAGGCTGGGTGAACCCGTTAGCCTTGTCAACAAAAATCCGCCACTTCCGGGGATCGAAACTGGACCTTTCTGATCAGGAAGTCGCCTAGACTTTATCAGACTTTAACATGAACGTGGTTACAGATTTATTTACCTACCTCGTCCGTCCAGAATGGATTTCCTTGACCACCCACGATTTACTTACCTATCCTGACCACCCACGATTTACTTACCTATCCTGACCACCCACGATTTATTTACCTATCCTGACCACCCACGATTTATTTACCTATCCTGACCACCCACGATTTATTTACCTATCCTGACCACCCACGATTTACTTACCTATCCTGACCACCCACGATTTACTTACCTATCCTGACCACCCACGATTTATTTACCTATCCTGACCACCCATGATTTATTTACCTATCCTGACCACCCACGATTTACTTACCTATCCTGACCACCCACGATTTATTTACCTATCCTGACCACCCACGATTTATTTACCTATCCTGACCACCCACGATTTATTTACCTATCCTGACCACCCACGATTTATTTACCTATCCTGACCACCCACGATTTACTTACCTATCCTGACCACCCACGATTTATTTACCTATCCTGACCACCCACGATTTATTTACCTATCCTGACCACCCACGATTTACTTACCTATCCTGACCACTCACGATTTATTTACCTATCCTGACCACCCATGATTTACTTACCTATCCTGACCACTCACGATTTACTTACCTATCCTGACCACTCACGATTTATTTACCTATCCTGACCACCCACGATTTACTTACCTATCCTGACCACCCACGATTTATTTACCTATCCTGACCACTCACGATTTACTTACCTATCCTGACCACCCACGATTTATTTACCTATCCTAACCACCCATGATTTATTTACCTATCCTGACCACCCACGATTTACTTACCTATCCTGACCACTCACGATTTACTTACCTATCCTGACCACCCACGATTTATTTACCTATCCTGACCACCCACGATTTACTTACCTATCCTGGCCACTCACGATTTACTTACCTATCCTGACCACCCACGATTTACTTACCTATCCTGACCACCCACGATTTACTTACCTATCCTGACCACTCACGATTTATTTACCTATCCTGGCCACTCACGATTTACTTACCTATCCTGACCACCCACGATTTACTTACCTATCCTGACCACTCACGATTTACTTACCTATCCTGACCACTCACGATTTATTTACCTATCCTGACCACTCACGATTTATTTACCTATCCTGACCACTCACGATTTATTTACCTATCCTGACCACTCACGATTTACTTACCTATCCTGACCACTCACGATTTACTTACCTATCCTGACCACTCACGATTTATTTACCTATCCTGATCACCCACGATTTACTTACCTATCCTGACTACCCACGATTTATTTACCTATCCTGATCACCCACGATTTACTTACCTATCCTGACCACCCACGATTTATTTACCTATCCTGACCACCCACGATTTACTTACCTATCCTGACCACCCACGATTTACTTACCTATCCTGACCACCCACGATTTACTTACCTATCCTGACCACCCACGATTTATTTACCTATCCTGACCACCCACGATTTACTTACCTATCCTGACCACCCACGATTTACTTACCTATCCTGACCACCCACGATTTACTTACCTATCCTGACCACCCACGATTTACTTACCTATCCTGACCACCCACGATTTATTTACCTATCCTGACCACCCACGATTTATTTACCTATCCTGATCACCCACGATTTACTTACCTATACCCTACCACCCACGATTTATTTACCTATCCTGACCACTCACGATATACTTACCTATCCTGACCTCCCACGATGTACTTACCTGTCCTGCCCACCCACGATTTACTTACCTATCCTGATCACCCACGATTTATTTACCTATCCTGATCACCCACGATTTACTTAACTATCTTGACCACCTCGATGTACTTACCTATCCTTGACCACCCACAATGTACTCACCCATCCTGCCCACCCACGATTTACTTACCTATCCTGATCACCCACGATTTACTTACCTATCCTGATCACCCACGATTTACTTACCTATCCTGACCACCCACGATTTACTTACCTATCCTGACCACCCACGATTTACTTACCTATCCTGACCACCCACGATTTACTTACCTATCCTGACCACCCACGATTTACTTACCTATCCTGACCACCCACGATTTACTTACCTATCCTGATCACCCACGATTTACTTACCTATCCTGACCACCCACGATTTACTTACCTATCCTGACCACCCACGATTTACTTACCTATCCTGACCACCCACGATTTACTTACCTATCCTGACCACCCACGATTTACTTACCTATCCTGACCACCCACGATACACTTACCTGTCCTTGTCCACGCAGGAGTTACTGAAGTTAAAGAAAAAAATCACGAGCACCGTTCAGATCCTGAGCCACCTGAAGGAAAAGCTGCAGTTCTACCAGGTTGACAACAAGACAAAACTGGAGGCGCTGCGGGCAGAGGAGGCTAATCTGGCTAAAGTATGTTGACCTCTCATTTCTTGTGTTTAATCTCTTTCTTTCTGATGAGCAATGTTGGAGCGGGAAAAGTGAAAGGACAAATATGAAATTTGTGGGAAACATTTTATTTTTATTTTGCGTCCACTCAATGATTATCGCGGTCTATCTATTTCATCCACAATAATCATCATCAAGTACCATGCCTGCTGGCGTAGGTTATCATGTCTCTCCACAACTTTCGATCTCGACAGTTATTTATCATTTCTGTTGTTGACCTTCTGCCAAGCCATTCAGCCATTTTTTAAAACTATATGGTATCTTATCTCTATGTTCCCTCTATCTCTTCGTTCCTCAATTTTCCCCGTTGTTACAATATATTCTAGTTGTTCCCTTCTCGTTACATGACCAAAATATGATAATTGTTTCTTCCTAATATTGGAAATTAGTTCTCTTTTTGCTTTGGCCTCTTTCAGAACGTTTTCATTACTCTTCTTAGCTGTCCATGGTATTCTTAACATTCTTCTGTAAAAATCACATTTCTAGAGCTTCCAGTAATTTTCTTATCTGTTGTCAATTGTCCATGATTCACATCCATATTTTAAGACTGGCTCTACATAACATTTAATAATTCATCTCCTTGTTTCTATTGTCAAAAATGGATTGCATAGTATCTTCCTAATTTTTTTTCCAAAGTTGCCTAAGCCATTCTGCATCCCACCTCCGCAATAATAATAGCGTTAAACTGACGCGAGTAGCGATGTGTCGTAGTTTACGGATTGTACCAAAACATGCGACTTCAGGAAATAAATTTATTTTATTTTATTTTATTTTATTATTATTATACATATATATATTTTTTTTTATTATTATTATTATTATTATTATTATTTTTTTTTTTTTTTTTTTTTTGGGGGGGGGGGGGTTGTTTATTATATGATTACCTTTCCTCTCCAGTCCTTACTCGTTTGACCAGACCGGTTAGGCTGCGTTCGGGCCGACAACGATAAGGTGGATTAGGATCTTAGTTATGGTTCACTTATCCTGACGTCAGCAGTCAGCTTTGAGTCGCTGCCTACAGTTCATTTCACATCCACAACACAACTATACAGAAGGCCTCCCGGCAGAAAATAACGCCGGGAAACACCCCAACCAGCGTGACGTTTTCACCTATAGGAGCTATAGACTAATGACGTCACTCTTCACACAACCGCCCCTGCTCGCAGAGCTGAAAACGTCACGGTAGTTCCAGTGTTTTCTGATTTTATTTTCTGCAGGCGGGCCATGTATGTAGTTGTCTGTGTATCACACAAATGATGTCTGCAAGAAAGGGGGGCAGGCGATGATGGTTTATTGATTAATCCTGAAGATAATGGGATTTAAAGATGCAGCTCGTGTGCAGTAATTAGAGTACCAACCTTATCATCATCAAGTACCATGCCTGCTGGCGTAGGTGATCATGTCTCTCTACAACTTTCGATCTCGACAGTTATTTATCAATTCTGTTGTTGACCTTCTGCCAAGCCATTCTCTTAAGCTGTCTGTTATCTTTTCTCTTTGCTTCCCTCGATCTCTTCGTCCCTCAATTTTCCCAATTGTTACAATGTATTCCAGCTGTTCTCTTCTCATTACATGGCCAAAAAATGATGATTATTTCTTCCTAATATTGGAAATTAGCTCTCTTTTTGCTTTGGCCTCATTCAGAAAATTTTCATTACTCTTTTTAGCTTCCGTGGTATTCTCAACGTACTTCTGTAGAACCACATTTCTACAGACTACCAACCATGTAGACGGGCAGATTGTTACACATTTGCTGACGTTTTTGCTTGTAATAAAGATGCATCAACACAAAGACTATGGGGCATAGTTGTTTAGGGAAGATGGTACGCTCTAGATAAATATTACCATCATCATGAGCACTTCCTTGAGGGTTTTATCCTCAAGATGCGGACACAAGATGAAACAGCGTTGAGGAACCTGTGTTACTCTATTTGTCGTTTCAACAGCCTGTAGTTTGTTTGTATCTGTGCGCAAATGTATGTGTACATGCCAGCGCCTATTTGCCTGACTCAACCAAAGATGTCTAAAAGTCGAAACTATGGAAAGTGAACAAAATTTAAGAGAGATGCACACGGAAATAAAGAGAATGACTAATCAAGACAAAAAAGCTGCAGGAAGCGGTTGATTGAAAACAAAGAGGGAAGAATGCTAACAGACAGCAAAGATATAATCGATAGATGGTAGGAATATATAATAGAATTATTTCATGACGAAAGGGACAACAACTATTTATAGAATGTACGTCCAACTATACAATCCTGAAATCTGTAGTAGAAAAAGCTATAAAAACAATATGAAAAAGGGAGAAGCAACAGGATCTGACAATATACAGATAAAGATGATACAGGTACTAGAAGATTTTGGCATTGAAGTGATCACAGACAATATGCAATGACATATACCATACAGGATATATACCAAATAAACTAAGAACATCAACTTTCATTGCATTACCTAAAAAGAATGGTGCAGTTGGATGCAGTGATTTTAGAACAATAAGCATAATGAGCCAGGTAACAAAAATTTTACTAAAAGTTATACAGGGAAGGATTCAGAATAAAATCAATACTGAATTAGATGTGCAGCAATTTGGATTCAGGAAAAACAGTGGGACATAAGAAGCCATATTCAGCATGAGAACATTTATTGAAAAGTACATAGAAGTAAACAAACCGATATATGTCTGCTTCATAGACGACACCAAAATCAATTTATAGACTGCATAAAAGATATAAATCTGGATGACACAGACATACACCAGGGCTAAAACTAAGAATAGCAAAATGTTACATCTTCTCAATACTCCTGTGTGGTGCAGAAACATGGACATTAGACAAGAAAACAGAACACAAAATTGAAGCATTTGAAACGTGGATTTATAGAAGAATATGTAGAATTGGATGGAAAGAAAAGAAAACAAACGATGAAGTTTTAAAACAACTAAAAATGAAAAAAGAGAACTACTAAACACAATTAGAACAAGACAAATGAAATTTTTAGGGCATGTTAAAAGACACAAAAGCCTAATAAAAGTAATATTGGAAGGGAAAATACAAGGTAAAAGAGGCAGAGGCAGACCAAGACTAACATCAAAAGATGGACAAGTGACAATCTGCACCATAAAAGCAAGAGAAAAGTAGAATGTAATTTCTCGAACACCATTTTACCTATATCGATACCTTTCGCGCTTTAGAATGTCACTTTTACCTGAATAGTAACAGTAGAGGTATCGCCAACGTTTATTTATAATTATCTTCTTCTAGTCACCCTCATTGTTATGAAAAACAACATCATTCCACGCTCTAGCTTTAGACGTATGTGTTTACACATTAGATCCGTAAACACATAACTTGTCATTAGACTTTGGAAGATGTGTATGTGTGCGCACACACTGCGATATGTGACTGTGATAACATTGTTATCTACTAATGAAGATGAGCTTACAGTACAATGTGTGAATGTGATAACAATATTCTTTATCAGTGAATGTGATAACAATATTCTTTATTAGTGAATGTGATAACAATATTCTTTATCAGTGAATGTGATAACAATATTCTTTATCAGTGAATGTGAACCCTTACTGCAATGTGTGAATGTGATAACAATATTCTTTATCAATGAATGTGAACCCTTACTGCAATTTGTGAATGCGATAACAATATTCTTTATCAATGAATGTGAACCCTTACTGCAATTTGTGAATGTAATAACAATATTCTTTATCAATGAATGTGAACCCTTACTGCAATTTGTGAATGTGATAACAATATTCTTTATCAATGAATGTGAACCCTTACTGCAATGTGTGAATGTGATAACAATATTCTTTATCAATGAATGTGAACCCTTACTGCAATTTGTGAATGTGATAACAATATTCTTTATCAATGAATGTGAACCCTTACTGCAATGTGTGAATGCGATAACAATGTTCATTATTATATTTTTCTTGCTCGATAGTAACAGGACATGTTTACAACTCACAAGTGATAACGAGCTTCCTTGCAAATGTTGGACTACTTTTAGTTTTATTGTTCGAGATCGGATTCCAAGAAACTCTTTATCGACCGCGCAGAATCACGTTCGCTTGCACTGGCTTCCGGCTCTCCATACTCTTTCTTTACTCGATCATCCCCGTCTCTCCTTCATCCCCATTATTGCTCCTGAAATAAAGTAGAGTAAAACATTCTGAATAAAATGACGTCATCTCTACATGTTTACCGAGCGTTTGACATCGTCTATAACTGCAGGAATGATGAAACGTTGCATGGCACAAGAAGACAAGAATGACAGACAAAGATTACTGCAATGCCCAACGTCACACACGTCAACATTTTTGTTAAAGTGATTGAGTATGGACTTTCTTTTCACTTAATGAATTATTATTATTTTAGTTTAGATCATGTTGACCATTCAAAGCTTAGTAACACTTTCATATAACTTTCATATAATTTAGAGTAAAAATATGAAGGTATATATATGGCCTTTCTCGTCTTGTCAGACGGTTTAGTGGAGGCCATTGTGTATTTTGTGGTTCTATTTTTGTCGAACAGCTTCTCTCGTAGCTAATTCTACCAATGCTTGACAAACACACTCGGCTACAGAATGAACAAGTCAGGCCCAATGATCCACAAGACTTTGTATCTTTTTTTTCATGAGTCTTTCTTTTCTTTTCCGTGTTTTGCCATAGTACAGCCTCAAGTGATGTTATGCTATTCCTTATACAGGCTCTCCATGATGTGTGATCTCTTGCCAGATGTTCCCAGTCATTTCCACAGATAGAGAAGTTGTTCAGAGTTATTTACAGATACCTCTCTCTCTCTCTCTCTATATATATATATATATATATATATATATATATATATATATATATATATATATATATATATATATCATCAGGTCTCGTGTCCTGAGAAGAACGTTGCATTCGCCACAGATCGTCTGAAAGAACCTTTACCTCTTGCCGGCTTCCTATGTTCTCATGTTTAAGGCCTCATTGATGTCTTGAAACCATCTTTTTCTTGACATATGTATATGAAGAAAAAAATCGACGTAACGTTCCCGTGGCATCTAGAAAATAATGTTGTTGCACATATTTTTTTTTTTGCTATCGGCCTGATGCCCTACCAAAGGAGGAGTAAGACGTCTCCTTTCCTCCGCTAGTCTTCGGAACACCATTGGGCAAGGTGGAGCCCCCGTTTAGCCCCCCTGTCAGGGTTATGTGAAGCCATTGGAGCAGGTGGTGAATGGTGTTGTTGGAGCAGCCGACAAGTAGTGCCGGTTATGGTCCCCACACCGCGATGTCAGGCAGAGGATCTCATGTGTAGAGACAATGGCTGCGATCTCCGACTAGTACAGTCACTGCCAAGAAGAAAAGGAATGGCAAACTACCTTCTTATATTGCCTAGACTAATCACGACAAATCACAATATGCTGGAGGAATTAAACATTGATGGAAAGGATCTGCGAATCATAAAAAAACATGTACTGGCAACAAACAGCAGCCATACGAATTAACAACCAAACAGGACAATTTCAACTTATAAAACAAGGCGTCAAACAAGGCTGTGTTCTGTCGCCGAATTTGTTTTCACTTTACAGCGAACATATTATGAGATCAATAGTAGACAAAAAAGGAATTGAAGTCAACGGTCTAAGTCAACATTAATAATTTGCGATATGTGGATGACACAGTCTTAATAGCAGAGACAGAATGGACTACAAGAAATGATAGACATAATAGTAGAAGAAAACAACAAGAAAAGTCTGTCTGAATAATAAGAAAACAGAAACAATGGTCATATCAAAGAAACAATCATAACCATCATGCAGCATAAAAATAAACAGGACAAGTTTAAAACAAGTGCATCGCGTCAAATATTTGGGCATAATAATAACATCAGATGGAATATGCACCACAGAAATAAAAAGCAGAATAGCTTAGGCCAAAATAGCATTTCAGAAAATGAAAAATATCTTATGCAACAAATCTATGTCAATATAAGTAAGAAAGATAGTTCATCGGTGCTATATAGAACTAATTCTGACCTATGGACGCGAATCATGGACAGTAGAAAAACAAATGAAAAGACGATTAGAGGCCACAGAGATGGGATTTCTCAGAAGAATGTTGAAAGTTTCCTGAACAGCTAAAAAGAGCAATGAAGAAATTCCACAAGAGGCCAACACAAAAAGGGAACTCCTAGCACACAATTCACACATGCCTTATTTAAAGTGTGCAAGATATCATGCTTCTATGTTTATTACTAGCTGAGAAAACCGAAATGGTGCATTACCTTTTGAACGCCCCTCGTATATCTTTAGTATAGCTGAACTTTATTTCTGTACTTAAACCTGAGGTCACAGTGACATGATGCAGATCTTAGTTCGTGCCTGCTGAGCTTGTTTTAAACTGCCGTATTCATGCTAGTTTTTTTTTTCATATAGTTCTCTATATTCTGTTTTTCCTGCAATTTTTCAGGTGTGTCTTTCAATTGCTTCTTTGAGGCTTCACGCAGGTCTGCTTTCAGTATCAACATCCGAAGTAAAGTCTTTACATTATTACTTTCAGTATCAACATCCGAAGTAAAGTCTTCCCATTATTACTTTCAGTATCAACATCCGAAGTAAAGTCTTCCCATTATTACTTTCTGTATCAGTGGCCAGTGTAAAGAGTCAGCTGTTACTTTCAGTATCATTGCCCGGTGTAAAGAGTCTACTATTGCTTTCAGTATCAACGCGCTGTGAGCTTCTGTTTTCAGTATTAGTGTGCAGCGAAATGTCCATCGTTGCTTTCATTATCAACGTGCTGTAATTTTGACTGCTGCTTTCATTACCTGTGTTAATTGAATATATATCACTATTTTAATAGCAGTAGAAAGTATTATTTAATACATGAATTCAATGGCTCTACCACTGTATTCAATATTCCTGTATGGTGCAGAAACATGGACATTAGACAAGAAAACAACAGAAAATTGAAGCCTTTGAAATGTGGATTTATAGAAGAATGGGTAGAATTGGATGGAAACAAAAGATAACAAACGATGAAGTTTTAAAACAACTGAAAATAAAAAGAGAACTACTAAATACAATTAAGACAAGACAAATGACATTTTTGGGGCATGTTAAAAGACACAACAGCCTACTAAAAGTAATATTGGAAGGAAAAATACAAGGAAAAAGAGGCAGAGGCAGACCAAGACTAACATGGATGAGTAACATCAAAAGATGGAGAAGTCAATCTTTGACAGCCTGCACCATCAAAGCAAGAAACAGAGTAGAATGGCGATCCATGGTAGCCAACCTTCGTTGCGGAGAAGGCACTCGATAATGATGATGATGACCATTGTATTACATTTCTAATGCCAAGAGTTCCCTATGTATGAACGAATTATGGTATCTACCTATCTATTTATCCAACCATCCAACCATCCATTCATCCATCCATCCATCCATCTATCTATCTATCTATCTATCTATCTATCTATCTATCTATCTATCTATCTATCTATCTATCTATCTATCTATCTATCTATCTATCTATCTATCTATCTATCTATCTATCTATCTATCTATCTATCTATCTATCTATCTATCTATCTATCTATCTATCTATCTATCTATCTATCTATCTATCTATCTATCTATCTATCTATCTATCTATCTATCTATCTATCTATCTATCTATCTATCTATCTATCTATCTATCTATCTATCTATCTATCTATCTATCTATTGACCTTTCGAGCCGCAGCCGGCCCATAGGGCGTAGACCAAGATACTCCTTCTCTTATCTGAATTTTTGTTCTAGCAGTTTTCAATTCGTTTAAAGATCTTTTATCAAATCTCGCTATTTGTCTTTGTTCTGTGCAAGCAGCTCTATCTCATTGAGGGAGCCGATTCCTGCTGCTCTTGCCTCCCTCATCAATGTTCTTCTCAGTGTCTCTCTGGGTCTTCCTCTTTCCCTCTTACCTGTTGTTTCCCACGTGAGGGCATGTTTTGCTATTCGGTTATTTACTCTTCTCATCACATGTCCAACATATGATCATCGTCTTTAATGATGGTATACTCCTACTAAAAAAAAAAAAATTGCATGATGTTATGAATATCTAGGATATTAGAGTGCTCGTAGGTTATCGTGGATGGAACAGGTTATCTTTCACGTAGGGGGTTTACATCGCACCGTGTCTCGCTTCTTGGAGTCACGTGAATCCGTCTTCATCGCGTGTTTGTTTGGGGCCTATTTCTTAGCTGTTGAATTCGGAAAGGACATCCATTCTGATAAGCTTACTTGACTAATGTTGTAAGCTGATTATTTTCAGCTCTTAAATGTAGATGGTTGTGCAAATGTCAACTTGAGGTTCCACTTTTAAGGATTCTGCGCCGGGGCTACAAAGTTTGTGCATTAGCTGTGATCTTTTCAGTGAGTCACCAGTCGTGAATACGTCCTTTGTTGTCAAGTCGTATACATAGAACGTCTTGGTTTTGAAAGTTGTTCCGTAATCGCATAGTATTTGTTCGGCGAATGATGATTACTTCCAGCTCTCTCAAGTAGATCGATGTGCCAAGTCAACTGAAAGTTCCACTTTAAAGAATCTACGCTGGTGCTGTGGTGTCCGTGCACCCGCCTGCAGTCATTTCAGTTGATCAAGTGTTATGGATGTCATTGGTGATGAGTAAGAGATTTCACCTAAAATATAATGTCTTTTTTGAGTGCAGTATTGAACTTCACTTTACTAGAGAAAAGTACTTGGAGTCGATGGAGCCAGTGCTTTACCCGCTGTTGAAGTAAGAATAAGTACCCTTGATCATTGTATAGCCAAGCCAATGCGTTACCAGTGCGCTCCAAATAAGCCCGTCACCAGTGTGCTCCAAATCAGTCCGTTACCAGTACACTCCAAATTAGTCCGTTACCAGTGCGCTCCAAATCAGCCCGTCACCAGTGTGCTCCAAATCAGTCCGTTACCAGTACACTCCAAATTAGTCCTTTACCAGTGTGCTCCAAATCAGCCCGTTACCAGTGTGCTTCAAATCAGTCCGTTACCAGTGTGCTCCAAATCAGTCCGTTACCAGTGCGCTCCAAATCAGTCCGTTACCTGTGTGCTTCAAATCAGTCCGTTACCAGTGTGCTCCAAATCAGTCCGTTACCAGTGTGCTCCAAATCAGTCCGTTACCAGTGTGCTCCAAATCAGTCCGTTACCAGTGTGCTTCAAATCAGTCCGTTACCAGTGTGCTCCAAATCAGTCCGTTACCAGTGTGCTTCAAATCAGTGCGTTACCAGTGTGTTCCAAATCAGTCCGTTACCAGTGCGCTCCAAATCAATTTGTTACCAGTGTGCTCCAAATCAGTCCGTTACCAGTGTGCTCCAAATCAGTCCGTTACCAGTGTGCTTCAAATCAGTCCGTTACCAGTGCACTTCAAACCAGCCCGTTACCAGTGTGCTCCAAATCAGTCCGTTACCAGTGCGCTTCAAACCAGCCCGTTACCAGTGTGCTCCAAATCAGCCCGTTACCAGTGTGCTCCAAATCAGTCCGTTACCAGTGTGCTCCAAATCAGTCCGTTACCAGTGTGCTCCAAATCAGTTCGTTACCAGTGTGCTCCAAATCAGTCCGTTACCAGTGTGCTCCAAATCAGTCCGTTACCAGTGTGCTCCAAATCAGTCCGTTACCAGTGTGCTCCAAATCAGTTCGTTACCAGTGCGCTTCAAATCAGTCCGTTACCAGTGCGCTCCAAATCAGTTCGTTACCAGTGCGCTCCAAATCAGCCCGTTACCAGTGTGCTCCAAATCAGCCCGCTACCAGTGTGCTCCAAATCAGTCCGTTACCAGTGCGCTCCAAATCAGTCCGTTACCAGTGTGCTCCAAATCAGTCCGTTACCAGTGTGCTCCAAATCAGCCCGTTACCAGTGTGCTCCAAATCAGCCCGTCACCAGTGTGCTCCAAATCAGCCCGTCACCAGTGTGCTCCAAATCAGCCCGTCACCAGTGTGCTCCAAATCAGCCCGTCACCAGTGTGCTCCAAATGAGCCCGTTACCAGCGTGCTTCAAATCAGTCCGTTACCAGCGTGCTTCAAATCAGTCCGTTACCAGTGTGCTCCAAATCAGCCCGTTACCAGTGCGCTCTAAATCAGTCCGTTACCAGTGTGCTCCAAATTATGTACATCTACCATCTCACCTCTGTTGTACATCTAACACCTCACCTCTGTTGCACATCTACTACCTCACCTCTGTTGTACATCTACTACCTCACCTCTGTTGTACATCTACCACCTCACCTCTGTTGTACTTCTACCACCTCACCTCTGTTGTACATCTACTACCTCACCTCTGTTGTACATCTACCATCTCACCTCTATTGTGCATCTACAATCTCACCTCTATTGTACATCTACCATCTAACCTCTGTTGTACATCTACCATCTAACCTCTGTTGTGCATCTACTACCTCACCTCTGTTGTACATCTACCACTTCACCTCTGTTGTACATCTACAATCTCACCTCTGTTGTGCATCTACCATCTCATCACTGTTGTACATCTACCATCTCATCTTTGTTGTACATCTACCACCTCACATCTGTTGTACATCTACAATCTCACCTCTGTTGTACATCTACCATCTCACCTCTGTTGTACATCTACCATCTCATCTCTGTTGTACATCAACCATCTCACCTCTGTTGTACATCTACCATCTCACCTCTGTTGTACATCTACCATCTCACCTCTGTTGTACATCTACCATCTCACCTCTGTTGTACACCTACCATCTAACCTCTATTGTACATCTACCATCTCACCTCTGTTGTACATCTACCATCTCACCTCTGTTGTACATCTACCATCTCATCTCTGTTGTACATCTACCATCTCATCTTTGTTGTACATCTACCACCTCACATCTGTTGCACATCTACCATCTCACCTCTGTTGTACATCTACCATCTGAGGTTAACAATGTTCCAAATATCTACATTCATTTATGGGCAACAAAGAAAAGCTGGAACTTTTACGCGAAATCTTACATTTTGATTGGAAGCAGAATAACGCTTTAACCTGCTCAACTTGAACATGTAGTCTACGCTTTAATGTGGTCAGCTTTGTCCACTATTTAATGTGCCCAACCTGAACATAAGACCTACGCTTTTTAGTTCGTATTCTGTACGACCATGTACTCGATTTCATCTATTTCAAAATCAAATATCACCGATTGAAAAGGACAAAGAAGATACACAGCCGTCCCACACAGGGTTCTATATTTCAACGTGAAACGAGCACCCAAACCTCACGGCTACAACGACCCTCAAGGTCGGAAAGAGTGTATCAAGACAGCAAATAAATAAACAAGTGCCATAACTTTTCCTCATTAAAAAAAAAAAAATCATTTTGGTCGTCAATTGTTATAGTAGGAAGCTTACAATTTAGATTCGGGAGAACGGGTGACGAAATCAATCAACTTGTTGGGCTCGAGTCTCGGTAGGGTTAACCAATTTATTCTACCGAAGGTGAAATAAAAACTTAGACCAGAAACTTCGCGGCAACTGCTTCGGATAAGGGGTCTTTATTCTCCCGCCCGGGGGACTGGTTGGTCTCGAGGCAAGACGTCAGCCTCGAGACAGAGAGGTTGTGGGTTCAAATCCGGCTACACCGGTTGGGATTTTTATTTATGATTTCTCTGCGGCAACTACCCCTGGTCTCAGCAGCGAGGCCCGGCTTGAAAAAATGTCAATTACTCATCGATGGAAAAAAAACATGAGTACCTCTGAAGTCAGAGTTATCTGTCTGTGCGGCGGCCAGGGAAAAATGGATTAACAGTTCCTAGTCTCTAGGGACTTCGTCAGAGGTAAAAGCTGACGAACGAACACAAAAAAAATTCTCCCGTCATATAAGTCTTTCCCTCCGCCCGACAGACTCCAGTAAAGGGAAAATGCTGTAAAATTAGGTTTCAGATTCCCAGTGTTTCTCACAGAATTAATAAACAACATAAAGTTATCTTAGATGTAGTAATAGTTATCTGTGTTTCATCATTTGTTTTAGTTCTCGTTTTCTGAAGAAGGAGTTAAGGCAAAGAAATGCAAATGAATGCATAAAAATGCGAAGCTGCAGTAAAGCTGAATGTGAGGAAAAATTAAAAAATAGAAAAAATTGTATGTTAGAAGCTTTACGCGATTAGTGGACGACACAGACTAAACGACGTTTCGGCTCAATAGGCCTTCAGCAGGAACAAAAAAAAAAAACACACACACACACACGGATTTGTAAGTAAAACTAATAACGAAACATCCAAAACAAAAATAATCGAAATAAAAAGTTGTTGTCCTGACGTAGTTGTGGACCTGAGCTCATCACGTGCACGTTTCACGTTCATGAGTTCTGACGTAGTTGTGGACCTGAGCTCATCACGTGCACGTTTCACGTTCATGAGTTCTGACGTAGTTGTGGACCTGAGCTCATCACGTGCACGTTTCACGTTCTTGAGTTCTGACGTATTTGTGGACTTCAAAGTAAACTGTCCCAAATGAAGTCAAATATTTCGATTATTTTTGTTTTGGGTGTTTCGTTATTAGTTTTACTTGCATATCCGTGTGTGTGTTTTTTTGTTTGTTCCTGCTGAAGGCCTATTGGGCCGAAACGTCGTTTAGTCTGTGTCGTTCACTAATCGCGTAAAGATTCTAACATACCATTTTTTTCTATTTTTTAATTTTTCTGAAGAAGGCCTCATGTAGGCCGAAACGTCAGTATTTTGTTGTTTTCCTTTTTTGTAAACCTGTCAGCGGATCGTGTGTGATACGTTACGCTCCACTACTGGCTCCTTGCTACCAGCTTTACCGCAGCACTGCAATAATTTGCCCGGTCCCCAACATAAAGCTATGACATGATTATATACATCAGCAGGCACAGTATTTGATAATTGGGAGTATATATGGCCCTTTTCGTCTTGTCAGACGGTCTAGTGGAGGCTATTTTGCATTTTTTTTTTTTTGAGGTTTTGTTTTTGTCGAACAACTTCTCTCGTGGCTAATTCTACCAATGTTTGACAAGCACACGCGGCCACAGAATGAACAAGTCAGGCCCATTGGTCCACAGGGTTTTCCATCCTTTTTCATGAGTCTTTTCTCTTCTAAGTTTTGCCTTAGCACAGTCTCAAATGATGTTTTACCGTTCCTTATACATGCTCTCCATGATGTGCGATCACTTGTCAGATGTTCACAGTCATATTCACATATGGAGAAGTCTTCCAGAGATAATTTACAGATATCTCTATTTTTGTTTTGTTCTTTTTTTGGTTTTTCTCACTTTTTTTATTTATATCTCTAAGTGGGAGTACATCTCTGTTTATTATTATATTATTTAATTAACGTCGCACTGTTTGAACCTGCAGAGCCGTGACGTGCTGTCAAGGACGAAACGTGCACGTGATGACCTCAGGGCTGGCAACAACAAGCTGCGAAATGACTGCGGCCTTCTGGGAAACATGTCACTTATTAGGGACTTCGAAAAGTTGAAGGTAGAGGCGATGGAACTTCAAAGTAAACTGTCCCAAATGAAGTCAAAACATGAAGATTTAACCACTGAATTTAACAAAGTCGTTTCCTCGGCTCGTAGTTCGCTGAAACCAACAAGGCATGAGTCGCTTGAATAGCAATGACCTTCACATTGAGTATTTAATGTAATTGCAATCTATTGCATGCATTAACGATAACTTTAGGGCATTATATATTTTTTTTCAAAATTATTTAAGGATCTGACGTAGTTCCTGTCCTGACGTAGTTGTTAACCTGACGTAGTTGTTGACCTGACGTAGTTGTTGTCCTGACGTAGTTGTTGACCTGACGTAGCTGTTGTCCTGACGTGGTTGTGGACCTGACGTAGTTGTGGACCGACGTAGTTACCTGACGTAGTTGTTGTCCTGACGTAGTTGTGGACCTGACGTAGTTGTGGACCGACATAGTTACCTGACGTAGTTGTTGTCCTGACGTAGTTGTGGAACTGACGTAGTTGTGGACCTGACGTAGTTACCTGACGTAGTTGTTGTCCTGACGTAGTTGTGGACCTGACGTAGTTGCCTGACGTAATTATGGACCTACGTAGTTGTGGACCTGACGTAGTTGAGGACCTGACGTAGTTGTTGACCTGACGTAGTTGTGGACCTGACGTAGTTACCTGACGTGGTTGTTAAACCTGACGTAGCTACCTGACGTAGTTGTTGACCTGACGTAGTTACCTGACGTGGTTGTTGACCTGGCGTAGTTGTGGACCTGACGTAGTTGTTGACCTGACGTAGTTGTTGACCTGACATAGCTACCTGACGTAGTTGTTGACCTGACGTAGTTATTGATCTGACATAGCTACCTGACGTAGTTACCTGACGTGGTTGTTGACCTGACGTAGTTGTGGACCTGACGTAGTTGTTGACCTGACGTAGCTACCTGACGTAGTTTGACTTTGGTAATGACATTGTATAGTGGCAGGGTCGTTACTAGACTTCTGGTTGAGGATTTACAATATTGATTTACGATTTGGTGCCACCATCATCATCATTGAGTGCCGCCTTCGCATCGAAGGTTGGCTACTGTAGAGCGCCATTCTGCCCTGTCTCTTGCTTTGATAGTGCATGTTGTCATAGAGTGACTTGTCCATCTTTTGATGTTACTCGTCCATGTTAGTCTTGGTCTGCCTCTGCCTATTTTACCTTGTATTTTCTCTTCCAATATTACTTATTCTTCTTCTACCTTTTAGCTCCCAGTGGAGCATAGGTCTTCAACAAACACTTTCCAAGTCGTTCTGTTTTTTGCAATTCTTTTAAGATCATTCCATGTCTTCCCCATCATCTTCATCTCTGCTTCAATCTGTCTTCTCCAAGAATTCCTTGGTCTTCCTCTTTGTCTTTTCCCCTGGGGATTCCAAAAAAGGGCCTGTTGTGTAATACTCTCAGTTGGTTTCCGTAGTGTGTGTCCTATCCATCGCCATCGTCTTCGCTGTATTTCTTTATCCACTGGTATTTGACCGGTACATTTCCATAATTCCACGTTTGTGACTTTGTCCTGCCATTTCCATCCCTTTATTCTGCGCAAGCATCCATTAATGAAAGTCTGTACCTTCGTGATTGTCAATTTTGTTATTCTCCATGTTTCACAGCCATATAATAGAACCGACTTAACATTGGAGTTGAAAATTTGTATTTTTGTATTTAGCCTAATTTCTTTGGATTTCCATATGTTTCCCAGTGCAATGAAAGCTCCTCTTGCTTTTGATATCCTTATTTTGGTATCGTTTTCTGTTCCTCCCTCTTTATCTATATTACTGCCCAGATATATATAAGATTGTACGTCTAGTAGAGGTATTTCTCCTAGTTTTATTTGGTTATTGCCAACTGCATTAATTCTCATAATGTTGGTCTTATCTCTATTAATCTTTAGTCCTAGCTGTTGTGATCTCTCATCTAATATACTCATTTTATCTTGCATCTGTTGGTGGCTGTGTGATAGGAGAGCTATGTCATCAGCAAAGTCTAAATCATCAAGTTGTTTGGTCAGTGACCACTGGATCCCATTTCTGTTGTTTTGAGTTATTTTCATAATCCAATCTATGGCCAGTAGAAAGAGAAATGGAGACAGAAGGCATCCTTGCCTTACTCCTGTTCTTATTTCAAATGCTTCTGTAAGCTGTCCTTCATGCACCACACTACATTTTGTTCCTTCATACATTGTTTTTATCAGGTTAATAAACTTTATGGGGATTCCATAATGACTCAGCAACTTCCAAAGCATTCTTCTGTCTAAACTATCAAATGCCTTTTCGTAATCTATGAATCCAATATAAAGTGGGGATTTTAGTTCTAAACTTTGTTCAACTATTATACGTAGAGTAGTTATTTGATCAGCACATGATCTGTTCTTCCTAAAACCTGCTTGTTCATCTCTCAAGTGTTTCTCTATAGCCTCTTTTAGTCTCTCCAGAATGATTCTGCCTAATATTTTTCCTGGCACTGATAGTAGCATAATTCCCCTATAATTTGTGCACTCCTGTAAACTTCCTTTCTTTGGTAGTTTGATCATATAACCTTCTCTCCAGTCTTTAGGTATTTCTTCCCTCTCCCAAATTTTATCCAATAGATTATGTAACATCTTGGTAGAGGTGATAATATCTGCTTTGATGGCTTCCGAAGGAATTTCATCTGGTCCTGTGGCTTTACCATCTTTTAACAGTTTGATGGCTTTCATTATTTCTTCTTTGCTTGGTTTTCCGCAGTTAACGTGTAATTCTTCTTCTGCTGGTAGTATATCTGGAGGATTATTTGAGCCAGGTCTGTTCAAAAGTTCTTCAAAGTGCTCCTTCCATCTCTCCATTTGTTCCTTTATATTACTAAGCAGATTTCCTTTCTTATCTTTGATAAAGGCGTTGATCTGTTTGTATTTTCCACCTAATTTCTTTGTGCTGTTGTACAGTTCTTTCATATTCCCTTTATTTGCTGCTTCTTCTGCCTAGTATTTTCTAGTTGTTGGAGGACTTGGTATTTGTTTGATATTGTGACTGCGAATTTATCTTTAATTCCTTGTTCTTTAATAAACCCTACATTGAAATACGTTCTGCCCTTATTCGTTGTAGTATACCTTTTTAATTTAATTTTAAGTTTGGCTAACAGAAGATGATGATCAGAAGCTATATCTGCCCCTCTATATACTTTTACATCCTGTAAGGATGACTTAAACTTATTATTAATACATATGTGATCAATTTGATTTTCCGTTCTATGATCTGGTGACACCCATGTAGCTTTGTGTATTCTTTTATGTTGGAATATTGTTCCTCCTAGGCTCATTTGATTAAGGGCGCAGAAATTCACAAATATCTCTCCATTCTCGTTTATATCTCCAAGTCCATGTTTTCCCATAATCTCTTCAAAGCCTCTGTTGTCTGATCCTACCTTAGCATTTAGGTCTCCCATCAAGATTATAATATCCTTGGCTCGTCTTGCATCCATCTGGCATTGTAGCTGTTTATAAAAATCATCTTTAACTGAGTCATCTTTATCGTTGGTTGGTGCATAGCATTGTATAATGTGTAATTTTATTTTGTTTTTGGTTGTTCTAAATGTTGCTCTCACCAGTCTTGGTCCCACTGCCTCCCATTCTATTAGTGTCTTCTGTGCATTCTTTGATAGCATTATAGCTACCCCTTCGCTATGTTGTGCTCCTGGTTCCTGGTGTCCTGATGATAAAATCATCTCCCCTGTATTCAATTTTATTCTCTCCGCTCCCAGCCATCTTGTTTCACACATTCCCAGAATATCTATCTTGTAGTTGTTCATTTCTGCTGCCACTTGTGCCGCTTTTCCCTGTTCGTTAAGGGTACGAACATTCCAGGTGCCAATTCTGGATGATTTCCTGGTAGACAAAGGGTGAGTCGGCAACCCGGACTCCAATATTACTTATTAGGCTGTCGTATCTTTTAACATGCCCAATAAAACTTGTTTATCTTGTTTGAATTGTATTTAGTCTTGATTTGATGCCAACCTTCTTAAATCATTAAACATTCATTTTTTTTTTTACTAATTTAGTTTATGTTTGTAAAATAAATTGATTAACAAAGTTGATTCTATGAGTTTTTAGAGTAACCGCTGATCACAACCGACCAGGATTATAAAATAAGCACGTGCCGCCTGAACACGTGACTATATTCACTTAACAATTGCATGCTTCTAAACGTCCCACGTGCAGCCTGCACCATCAAAGCTTGAAACAGAGTAGATTTGGCGATCCATGGTAGCCAACCTTCGTTGCGGAGAAGGCACTCGATGATGATGATGAAACGTCCCACTCATCTTTGACAGTGCTGGCTAGAGTAAGGGACTGTTTTATATTTTTATATCATTAATTTTATCGTCGTTATTCTTCTTATTTTATCAAATATTATATTCTGACGATTCCATTGACATTAACCTATTACCATTTTGCAGCTAATAAATATTATAACTATTTAAATATTACAATCTATTATTAATTTTTTATTATGTATTCATTTATTTGAACTATTACAAATATATTATTACGTATTTTTATATTATTATTGATATTACCACTACTATTGTATTATTATTATTACTATTTTCATTACTATTATATTACTCATTATTATTATTACTATTTTCATTACTATTATATTACTCATTATTATTATTACTATTATCATTATGATTATAATAATTACATTTATTATCAATGACATTTTTTTATTTTGTATAAAACGATATTTTTTTCATTTCTGCAATTATATATTTCATTATTACTGCTGTATTTATTTTATCATTTGCTATTATCACACAATTGGGCCTATAACTAAACTGGAATGTCTAATATTTCCCCTAAGCTCCTAGCGGCCAGACTATTGTCTTGGGGCACGTCATAGGTCCTGCAATATTACGTCACGTAATACGTATAAGGCTTTTGTAATAATATTAAAGATGCAGAGTTGCTTTATAGTGAGAAAAAAATGGAGACGTCAAAATCGACTAATAGAATTTGCGGAAATCGATGTTCAGTAGCACAACTTACAAAAGTTGAAACCTACAGTAAAAAAAATAGACGAGTCAGACTTAAAAAGTAAAGAATAATGTAAGTAAAAACTGTGAAATTGGAAAATTGAGAAGTTGTAATAAGATAATAGAAACAAAGTGAAATCGGTGTCTGATAGTACAAATGGGACAAGTCCATGATCGGACAACAAATAAGGCAGTTGTAAATCATAGTAAGGATTTGTGAAAACGGAGTTGAGCATTAGAAAATCAGAGATGATTAGGCGTAACGTTTGGCTTCCGGTATCGGAGATCTCCACACGCCTTCTTTTGGAATCCACTGAGTAGCAATGAAAGATGGTGGCTTTATCACGTCTAGCATGTGCATCACTTTTACGGTAGTAGTATACAAGGGTCCATCTGTTTAGCATTTAGGCGCGAATTAACAAAGATATATAAGAGGCGCCTTCAGCGCCTAATGTACACGAGAGACAAGGGGAGTTAACCATGACTGCTCGTGTCGGGATGTTGACCTCTAGTCCCGGTGACCCCGGAAGTGACCTGTTTATGTCTGCTTTGTGCTGACTTTGGCGTTCTTCATGCACTTGCTCGATAGTGATAGGTTAGTAGATTATACAACATCAATAAAAAAACGATCAATATAAAACAGAAGACGAAGATATATTTTATTCTTTTATTATCTCAATAGGTGTATAACATACAGTGGATATTATATAACATTACAAACATATTTAGTACACTGAGTAAATATATAGTACAGGGATAACATTTATTTATAGCTATGTAGTTGGGTGTCTGCTTAGCGTTGTACCATAAATGAAGCATAAGGGTGAAACAGTTAGAGATTACTGGGTAGTCTAAGCTGGTAGTGTAAATATGTTCCTCTGTGTTAGTGGTTCGCTATCTCTCTCGCTCTCTCTCTCTCTCTCTCTCGCCCTCTCTCTCTCTCTCTCTCTCTCTCTCTACTATTCCAGCCTAGATTTCCCTCCATTGAAACACTTACTCATTCTCTCCATTTATCCCTATCATCGCGCCTTCCTTTTCTCTCTCGCTTTCTCCCCTATCCTCTCTTAGACTTCTAACCTATCAGTCCACCCTCCGCCTCTCCCTTTAGCTCCCCCGCCCTCCCTCATATTTTTAGCGTCCCTCCTATTGTAACACTTGATTATTCTCACCATTAATACATAGCATCTCGCCTTCTTTCTCATAGGCTTCTCTCTCTCGCTCTCTCTCTTCTAACCCCTACTAGACTTCTCTCCTACCATTCCACCTTTCTTCCTCTCTCTCTCTCAGTTAGAGATTACTGGTTAGTCTAAGCTGGTAGTGTAAATATGTTCCTCGGTGTTAGTGGTTCGCTATCACAAAAAAACAAAAAAAAAATAGTAGTAAGGAGAGGTGTTTTGAGCAAGGATTTGAACATTTCGTGCAGGTATCGTACAGCACAATCTCGTTGTGCAGCACGATACATCTGCGTAGTATGCACGGCTCAAAAACACCTCTCCTTACTACTATTTTTTGTTGTTTTTTTGTTGAAAATTGATATGTAGGGGTGTCAAAAAATATGTTTGGGGTATGCCTTGAGGTTATATTTCATTTGTTTTATCGATTGCACGTGCTGCACCGCGTGCTGCACCGTACATCTGCGTAGTATGCACGTCTCAAAAACCCTTACCACTACTAGTTTGTTGTTGTTTTTTTTGTTGGAATTTGATATGTAGGGGTGTCAAAAAAATATGTTTGGGGTATGCCTTGAGGTTATATTTCAATTTTTTATCGATTGCACGTGCTGCACCGTACATCTGCGTAGTATGAACGGCTTAAAAACCACTATACCACTACTAGTTTTTGTTGATTTTTTGATGGAGTTTGATATGTAGGGGTGTCAAATATTATGTTTGGGGTATGCCTTGAGGTTATATTTCAATTTTTTATCGATTTCAGGGGCGTAACCCTCAAAAATGGTAAGGGGGGTTACAATTTCAAAAGTGATTTTTAAGTTAATTTTTGGCGTGGGGATGTCTAAAATAAAGTTTTAAGTAAGCCTACGTGCTAAAATTACGATTTTTATCGAATCCATGGCGTAACCCTCAAAAATGGTATGGGGGGGTTACAATTTCAAAAGTGATTTTTAAGTAAATTTTTGGTGTGGGGATGTCTAAAATAAAGTTTTAGGTAAGCCTGCGTGCTAAATTAACGCTTTTTATCGATTCCATGGGCGTAACCCTAAAAAAATGATAAGGGGGTAAAATCCTAAAAGTGGTTTTTAATGTAAATTTTTGCAATGGGGATGTCTAAAATAGAGTTTGGGGTATGCCTATAGTGAAAATTTACGATTTTTATCGATTTCATGGGCGTATCCCTAAAAAATGATCAGGGGGTAAACTCATAAAATTGCCATCATACGTCAAAATCTTTTTTAGTAACACATCCGGTATTGCCTCAGAGGTCAGTTCTATTTGGCTGCGTTACTTTCACACACAAGCTCAAATAACGCGACAGGATTAGACAAACCCTTGTTAGTTAACAACAGAAATGACTTTGAAACGTTTATCGATAGATTAAATGAAAGGGATATATTAGGTTATACAGACAAAAATAGGGCGACAATCAAATACACCTTGGAAGCCTTGGTCAGTACGAGTGTTTTTCAGCCTTTGCTTCCTACGTTTCTGCCCTTGCCTCCTAGGTTTCTGACCTTGCCTCCTAGGTTTCTGTCTTTGCCTCTTAGGTTTCTGCCCTTGCCTCCTAGGTTTCTGCCCTTGCCTCCTAGGTTTCTGACCTTGCCTCCTAGGTTTCTGCCCTTGCCTCTTAGGTTTCTGCCCTTGCCCACGACCTCTCGAACCACGCACTTAACAAACTACAAACTTAATAAACCACAAACTCACGAACAACGAACTTAACAAACCACGAACCACGGACTTACCGAACCCTCAACTCACGAACCGCGAACCACAACCCCACGAACCATGGACTTAACG